>WBNO01011434.1:431559-809076 GCA_013400575.1 Peucedramus taeniatus
GGGGCCGGGGCCGGCGGGGAGCGCCCGGCGCAGCCGGGAGGGCGGCGGGAGCGGCTCCCGGAGCGGGGCTGCTTTCTGCTTTTTGCTTTTCAACTCGAATCCCTCTCAGGAGCTTGCACCTTCAGGCGCTTTTTAAATTTTTATTTTGTTGTTCTTTTTTTTTTGGTATTTTAAAACTTTTTTTATGTTTTAAGTTTTTTTTTTTTTTTTAAACATTTCAACTTTCCGACGGCAGCGCGGAGTTTTGCCCTGATCGCCGGGACCGCGTGAGCGTGCGGCGCCGTGGCCATGCGGTGAGCGAGGTAAGAGCGGGGCTGGCACAGGGACCCCCGACCCACCCCCGGCCCCCGTCCTGGCCTGGGGCTGGGGCTGCCCCCGGAGCCGCGGCTTCAGTGAGAGTGAAGTGTCGCATCACTCCTCTTTGTGTTCTGACCCCATAAATCCCTGTCACCCCCGCGCAGGTACCTGTAGGACAAACCCTCCTGTCCCCCAGAATGCTTACAGAGCCGCGAAGTTCGGATTAGTTTCGCAAAGCCTCCCTTTTTTTATAGAACATCGCGTGGGAATCTTTTCTTTGTTGGGGTTTTTCGGCTGTGTTGGAGCTGCTGAGGAAGCATCAGCTCGAAGCTGAGCGGGGCAGTTCCTGCCGCGGGCCCGGCTCTGGGTTTACTCTCCGCCGCGTGTGTCAGAACTGAGCGCTTTGAGCCGGGTTTACACCCGTGTGAGCTCCCAAGAGCTGGGTCACTGCTCGCTCAGGGTGATTGAGGGCACGTTTGAGTCCAGGGCAACGTTTCTGTGGGCTCTGGTGGGAGTTCCGTGCTTGGGAGCATTCACTTCTTACTGATTTTAGTGCTCTTGGGGAAGCTGATGGAGAGAAAGTCTCACTCAGGTGTTCACAGAGCCTGGCTGGACGGCTCCTGTTCCCACCTCCACCTTGGTGGGTTGGTTTTGCACCTGAACGTTTATGAGATGAGAGATTTCAAAATGCGGGGATTAATGGCTGGTATCACCTCCCTGCTCCTCCCTCGGGTTTTGTTATAAAACAGGGCACGACTCCTTCCGCGAGTGACGACAGATCCCGGCAGCAGCTCCGTGTTCAGCAGGACCGGGCTGTAGTGCCCGGGCCAGCCCTGACCCCACAGGGCTGGCTGCTTACAGCTGATTAAACCCTCTCTCTGCTGCATCCAAACCTACTGTAACTGTTGAAATCAAGTATTTATGGAATGCTGCTCACTCCCTTTCTGGTATCGTCTCTGATTGGCTTTGGGGAAAGTAAAATTGCCAAATTTAGGTCTGTTACAGTAAGTGCTGCAGCAGGTGGATGCTTTGCTTTAGCTCCTGCAGAGAGGGTTTGGGTGCCCTGCTCCAGTGCTGGCTCATTCCAGTGGCTTTTGGTGCCTCATTGACCAGACAGGGACTGGGAGTGCTGAATTTCTGCTGTGCCACCTCGTTTTTCTGGAATTAATCTGATTTATGTGCATTGCAAGGGGAGCTGACTGGGTGTTTGTGGTGGGTGGAGAGGGGACACCGTGCTGCCCCTCATCCTTGGTGTCCAGGGAAGTTACGGACTCAGAGCTACTCAGAGTCCCCCTGTGTGGCACTGCCCGCTGTGGCCTCAGGGAAGGCTCTGTCCTTCAGAGAGGTGACAGTGACCTCGCTGCCTTGCTCTCCTGCACAAGGAGCTGTCCCAGAGCTCAGGAGCTGGTCCAGGTGGGACTCCCAGGAGCTCTGGGTGGTGCCATCACTGGCACAGGTGGATAAGGTATGGTCCAAGGGAAGAAGCCACTGGTGGGGAGGAGGGAGAGGCGGGTGCATCACCACAAGGAGAGGGAAAATGCATCCCCTCCTTGGGGGAGCCTCCTAATAAATACAGCTGGAAGTGCTGCAGAAAGGTCTGCTTTGGAAAGATGAGTCTGGAAACTACGGTTGAACTAAAAGCCACAGCTGCAACAAGTTGATTTCTGGTCCTTTGCTCCATTTTTGGTTCATCCCACATCTGTTTTAAAGGTTATTTCTTCCCATCCTTGGTCCCAAGCACCGGAGGCTCCTGCCTGCTGTTACCGCTCCTTTTCCTGAGTGCTAATTGCTCACTGCCATCCTGTTCAGTGGGTTTTTGTTCTCTCCAGCTTGCAAACTCCTCTGAAACTTCCAGATGAAGTTCGAGAATGGGTTTGCTTTTCCATTTACCTTACTGAGCCTCAGAAATAGTCTGGGACATCCCAATGATCTGAGTCGGGGAGCTGAAAACCCCACAGTTAATTACTGCAACCCAGTGCTACTCAGAGCAGTTATTTCTGCCTGTATTCCTGCTGCTGTGTTTGTGTCTGGTGATCCCAAAGACTTCCCCAGTTTTTGCACTGATATCAGCTGATTTAATAAAATTCCTCTGCCTCAGGATGGCTGGGAGCTGATCCCACCCCCACCCCTCCATGGCCAGATTCCTGCTGGCAACAGGAGCCAGGGATGTCACCACATGGCCCCCTGTGGCTGCCCCCTGGCCCCCTGCCAGCCTTGTTTCAGGGCATAAGCATCACCAACTTGGATTTTTGTGGGGTGTTTTTAATGAAAAGTTTGTTGTATTTGGCCTTCTTGCATCCAGCATGCAATAGCTGTAGGAAGGAGGTTATTTCTAGGTTGGTGCTGACATTAGGACACAGTATTTTCCGTTAAATGACAGATTTATTGGAGTTTTCTTCATCTGCATGGTCTGACTTGAAAACCTGAGTTGGAATTTGCCAGAAGGGGGCATTTTGCAAACATCACAAAGGATTTTGGTGACGGGGAGTTGGGCAGGAGAATTAGGTAGCGAAGCGTGTCTGGGAACCGTGGAGTTTTGGGGAAAATTCTTGTGCAAATAAACACTAACAAATGAATTTTGGGTCATTTAGGGGTGAGGGCTGAGTGCAAGGAGACCAGCTCCCAGTTCCACTGCAGACCAGCTCCCAGTCCCACTGCAGCCTGCTGGCTCCAAGTAGTTGGTAAAATAAGAAACTGTGGATTAGCCTTGGAATTTTTTTTCCTCAGAGGAAAATCTTAAAAAATGTCTTTTCCAGTTACATGCCAGTAATTATTTCTTGCTGTAGGTTGAGCTCTTGAGAGCTCTGGTGTTCTTGCATGAGGTTTCTCTGCTTTTCTTCTCTGGAAAGAGGGTGTGGAGCCCACAGCTCTGTGTCCCCCTGTTGGAAGGTGTTGCTGAGCTGCCTGTTTCTCATCCTGACCAGTCCTGCCCAGTATAGCCAGTCCTTCACTGTGGCACAGCAGGGGCAGTGCTGGGGCTCTGGGGGTTATTTTTTTGTGGGGGTTTGTGTTTTGGATTTGGGGTCCCAGGCAGTGTGTGCTTTCCAGCCTCACCATCTCTGTCCCCATCCCAAACCCAGAACCCTCCTTAATCCTGGCATCGAGGCTTGGCTTTCTCTGCCCTTCAACATTTACCTGCTGCAGGTGCAGGGAGGGTTGTAAAGGCTGCTTGGGGTCAGCCTTGCCCTGGTGCCCACAGCCTTGGCTGCTGGGAGCTGCTGTATGAGTGGGAACCTTGTCCTCTCTTCAGCCCTGGGGAGAAAAAGGCAGAGACAAATTAGGGGAGCTGATGGAAGAAATGGGGTGAAAACCTCGTTTCTGTTTCCCTGGTTCCCTCTTTGATGTGCCAGCTGCTGGGTTCCAGTTTGTGTGCTAAATCCAGCAGGAAGGACTGAATTTGGCCAGTTATGCTCGTTCCAGGAGGTCTCCTGGAGGTGCTGGAGCATCCCCAATTGTTCAGGAGTGTGCTAAGCCAGGCTCAGGTGCCATCACCCATTTCCTGACCTTTTTCCTTCTGCAGTAAATGCTGATCTCTCTGTACATCCAGAGTGATGGGCTTCCTGGGGTGATGGGGAAGATGTGCAGAAATAAAACCAAATCTTAAAAACACCTTGCTGCTACTCCTCCCTTCTTCCCAGGCTTGACTTCTCTCCCAGTTTCTTGCCTTTCACCACTCCGTGATGCAGGGCAATGGAGAGTGGCGGCTGTGGCCAGCTCACCACACCTTGGCTCTGCCCCTCCTTCCTTCTCAGAGCGCTCCTTGCACTCTTCCCCTGCTCCAGCCTGGGATTATCCACCGTTCCTGCTTTGCTATAGGAGCTTGTCTTTGGCTTTTCTCAGTGTTTGGGGCTGTGCTGATTCCTCGTTCCAGATAGAAGCTCCAACACTGGAGCATTTTGGCTGCAGTTGCTGCTTCTGGTGCCCGATGCCATCAGCAGCTCTGACCTTGCTGCACCTGTGCCATCTTTCCAGGAGAGATGGAGAGATTTCCACGAGCCTCCTGCGCTGCTCAGGTTTAGCCAAACCTCCCAAACCCCAGCCTGCTCCGTGCTGCTTTCCCAGGCACTGCAGGATATGAAACATCCGTGAGAGCAAAGCCGGGTCCAGATGTTGCAAAAGGCTGCTGCAGTAGTGGAGTATCCACAGCCGTTCCCGGGCTGGATGGCTCCCGTTCCAAGCCACTGGTGTGGTTTTTTCCCTTCTTCCCAGCCTGGGCTCGGTTGTGGTGCTTTCCCTGTTGCCAGAGGAGCATCCCAGCACGGGCAGGAGCCTGGAGGAGCTGCCCTGACGCCGTGTTCCCGCGGCAGAGCTTTCCCAGGGTGTTTTCTCCCGGGAGCTGCTGCGCGCCGCCGCACAGGAAATTCTGGTTGCACCATTATTGCGGAGCCTATTGTTTGGGGCAAGGGCAGGATTCGGGCTTGCTCACATCCTCCAGTGTCTCGCTGTGCTGAAAGGATGTGGTGGGGTAGCCAGGGCTGCAGGAGGAGCACAAAGCTCCGAGCTGGTTTTGTGCAGAGTTCACGGTTAGCCCAGATCCCCGCGTTTCTGACCAAACCCGCCCCTCTGGTTTTCCACGGGAAACCTTGGGGTTAAGGAAAACTTGGACTGAGGATTAAGCAGGTCGCAGTCCTTTGATGCAGTTGGCAGCGTTTTGCTGCTCAGCCCGCTCCTGTCTGTGGATGGTGTGTGGTGGACACCTTGTGTAGCCAGGTGGGGTGGAGCAGGCACACCCTGAGGGATGGAAAATCAGGATTTGGGGGGGATACAGAACTCACCAAGAGCTGCCTTTGAAATGGCAGCACACGCGGCCCGGCTCTCGGGGTGTGCAGGCCGGCGGAGCACGTGGCAGCTCTGTTTTCACCTGCCACAGCCTCGTGGCGTGACCAAGGCCGCCTGTTCACCCGGCCGTGCCTCAGCTCCTTATCGGGGTGTTGGAGTGAGCTGCTCTGCCCGTGTTTGCTTTCACTTTGCCTTTTCCCCCGCGCTAATCTTTGTGGCTTAGATGGTTGGCAGTGATAGCTGCCTTTCCCAGGCTGGGCTCTGCGGGTTGCAGAAGCTGCTCCTCACTCACCCGTGTGAGCCACGGCTCCTTTCGGGCTGCCTGGGATGTTTTGGCTGCCGGCAGGAGCAGGAGGAGCCGAAAGCTTTGTTGTCCGGGCTGTGCAGGGATGGCTACTCACCCTCCTCGGCTTTTTCATTCCCTTTTGGCCGCCATCCCAAAAGAGGGAAAGCACCAAACCAGGGCAGGTGTAAAGAGTGAAGCTGCACGTGTGACATTGCTGCACGTGTGACATTGCTGCACGTGTGACATTGCTGCACGCCAGGGCAGAATTCAGCTTGGCGGTTCCCGGGGCTTTTGCCTGAGCTTCCCCTGCCCCAGCAGAGTCCTGCAGGCTGTGCAGGGGGAGGCTGTGCTGGGTTTGTGGAGCGGGGTGGCTGAGCTGGCATAGAAAGGGACCCAGCGGCCTTTGTGCCCGTGCTGCCACGTGCCTGGCAGAGGGACGGGGAGCCTGGCAGCAGCTGTCCTGTGTCCCTCAGCTGAACAAGCCACGCTGGCAGTGGCTCTAGCTCTGCTGCTGCTGCTCTCACGCTGGCACAGGGCACCAGCTGATGCCGTCCTGCTGCCACTGGGCTGGTATTGTCTGCCAGGGGCCTCCTGCACACTCAGGGCTTGTTTGAGAGACCCATTAATCAGTTTAAAGCTGCCCGTGTCACTCGTGGCGGTGAGAAGTGCCTATTGTGTGAGGGAACAACAGCCCCGATGTGAGCGGCTGTCCCCGGCACGGGAGCTGTGTCACTGGAGGGGGAGGTCACTTGTCCTGCTGGCCCGTGGTGGCTGCAGAACCTCCCGAGCGGAGTTTGGCCGGGCAGCTGGGCTCCACCACAGCACCCTCCGGCCTCCTTCGGCCAGGCTGGGGCAGGGGTGGCACCGGGGTCCTGCCGGAGCTCAGCACTGTGGCTGAGTGTGAGAGGAGGAGGAGGAGAGCACTGGCCAGGTCTTCGGGCAGTGAGAGGTGTTGGGTTTGCGCTGGAAGGGCGCTTCCCATCAGGCAACCCCAGAATCTGTTACCCTCTATCCCTCCCTTGCACTGCAGGGAGCTGGACAAGGTTCCTGGGTGCAGAGCACGTCCTAAACTGGATTTCTACCCTGTGTACTGGAGCTGTGAGAGCAGGAGAGCAGCACACCCTGTGTCCCTGTGCTGTCACACTGGGAGCATCCACTTACGGATAATGGGGAAAGCTGGGACAAGCAGCAGGGCTCAGGGTGATGTGCTGGCATTGCCACAGAATGCCCTGTGCTGCATGGTGTGGGTGATGGCAGCAGGGTGAGGGTGGCCCCATGGTGAGGGTGACCCCATGGTGTGGGTGATGGCAGCAGGGTGAGGGTGGCCCCATGGTGTGGGTGAGGTTGACCCCATGGTGGGGGTGATGGCAGCAGGGTCAGTGTGGCCCCGTGGTGAGGGAATGCTGAGCATGGCCAGGGTGGGTGCCTGGGAGCCCAGCTGAGCCTGGGCGATGCTCTCTGCACCCTGTGCTCTCTCTCTCTGTCTGTGTTTTCCAGGGAGATTTCACACACCACTGGCTGATGAGTTGACTTTATGTGGTGTAAGTCCTGCCAAAACAATTTCTTCCTGTTATTGCTGCTCCAGTTTTGGAGAAGTGATAAGAACCTTTTGCAGGGACCTGGTTTCTCCCAGCAGCTCTGCTGCTCTGAGCTGGGAGCTTTGAGCAGCAGTTCCTGGGATCACTTTTCCTCAGTCCTTCAGTTAAAATTCAGAGTTAGATTTAGTTAAATGATTTAAGGACTGTCTCAGTATAGTCTGTGTAGGGTCTCTCCACAGCCAGATGGATCTGGTTCATTTTGGGTGATATTTCCTATGAATTATCTCTTCAGTTGCTCATGGAGGTGGTTAATGAAGGGCAAAGACCTTGGAGACAAGGCTTGTGTTAAAATGAAAGCTGAGACAGTGTGAGGCTGTGTTTGATCTGGATTGGAGTTGCAGGACCATCCCAGGTCTCAGCCCTGGTGCCTCCAGCGGATGGTTCCTCTTGTCACACCATTTTGTTTCCATTCCTGCAAAGGCAAATTTTTAAGGCCAGACCTCAAATATTCCAGTGGGAATGTGGGTGGGTCTTCAACCCCCTTCTGCTTGTTTTTTAGTTTGCTTTGAGTGAACAAACTGAATATAAAGCAGAGCCACCAGAAATACAGACACTTAGAATGGTTTGGGTTGAAAGGGGCCTTAAAGAACATCTTGTTCCAAGCCCTGGATGGGCAGGAACACCTTCCTCTGGAAGGTTTGTAGGGCTGCAACGTGGCCTGTGCCAGGCAGTGCTGGATCAGCTGTGGTGACTCATGATAAAGGAATAATTCTGGGTTTCCCAAACAGAGCTGGGAGGGCTCCGGCTGCCGAACAGTCGGGGCTGAGCAGGCTGCACTCCTGTTCCTGAGAGAGGGAGGAAGGAAAAACAGGAAAAAAGGCAGTCATGGGGTAAGGTGCTGCCCCTCTGCACAGTGTGGCAGGGCTGTCCCAGCACCTCAGGTGTGGAGGGCGAGGGAAATGGGGGCCACAAAAGCCCCTTGTGAATGCAGACATTTGAGCCATGAGGATTCTGCCAGGAAGGAGCTGAACTCTTCAGCTGGGCTGTCCACAGGAGCCTCTGGCCAGGTCTGATGCTGGGAACTGTGTAAATGAGTTTGTGCTTGCAAGCAGGGATCCTGCAGAAGGGATCTGCTGCAGCAAGAGCCAAATCTTCACTTCTGGCCCTTCAGGGGTTGATGTTTTCTCACTCTGGGATGCAGCAGCAGTGCCTTGGAGTAATTCTCCAAGGGCAGGAACTCCTCTGTGGCCTCTCTCTGGTCTATAATTGGTCCCTGTGACTTCCTGCCATAATAATTAAAGCCGAGTATTTAAATAAACTTTTGTAAGGATAATGAGTTGCATTAGGTAGAAATATTTGTATAAAATGGAAGTAAATAAATGACATAACCCAGCCCATGTTTGACACAGCTAGAAGCAGTTTCTCCAAGACACAGATTATTCCATAATTGCTCCATAATGAAGTTCTTGCTTCTTTGTCCTTGTCCAGAGCACAGGAGGAAGCAGCAGGTTATATGGAAATTATATGAGCCAGGCTGGCATGTTCCCACTCCTTAAAGCTCCTCTGTGGTCAGTGGGTTCTGCACCTGTAAAGGATGAGGGCAATACCACAAAAAGGTCTGTAGGAAATACAGGGAGTCCATTCCTGTGATTTCAGGCTGGAACATCATGTGTGATAATTACTCTGTAATCTTTCTAGGCTCCTTGCTTTGATTCCTGGAGAGTCTCACCTTTGTTTACAGCTACAGCATAAGTATCTTAATTAAGACAGTCAAAAAAGAAGAATTTTATTTTGGGAAAAGCTTTACTGCAGAATGCTGCAGGACAACTCCATGGAATGTGGATTGATTGCTGGATGCTCCTTGAGGCATGGCTCAGAAGATCCAAAGCATTGCCCATCTTCCCTCAAACACACAAAAAGAGGTGCAACTTTGGCTGGAAGCAGGAAGGAGCCATGGATTTAGGTGATTTTGGAGGACTTTCCTGGTTCTTTCTATCCCCTCTGCTGAAAGAGGATAACGCATGTCAAGAATGAATCCTGAGATCCCTAATTTGAGTTTAGTTTAGACACCCAAATACATGTTGGCGTGTGTCAGTGGGAAATCTGATTTTGGTGTTAAAGGCACAGCTTTCCCCTGGTGATGCCTCAGGTTTCAGCTTTTATGTTTTTCAGATTCTGTGCTGCTTTAGTCTGTGGGTCTGGGGTTCATATGAGGGGATGGTGAGCTCTGCACAGAGCAGGGAGACAAAACAATTCCTGCTCTAGCTGGGAACCAAGGACAAATGATCCAAATCTCAGGCCCAAGAGCAGAAACAACATGGACTGAAGAGAGAAAAACAAGAAGGATGGGAGTGCGTGGGCTGGAGCTGCAATTGGACAATGAACTCCAAGGTGCAAATGGAGCAGAACTGATCAAAGGGAGAGACCCCGTGCCCGCTCGTGCATTTTGGGACCATTTTGGGTTCACCTGGGGTGTAGCCCTGGCTGGGCTCTTGTGCTGGCCAAGGTGGATCCATTGAGGCCTTTTAATAAATCCCTGCTTTATTCTTTAGCTCCATCTAGTCTCTGCTCTAGGTCAGCCTTCACAAGGCATCACTGGGAGGGAGCTGGATTAGGGGTGTCTGGGAGCGTTTCCTGAGCGTGCAGGAGGGTTTCTAGAGAAGCAACAATCTGGGACAGGATCTTCTGCAGGGTCCAGCTGAGTAGCCTTCAGAGCCTGCTGTTAATCTGCTGCTCTTTTGCCGGTGGTAGAGGGTTGGGGTTCAGCTTCACATGGCTTAAATTGTGATTTCTAATTGCAGAGGTGTGGGGATAAGCTGGATAAATAACAGTTGGGCTTGGTCCGGTGGCTGTGGAGCTGCATTGCTGTAGAGATGGGTCAGAACTTTGTATTCCTTAGTTGGAAGGGACCCACAAGGATCACTGAAGTCCAACTCCTGGCCCTGCACAGGACAGCCCTCAAAATCACCATAGAACCCAGCTCCCACATGAGGGGCTGGATTAATATCTCTCTTTCTTTGCTTCTTCTCTGCTTGTACACCCAGCAGAGGGGCAGCCTGGGAGGGAAGTTCAGCACAGGCTTCTGCCAGGGTTGGAACAAATGAAACAAGGGTGATGCCATGGATGTGAAGGTCACAGAGATTTTAGTGGGTTTTGCTGATTTTCATTGGGTACTTCATTGCTGTCTCATTCCTCCCTCCTTCCTGTCCTGTCACCCCCTGGGGGCTGTGGGGCAGAGGGTCACTGCCTGACCTGTGTTTCTGTGTCCACAGGCAGGACTGAAGGACTGAAGCACCCACCTGGCCTGTGCCAGGGAAGGCTCCTTGCAGCCCTTCCCAGCTGCTCTGTCTTTCGGGGAGATTATTTCTGGCACGCTCTGTCAGGTTTCTTGATTTTCTTGCTGCAGGTAGTTGTGAAACAGCAGCTGTTCTGCAAGTGCCACTGCTGGGCTGGCACTCGTTTGCCTGCTCCTGTGGGGAAGAGTGAGACAAGAAAAAGAGGGGTCAAAGTCAATGGAAGATCCCTCTGGTTCTGTGGGAATTGAGTTTTGCTGAAGTTTTCTGCCGGACAAACCCTCATTCTTTAATGTTTTTTGTTTTTTTTTTTTTTTTTTGTTGAAGCATGTCTGTTGTTTCCTCTGAAGGAAGAAGGGGTCACTTTTTCCACGCTGCTGATGTGAGCTGTGAATCACAGTAGTTTTGGGAAGATGCTGTCACTGGGACCAGTCACCTGTCAGAATATTTGCTGCCTTCACCCCGATGTCCTGAGGCATTTTGCAGATGTGTGCAATGGCTGGGTATGACCACAGCTCAGAATGCACTTCTGATGCTTCTCCAGGGGGATGGGCAGGAAGGATTAACTCCTTAAAGGTTTGGATTTCCGGGCAGTGCTGTAGCCTATGGATGGGAGGTGATTTTACTACAGGAAGGAAATGTGTCAGCACGTAGCAAAGATCCAGCACATGGCCTGGAAGCCAAGGGGCTTTTGCCTTGGTGCTCCAGCCACAAGAAAGGCACAGCTCTGGAGGGGCATGCAGAGAGCTGAGCAGGTTTTGTGGATGCTGGCTGTGCTGGGGAGCTCCTGGGAGCTGGGGCTGGTGCTGCCCTGCCTGTGCAGGCACCTGGAGCCTGTGTGGGAGCTCCTGTAGCAGCTGAGCAGGGTTTGAAATCCAGCACTGAGGAAACACGAGCTGGGCTGCTGTGGCTCACTGCACCCTCCACAGGGTGCACATCCTTGCAGAACTCATATCCTTGTCTTTTCCAAGGATTTGCAGCCTCATGCCCAGCTGCTGTGGAGCCCCAGGGCTTTCCAGAGCTGTGGAAGTGTATCACTGCTGCTCAGCATTGTCTGAACACTGTCTTCTATAAAGAATTTAGGTTTGTGTGACATGAGCTGGCAAATCAAGATGTTGTTTTTTTTGCTTGGTGGCAATGTTTGGATATCCACGCTGTGCAATTTCCTGCAGAAACTGGATATTGCCTGCACGTGTTCCCAAACTATTTGTGTTTTACAGCCTGGGTGAAGTTGCAGGTGTGCCGGGCTCATCCTTGGATCTGCACCCCAGAGAGGATGGGCACTTTCAGGGTGACTGGTCCTGTCCTCCCCTGCTTGTGGCTTTTGTATAGACCTTTGCTACACATGGCAAGAAATTTGTTTGCTGTTGAAAAGGAGTCATTGGAGAGACTATAGAATATACAGGATACAGAAAAGGGTGAAATAGAAAGGTGCTGAATACACAGAACACGACTCCCAGCTCCTTGTAAAAAGATTCAGGGTTTGTTCCATAAACAGGAACAAAGGGAACCTTTAGCTGCTCCTGCTCTGCTAAGTTTTGATCCCTAATAATAAGGGGTGAGCACCCTTGGGGAGAGCAGGGTGGGCAGGCAGAGGAGACACGTCTGTGTAGCCACCTGTGCCTGCACAGCCCCATCCCTGTGGCCAGGCAGTGGGGCAGGAGATGAGAAGCTCATCAGCAGTGATGCTAATGTTGGTTCCCTGCGTGGCTGGAGTGTGGCAGGCTCGAGCAGGCCCTGGAGCGTGAGTAATGGGAGCTGACAGCCCCTTTGCAGGGCAAAGCCACGCTGGGGACACAGGCATGGCCAGACAGGGGCTGTGCTCCATCCCTTCATCTTGCCTCGGCTGAGTTGGCGTCCCTGTGGGATGATCCTGGAGGGCTGGCGTTGAAGAACTGTGGATTTGAGGCCTTGGGTTAGGAGATGAGGAACAGCTGGGCCAGGCTGGGCTGCACAAATGCAGGATAACTCGGTGACAGCAGCATTCCCACCAAGGCATCACCTATCCACCCACCCAGCCGTAGTTCCTGCAGGGCATTGCTGTGTGCCAGCCTGGGCTCAGCGAGTGCTGCTGGCTGGTGTGCAGTGGCTCTGGATGCAGATAAGGGTGAGTTTTGGTTGTTACTGTTGAGGGGGAAAGCAGCAGAAAGGTGTCAGCCTGTCTAGGAGGCACCTTGTGACTTTGGAGTGTTCTGCACCAACCTTGTGAGGGAAAAGTAAGGTGCAGGCAGGTGTCAAACTACTAAAAGGTCTCTGTGTGGCCCCTAAAAGGACCTTTCTGGGGTGAAAAGCCCTAGCCTGAGAGCAGGCCAGGCATGTGGCAGTCACTGTGATTTTCTAGAAACACCAGAGCAGTTTTTTCCTGTGCCTAAAGCAAATTTAGTGCAAGGCTACTGGCCTTCCTGAGCTGGATATCCCAGAGTGCTGCAATGGACAGAGACACAGCAGGTGTCATTGGCCTGTTGGGGACATCAGACCTTCCAACAGCCAGAAATTGGATTGATTTTATGGAAAAACAGTGCAGAAGACTCTTCAAGGAATTGTTTGCTGCTGAGGGCAAAGACACTTGTACACTTGATACCTGGGGTTCTAAAGTGAGACTTGTCACCAATTTCAAAGCAGGGCAGGGAGATACCTCACCTTGTACTCAAAAGGCTGTGTTGGATGAGGTGGGTTTTCCACAATGAAGTGCTTGGGGAGTTGAGAGCCAAGCAGCCCCTGGCCAGCCCTGTGCTTATGTGGCTGTGTCCAACTGCTCTGAGGAGAAGGGGAAAGGAGGACAAGGGTAAATTCCACCCTTGCAGCTACCTGAGAGGAACAGGTCACTTGGGATCTGTTTGGAGGTAGAAATAGGGCTGGAAATGAGACAATGAAGTAGAGGTGAGGTGTTCTTTGACATCATCAGGGCCACATCAGGGAGTTGCTGAGTAACCTGCTGAAATAATCCTTGAAAATGTTGAGCAGAACGGGTTGCTGCCTGTGCTCCATGTCTCTGTGCATGCGAATTTGGGGCTGGCGTTGGCACCCAGCTCTTTGTTTCTAATCCTGATCTGAATGTGCTGAACCTACATTAGCATGGAATCCCGGACTGGGAGGGCTGTAACTATGGCAGTGTCCTCCAAACGTGACCCTCCGCTCATCTCAGCGCTGGCATCCGCGGGCTGCCGTGTAAGGTGGCACTCCTTTCTTCTAGTAGTAATTCCATGTCAAAGAGGAAATATAAATAAACTCCCCCAAAAAAAGAAGCAAGGAAAAAGTAATTCTTTCAAACATTTGAGCAGGAACAATAGGGTAGGATATGCACTCTCTGGGGAGGGCTAATGGCTGAAACCGATAGGAGCACAGTGCTGCCTTGGTCTGGACCTAGTTGGGCTCAGCGAGGATTATTTATAGCAAATGTTATGGCAGAAGCATGTGTGACCTGCAGGCTCCCGGCGAGGGGAAGAGCTTTCCTGTGCTGTCTCTGGGATACAATAGACAATTATTTAGACACTGTCTTTGTCTCAAGATATAAACAATTGAACGCTGGCTGCTGATTTCTGCTCTGATGTTCAGACCGTGCTTTCTTGCTTTAGGGATTTGTGGAGAAGGCAAGGATTTTTGAGAAATGTCACAGCTGTAAAGTTCTTGAGGCATCTCTACCAAATTAATTGGGAATGCAGTGTAATGTCACAAGCACCACGAAGTTGTTGCTTCCCAAAGGATGGCAGCCAGTGGTTCAGTGTTGTTCAGCTGACATTAATGGGGTGTGGATGGGTGTAGACCCCTGAATCTGCCTGTTCCATTGTGTTTTGGCTCATCACTATGGTATTAAAATACCTACAGCTGCTACTGGATAGTAATTAAATGTTCTGACATATAATTAACTACTTTCAACTGACTACTGAACAGCTTAAATAATCTACATGTAATGGCAGATATTTTGGTATTAGAATGGTGACAGTTGGTGCCAAATAGCTGGAGAGGTTGGGGAAACAGCTATTGTGCATCAAAACAACCTTGTGCTGGCAGACGACCCCTTCTTCAGACTCCCTCCTTTTCCTGGGGGCCCCTGTCCATCCGGGGTGCCAGTACCAGAAGGATCCTTTTGGATCTCTTCAGGATTGAGTTTATTTTCTTGCTTATTTTCTGTAGAGCAGAAGAATTTAGAATTGCAAAAAGGGGGAGATGTGTAGGGTGCTGCTGCTGTGGCTCAGTGGGCAGAGGGTGAATCTGCATCTGCAGTTCCTGGATCAGCAGTGTGGATCTGGAGGAACATTTAGCACAGGTGCAGTGCCAGAGGTGTGTGGGCTTTGTGAGAGGATTGGTCTGAATCCACCTTCAGCAATAACTGATCTGTTATGTTCGTTATTTAATTCCAGTTGTATTCCAGGGATTTTATATCTCTGTTTTTTTATCTGGATCTTTTGCTCAGCTTTGCACAAGGAGCTGGGTGCTGGCTCTCTCTCCTTCCCTGTGTGTGTAAAGCTGATTCTGGCTTGGTGTAAGGTTTTAGTGCTCAGCGTGCTGCAGAGGCCAGGGCTGGTGCCCTTTTCAGCTGCCTGGCACCTCCCTGCAGTGCCAGCCCATCTCCAGTGTGGAGCTGTGGTGTTTGCAGTGAGCTGCTCCCTGCCTGGCAGCACCAGCACCGGCCCAGTTTGTCTGACAGATGCAGTGGAGCAACTCTCTCTCTCCCCCTTGGCCGCAGGCAAAATGAGTCTCCTGCTCTAATTTCATTGTGTTTAGCCATCTCACAAACTCTAGAGCTCCCTGAAATGGGAAGGAAGTAATGTTTAAATTATACATGAGTGAACTGATTTACTCAGCCTGAAGTTTTGAGTTCCATCCTTATAAATACAGGACTGGAGCTATCAGTCTGTGCATCCATCCGTCTGCCTGGTGAAGATTGAATTAGCAGGAGCACAAATGCAGATCCAGGACTGTAAAAGCTTTGGCTTAAACCAGTGCAAACCCATGTGGGGCAGATGCTGCTGCCACAGGGAACGTGTCATGTTTGCCTGGGGTTATCTTGTCTGGTATTCTGCCCTCAGTGATGGAGCAGACCATTGCTGCAGGGTCCCTTCTGCCACTGGCAAGTGGTGTAGTCACCGTCCTTGGAAATAGTAAAAAAGTGTGTGGATGTGACACTTGAGGACATGGTTTAGTGGTCAGCATGGTGGTGGTGGTGCTGGGTTGATGGCTGGAATCTCGGAGGTTTTATCTAAACCTTAATTATTCTGTGATTCTAAAACTCAGTGTTTTGATAATGTCTGTCCACTCCTGACTGGGAAGGGATTCAGACTTCTCTTCTGTCTGTCTCCTGCTCCTAATGGAGGGGTTTAGCTTCCTGTGGAAGGGAATTTTGCAGAGCATTTGAAATGCTGGTTCAGTTCTCTGGTCGCTTCCTATGGGCACCGGCCCTGCGCTCCTTGGGGAGCCCAGTGCCGGAAAGTCGTAACTGCGCTCACTGATGGCCGGGAGATCCCTTTTGCAGATGTTTCACCCAGGTCTCTCTTTCCACCTCTATTGAAATAAATGGACAATCAAGCTGCAGTGTTGCCATGCCTGGCAGGGGCCCAGCAGCAAACTGTCCTCATTGACCCAGAAAGAGAGGATGCTGGATTTTTTTGAGGGGCTGCATTGGTTTGTGAGGTAGGGATCTGCCAGGGCAGAGGCTTGATCATCAGGCTGCATCCTCAGGGTGTGCTCTGTGAGCAAACACAGCTCTGCCCTTGGTCCTTGGATGCGGCACCCAGCAAGTCTGACATGTCTGCAGAGACATAAGCAGAAAGGGGGAGAAGTCACGATTCTCTCCCTATTTGTTTGACCTAAATACACTGAAGTAACTGTACCCCCATGAAAGAGATAATTTCCTGACGCTGGAGAGCTTAACATCTGTTTCCTCCCATTTTTTTTCAGGGCTAGAACATGGTAACGGAAGAACTGGCGGGGTTTTCTTTCCTCTTTTTCTTTTGTATAGCAAGAGGTGCTGCATGCTTGGGCTAAATACGCTCTCTGAGAGCAGACAGGTTTCTCTCAAGGGTTATATGATCATTTGTTCTCTATTTTCTTTCCTTCCTGCCTCCCCCCGCCCCTCCTGGAGAGGAGCGGATACAGCGAAGCCCAGGCAGGACTTCCTTAGCTCAGCCATGCCTTCTGGCAGGCTGCGCCGCGTGCCCTCTCCCTGTCACCCCCCTTCCCCGAAAAACAATGGCCAAAGGCTCCTTCTTGTTTGTTATTTTGGATCCTGCAGAGGAAGAGCCGAGTGGAAGATCGTGTCCCTGGGGGCCCTCGGTGCATTCCAGCTCCGGCAGCGCCCGGCGAGGCTGTCGGCGCCTGGGCCGTGCCAGCCCCGGGCCTTTTGCTCCAGCCCTGTGGTGCTGGGGGGGGACACTGGGTTTGGAAGCAAATTTAGCACTGCTGAGAGGAGGGAGGAGAGGGATGGAGAGCCTTGGAGGGGTGTCTGGAGTCGCTACTCCACAGTGGGTGCAGATCCTGTCTTTGGAACATCTAGCGCAGCGCAGGTTGTCACAGTGCCAGGGGGAGCTGGGCTTTCCTACCGACTGTTCTGACACGGTTTGAACCCCCCAGCTTCCCCTTTGCACATGGGGTGCAGTGAGCCTCAGACCCTCTCTCTCTCTGGCTCCAAAACCCTCCAGGATGACCTTGGGTCTCTCCAGGTGCTCTGACCCAGCAGCTCTGTGGTGGAGAGCACAGTGTTTGGCATGTGATCCTGTCTAGGCTGCCCCAAGGGCAGCTCCACCACCAATTTCCTCTTTGTTCCCTTCAAAGGTCTCTTGTTTCTCAGGGCCCCAGTCAAAATAGTTCTTTCGGGTCACTTGATAGAAGGGATTTACCATTGGCCTGGAATATGTGTGCTCCAGAATCCCACCACACCAAGGGATCCTGGAATCACAGCATGGTTTGGGTTAGAAGGAACCTTTGAAATCATCTTGTTCCGCCCTCTGCCATGGGCAGGGACACCTTCCACTATCCCATGTTGCTCCAAGCCCAGTCCAGCTCCTTGGACATTCCCGGGGATTCAGGGGCAGCCATAGCTTCTCTGGGTGACCTCTGCCAGTGCCCTCCTGGTGCTTCAGAGCACTAAACACATTATTTTAAAAAGTTTCTTCTGCTTGTTGCCCAAAACCTGCAGTGATCTGAAAAAGATTTCAGGGATTGTGTGGTGCCTGCCTGGCAAACAGCCTGAACTGTGTGCTGTTAAATGAGCAGTTTCTTTCCATCATTAGGGTCTCTTCAAAAAATTCAGCCTGAATCAGGCTAATCCTAATTTCCTAATTGATGCTTCCTTTCTAGCAGGTCTTGCTTCCCTGCTGCCTTTGGACCTGGTGTTGTGGTTAAACAGCCTGGTTTTGCTCTGCTTGTGGATAACCTGTGTAGGGCAGCTCAGCAGCAGGAGATTGCCCATGGAACGTGTCCCTCCCTGAGGGATGGCTTTTGACAGCCCTGATTGCTTGGGCCTGATTCAGTGTCCTTTAAGTCTCTGAGAACTGTCAACTTCAGTGGGTGTTCCCTGGGCCCATGCTGTTATTTCTGCTGCCTGTCTGCTAAATCACACTGAAAAGGAGCAAAATTGCTCTTACTCCCACCTGTATCGTGCAGGAAGAGCCTGTTGCCAAGGGAATGTTGTGCAACCACGAGTGAGATACAGAGCACCTATTTCTTTCTTAGAGATTGGGATAACGCAAAAAATATGGAAAGAATTTGGAAGGGGAGTCATGGCTGTAGATACAGATGTTTGTGTAACATACCTGGTGCCTTTGGCTGGGGATTTTATTAATCTCAGCTTATTCATCCCCCTCAGTGACCTGGAAAAGGAAAGTGAATTTTCAGAGTGAAATGCTGCTGCTTTTGTGATGAGAAGAGCAGGGCAAGGCAGGGACCCACACAGCCCCTGTACACTGGAGCTGTTGGCAGTGTTTGGTTGATAGCTGGAGTTTTATAAAACCATCTTCCCCTCCAGGTGAGATTCTGTGTGTTTTGGAGAGCAAACACACGAGCGTTTGGTCTCCAAACCTGGTTGAGCCACCCTCCTTAGGCTCAGGTAATCTGAGGGCAGTGGAAGAGGTAATTGTGAAGTGGAAGGTAATTGTGTTTTCTGTGGTTAAAGCCCTGCTTTAAGTGATGGTAGTCCCAGCTCAGCTGCTGGGTGGTAACTTGCTATGACTTGACATCTGCAACTGCAGCTCAAGGAGGGGAAAAATAAACATGTGGTTGACAAGTGGTGTAGTTTTCTGACTAATAGCTGTTCCCACAGCGTTTCTTCAAAACTTCCTTCCCCTGCACCCCAAGAAAGGTAAGCAGTGGTTCATCAGACACTCTCAGGGCTGGTTTCCTCCATACTCAAGTTTTATTTTGTCAAATACTTGACAAAATGACTTGATGGGCCCAAATACTCCCAAGGTCCTGTGGTTTGGTTGGTAAAGCCACCTTTGCCCTGCCTGGCTGGTGGGAAGCACAGGTTTCCCCAGGCAGCTGCTGCAGGTGTTTGCACAGCAGTGGATGCTGCGCTCAGCAGCTCCAGCAGGCAGTGTAGTGGAGCAAATTTTGGCTACTGCTCAGGGAAGACTGAAGGAAGCTGGCTGAAATTTGCCTCTGGGGTGGGAGGTTTGCTCTGGGTGAGGCAGTGCCAGTCCTGTGGCTGGAGCTGGCTCAGGGGCAGTGCTGGACCGTGGGCACTGAGGAAGCTGTGCTGGGAGTTGGCTCCTGCCAAGCTCAGCCTGTGGTTTTGATGCCTTAAGTTTTAGCTTTCGTGTTTTCCAGATTCTGTCCTGCATTAGTGTATAACTCTGAACTTTGTATAAAGTGTTAGCAAGTTCTCCTCACAGCTCAGTCAGACAAAACAATCCTTTCCCAGCCCCAGAACCAAGGACACCATTGCAGCCTCAGGCCCCAAAAGTGCAAACAAGAGGGAATTGAGGAGAGCAGACTGGGAGGATGGGACTGCATAACCTGGAGCTGTAATTGGACAATTAACCCCAACATGGAAATGGATCAAAACTTACAAAAGTGTGGAAACTGGTGACCCTCGTCCATCTTGGGTGGAGCCACGGCCGGGCTCTGGTACTGCCCAAGGTGTATCCTGTGAAGGCCTTTCAATAAATCCCTGCTTTATTCCTTTAACTCTGCCCAGCCTCTGTTCTGGGAGCCTCTCAAGGCATTAGTTTCAGTGTGTGTGGTCCTGCAGGTGTGACTGGGGGGAATTCAAACACCAACAAGGTGGTTTTTTGAAGATGAGGAGAAGTTCAGATGAGGCTGTGGTGGAAGGGGAGATGGAGAGGAGGAACCAAACACTGCTCACAGAATGGGTCTCCTCTCTGCTCAGGTCTGGCTTCATGTTGGCAGCTATAATTTACATCTGTTTTAAAGCTGCTTAAAAGAAAATAATACAACCCCCCTTATTAAATTTTAAAGCCACCCATGTGCCCTGTGATTCTGGATTCTGTTGCTTCTCTGGGGAGGGCTGTGCAGGATCTGTCCCTTGTTATGGGCTCTCTTTTGCCTGCCACATGAGGAACAGCCTGTCTCCTCTGTGCTAGCATCCCTCCAAAGACTTCACAGGCAAGCCTCTTCCCTTTGAATCTTCTTTCCTCATGCAGGATCCACCCAGCCAAAAACAATAAAACATAAAACTGGAAAGAGAAAACAAACAAAAAAAGAGGACCGTTTGTGATTTCTGTCTTTTGCTGCCAGTTGGCTGCATGACTTGAAACTACTGAAGTGCTCTTTTTTTCCCCCTCCCCCACCACTCCTCCCGACCCATCCCAATGTGTTAGTCTTTAAGTTGCAGCAGGAATGTCTGGGAATAACTCGCATCCCAAAGTGACATCCTGAGAAATGAGGAGCTGGTCTCCTCCTCAGGCACCAGATGGAGGAACTGTCCTGCTCAGCCCTTGGTTTTTTGGGAACAAAAGCTTCTGTGGTCTCTTCAGGGACCCATGACAATATAGCTCCCACATGAATTTCTGCTGCAGGGTTTAAATGGAGGCAGGTGGTGCTGAGGCCCCAGAAGTGCCTGGGGAAGGAAGTTCTCTCTTAAAACCTCCATGGTGGTGGGTGCAGGAGGCTGAGTAAAGAGACAGCTAAAGCAGAGCGGGGCAGCGTGTGGAGCATCAGCACCCATGGGCTGGGTAACTGGGGTGTAACAAGGTCCCACTGAGCTGTGTGACTGCACGGGGTGTGTGGCAGTGGTGGCTGGGCAGGGGACCTGCAGGGTGTATTTGGCAGTGGGTGTTTAGGGTGTGTAATTGTAGGGTGTGTTTGGCTGTATCCAGTGATGCTGTGCCGCTGTGGGGTGTATTATGGCAGGGCACATTTAGGATGTGTAATTGTGAGGTGTGTTTGGCTGTATTCCTTCAGGATGTGTAACTGTGGAGTGTATTTGGTAGGGCACATTTAGGTTGTACAACTGTGGGATATATTTGGCAGTGGACATTTAGGGTATGAAGTTGTAGGGCGTGTTTGTACATCACTGTATCCAGTGATGCTGTGCAGCTGTGGGGTGCATTTGTCAATGCACATTTATGCTGTGTCACTGTGGGGTGTATTTGGCAGTATTCCATCAGGATGTGTAACCGTGGGGTGTATTTGGCAGTGCACAGTGAGGCTGTGTAACTGTGGGGTATATTTAGCTGTATCCAGTGATGTGTAGCTCTGGGATGTATTTGGCAGTGCGTATTTAGGTTGTGTGAGTCTGGGGTGTATTTGACTTTATACTATCAGGTTGTGTAATTGTAGGGTGTACTTGGCTGTATTCCTGACACACAGGAAGTGTCACTGTGGGGTGTATTTGGCAGTGCCCATTTAAGCTGTGTCACCATGGGGTGTATCTGGCAGTGCACATTTTGGCTGTGTCACTGTGAGGTGTATTTGGCAGTGCCTGTTTTGGCTGTGTCATTGTGGGATGTATTTGGCAGTGCCTGTTTTGGCTGTGTACACCATGGGTAGTGCCACCAGTGGCTCCACCACAGCCCAGAGCGGAGCCAGCAGCACCACTGGCAGCACCTCCCATGGTTAATAAAGGGCAAAAATGGCCAGGAGGAGTGAAGGGGGGATAAAAAAAGGTGAGAAGCAGCTCTGTGAGCACTGAGGCTGTTGAAGATGGTGAGGATGAGGTGCTGGAACAGGGGGTGATCCCTGGCAGGAGTTGCGGCCTGTGCAGGCCCCAGCAGGAGCAGGTTCTCCTGACGGGAGTGGGACCTGTGATGGCTCCATAAGGCAGGAATGGGACCTCTGGAGGCTCCACACAGGAGCAGAGGGATGTTCCTGGTAGGAATTGTAGCCTGTGGAGCTGATTCCTGGCAAAAATTGTAACCAGTGGAGGCCCCACACAGGAGCAGGTTCTCCTGACAGGAACCGTGGCCTGTGAAGGCCTCACAGGAGCCTGGGATAAGCATGAGAAGGAAGAACAACTGTTATGTCCCAACCATACCTCTCCCAGTTCCCAGTCCTTCTGCACCCCTTGGTGGGAGGTAGATCCCTCAGAAGATGGGGAAGTTGGGCCGTGGTGGGTGGGGGTAAGATATTGTGTTAGCTTTATCTTTGTTTCTCATTATCCAGATCAGTTGGCGATAAATCGAATCCAGGGTTTGGAAAGGGGTCACTGTATTTTTATAGCAGCCCATCAGCTTTTTCTTATTTCCCTCCTTGCCTTGGTTGGGCAGCACAATGAGTGGACATCTGGCAGCCCACCACAGCAGCAAACACTCATTTCTGCTACCCTAAGCACATCTGGTGCCAAAAATGCTTGGCACAACCCCTGTGGCAGGGCTCGTGGAAAGCCAGATGACTGCTGTCCATAAAAAAAGAGGGATGCTGGTTGTTTCTCTTGGCTGTGCTCTGCTCCCGTGGTGCCTCTGCTATCTCATGGGTTATCCCTTGTTGGAGGCAGACATGGTGGCAAGGTAGAAACAGACTTCTTTGACTGAATGCAGTGGTCATGGGATGCCCAGGGCAGTAGATGCTGCCTTAATAACGTAGTTTTACCAGAAATAGCAAGTTTAAATGTTTTTAGTAGATACGGGGCCTGTTCACAGTGCTAGTGTGGCTCTCCTGCTGCTTGGGGGAAAATGGAGAGTTTCTTTGTTGTCAAACCCATGTCTTGGGGGCTCACTATTTCTTTCTTCTTCCTCCTAAGAGTAGGATTGGAAATTGAGGGAATTTAACCCCGTTGAGTGCCTGGCATGTAGTTCTGCTTTCAGACAGCAAACCCAGGACCAGCAGATCCAGCCCCAAGAAGCTGTAATATTGAGACAGGGCAGATGTATTCCACTGGAAAGGAAGCTTTAGGAGCTGAGCAGGAGTTCAGCTGTATTCCCACAGCTGCTTCAGATGAGGGAACTGTATTTTTAATCCTGCCCAGTGGAACTCACTTGAGGGGAACACATTTTTTGTAGTGTTGAGTGGTGGCCAAGTAGCTTTCATTGAGCAGACCAATGCCAGGAGCGATTCCCATGCTGGTGCCATCAATACTGTGTGAAAAACCTGGCTTGGATATTCCATGAGTTTTCTGATGTTGTAGTATTTTTGAGTTGCATTGCTTCCAGGAAAAGGTTCATCCTGACTTTTATTTGAATGCCTGCCTGGAGAGACTGAGCTATTGGGAGCATGGTGCCAGTTCCTGGCAGATGGGGATGGTGGAGATGACAGTGACATGTGCAGGGACACTCAGTGGAATTTCCTCTCTCCTCTCTGCCATGAACTCTGATGCATTTTGAGTCTCCGCGACTTGCAAAACGAAGATGTGATTCATGGGATTCTGAACATACTTTGTGGTAACTTTATTAGTGCAGGAAGTTTATTTGTGGTCACTAAATGTTCAGTCATTTAAAGCAGATTTAAGTAGCTTTAAAATTTATATGGTTTGGAAGCAAAATTTCAGCCTCCCTGCAATCAGTAGGGAAAACCACCACAGCCACTGGGATCAGATTTGACTTGTGATGCTCTAAGAAATGTGTCTTCTAAACGTTTTCTGCTCTAATTGCATTCCTTTGTTCTTTTCCCATAAAGTCTTGTGAAGTAAAGCAATCTGAGGACCATGCATCCGTGACTCCTGGAACTAGCCTGTGAGCCGGGGCGATGGAAGTTATAGAGGGCCTCCAGCGTACTGCTTCCGTGAGCATTCCCAATGGATGTGCCAACAGGATTTTCCAAGGAAACATGGAGGGAGGGAGCACTGATGCCTTGGAGGCCTGTGGTGCTGAGCACTGCGCCTCTGGCGACGCAATCCCCGGGGAGCAGGAGGAAACACACAGGTATAAGAAGACAACCAAGGGCAGCCGGATCTGGAATTTCGTCAGACGAAGGAAAGGACTCTCTACAAATAAAGACAGGCCCCAGTCCATGATTCTGCTGGGTGTTGCCTCTGAGGTCTCAGAATTAAAAAAACCATCCTTCATGGAGAGGGTACGCTCGTCAAAAAAGGGAAGATCCTCCAGGACACCCAAGAACGTGGATTTGAGAGCATCCAGAGTGCAGGACGTGTGTGACCCTGAGGAGGACCTTCATGGCAGTGGGCAGAGAGCTGTCTATAGGGTTAGGAAGCTGGGCGATGGCCGGAGGCCCTCCCGCCACTCGTATGCGGGGTACATCGAGGATTTGGACTCTTCTTTTGAGGACATAGAGTTGAACATCAGCATTCCTGAACTCGATGCCACTGAAAGTAAATGTCTCAGGGATATCACTGGCAGATTACACGGTGAGGATAATGATGGTAACTGCCAAAGAATACCGGCCAGGAAGAGCGAGTCTTTGAATTTTGAACACGTTAAGAGTCCTGCAATTACAGAAGGGGACAATCAAAAGAGGTGTGCTGTGCTCCCACAGGAGAGCAGGAGAGGAAGGAGCTCTGATGTCTGGAGCTATCTGAAAGGAATTTCATTAGCTAGCAAAGATAATTCAAAGCTCCCAGATCAAAGGGCTGAAACGAATTTCCAGAATTTAGAAAATACAACTGATCATTCCACTTCTTACTTTGACTTTGATACAAGATGTGAGGAAAATCTCAGCCAGCGAAAAAAATCAAACGGTGCTGCCAAAGCCACTCACTTTGGGGGTGTTGTGAGGTTCTTAACCAGCGTGGCTGAGGCAGCTCGGCGGCTGCGAGGCTCCTCGAGGGCATTTTCCCCCGATGAGAAGAGGCCTCAGCGCAGTTTCCGGGGTCGCAGGCAGGATGTTGGCTCTCCCAAAGAGGGCTTGGTTATCGAGAATGAGAGCGCGAAGGCCTTCTGTACAGTGGGAGCCTGTCTGCAGTCCCCGGATTCAGGCACGTGGGAGAACCTGAGCTTTGAGAGTTTAGTGGGGAAGGAGCCCGTGCAGCACTGCAAAACCGCAGACGTGCTGAAAGGTGTTGGTTCCTCTGGCCTGGACAGTAGCAATGACAAGCTTAATGAAACCTTACTTTCTCCCTTTGGGCCAGAACTATCCGTGTCCCACCTGGCAGAGCTTGCAGATGGCTCTTTCACTGAGCTGAACAGTAAAGACCCCTCTGAGGATCTGGTTGAACTTCCACAGACGACTCTTGCTGAACCGATTGAGGACTTGGGCACTACTCCAGAGAAGACCCAGGTCATAGCTGGGGACCTGCCACCTTCTCATCATCTTCCTGTGAATAGTCTGGATACTGTAGAGCTGGGCTGTTCTCCAGTTGCCAGTGGGGACTTTTCTGCAGAAACTGAAGTGCAGACTCACCTTCCACAGGAATCACCAACTAAATTTGATTCTGGGGATGTGGCTTGTGCCCCAGTGATTGCTAAAGACATGGGTCCATCTCCAGCAGTTGCTCAGGAGCTTTCAGAGACAGAACTGGATAAGCAGGACTTGAGAAATCCTGAGCTGCCTTTGCAAAACTTGTCTGGAAGTGAGCTGGAGTTTCAAGACACTGGCAGTACCCTAGAGAGGGTCGTGGGCAGGGACCTGGCACCTTCTCCCGATCTTCCTGTCAGTAATCTGGATGCTGCAGGCCTGGGCTACTCTCCAGCTGCTGATGGTGCCTTTCCTGCAGTGACTGAGGCTCAGGCCCACCTTCCACAGACATCACTGACTAAACTTGATACTGAGGACGTGGCTTGTGCCCCAGTGGTTGCTAAAGACGTGGATCCATCTCCAGTTGCAGCTTGGGAGATTTCAAGGACAGAACTGGATAATCAGGACTTGAGAAACCCTGAGCTGCCTTTGCAAGACTTGTTGGGAGGTGAGCTGGGGATTCAGGACTTGAGCAGTATTCCAGAGACATCACAGGTTGTGGGCAGGGATGTGCCACCTTCTCCTGATCTTCCCGTGGATAAGCTGGGTACTGTGGACTTGGACCATTCCCCAGCTTCCAATGGTGACTTCTCTGCAGCACCTGAGGCTGTGATCCACCTTCCCCAGGCAGCTCTTACGGAAGAGATCCAAGACACTGTCAGTACTCTGGAGAAGAGTCAGGTCACGGGCAGGGACCTGCCACCCTCTCATGACATTCCTGAGAATATTCTGGATGCTGCGGACATGGGCTGTTCTGCAGTTGCCGACGTGGACTTTTCTGTAGTGACTTTTTTAAAGTGTTCCACGGTGAAAAGGCAGGGTTTGGAACAGCCTGGTGGCCGCATTAAAAAGCGGGGAATCACTTCATTTGTGGAACAAAACTCTGTGGAGGTCATGGACAGAGTGGAAGAGTTTGACTACAGCACGGAGTGTAGGCCTTTCCAAGTGCACGTCTCGAGGATTGTCTCCTCTGGACGCCTCAAAAATGGAAAGGTAGGAGCAACTTTGTAAGGTTTGCAATGAGACCATGCTGTTGTACATTTCAAAAAGCTGGTTTGCACTTGAACGCATTTTTATACATCCCTCATTGGGATTTCCAGCTAAGGAGGCTGTTCTGTGAATAGTGGCAGCAGATGCAGCTCTTAAATCAGTCTGAGTCTGAGCTCCTAAACCTCCAGAGCTGCTTCTCCTAAGACCCTTTGTCTGTATCAGTGTCTCTTGAAGAGGCTGTAGCAGTTTATGTATTCCTAGACACTAGCTTTAGTTTTTTTCCTCTCTGCATTTAGGTTCATTTGAAGTAGAAGAGGCCTTCTAAGTGTAGGCCCTTCCTAAGAAGAGGGGTTTTAACAAATTGAGAGTTTTTAAGTAGACTGTGGGCAAACAGAATTCAGCAACTGCACTTTGACCTTAGTATTTTCTTACCTTAAAGAGTTGGGGTGATGGGGTGGATTATGAGTTAGAGGTGGGCAGTGCTAGTGGCTTCAGTCATGGCATGGCATTCCTGTCTGGTACAAGCAAGTCTTTCAAAGCTCTTAAAATCCTCAAAACATGTAAGTGGACATTGCATTTTCAACTAGGTTCTGGGTGTTATGAATCTGTCTTGTCCATCTTATTGTTATGAAACCTCAGAAGTCCTGTGGAGCCAGTGTGAAGCCCAGATTTAGGGTACCTGCTGCTTAGCTGAGGCTGGAAGGAGGACTTTTTCTTTTATCAAGGTATCATCTAGAAAAATAAGGTTGATTTGTGAAGAAACTTTCTCTTTTCCTTTGGGGTTTGGAGAGACAAAAGATAATCCAGAGGTGGTGACACTGTTGCCTGTTGGAAAAGTGGTCGCAGTAACTTCTGAGCCAAGAGGGGAAGTGTTTGAAAATTGGCAGCAGATTAGAAATGCTGGGGGAAAAAATCTGAACTTCTGACTCGCAGCTAAAACAGGCAGCAGTATTGTTAATTATTCCTGGTTTTGTTTTTTTTTCTCTGTTTCTGTGTAATACAAAGAGTTACAGAAGCTCTCTGTGTAATCCCAGGCACTCCAGGGGAGTGAGTAGTGGTTGGTCACTTCTTGGGGTTTCTAAAAGAAACATTTTTAGGAGGAGCTTGGGAGGGCTGTGGTTTGATATCCCTTCACAGGGACCGAGCTGAAAATATTCTGGGTAGGAGCAAGATGAGAGAGGCACGAAAGGATGGAGTGCAGCAGAGGAAAATACCAGCACTCTTCTCCCAGAGCAGCCACATCCCTGCTGGCAGGGCAGGGGCTGCCTGTCTGATCCCAGCGCTCTCAGGGCACAATCCCAGCTCTTTCCCAGCTCAGCTGTGTGAACAGGAGATGCCCTAAGTCCCAGCTCAGCTGTTGCAGCTTACTAACATGACCAAGAAACTTAAATATGGTGCTTGAGATAACTGGACAGGAAACCTCCCCCGAGTTCCCCTGGAGTGTGGTGATAGCACACGACCTCCGGGCTTCCTCTGGCTGGGAGGGCTGGCTGCCTCCTGGGCAGGAGCTGCAGCAGGGGGAGGGAAAGCACACAGCCCCTCCTGGGTTCTAGACACCTCCTGCACCCCTGGAACTCCTGCTGCAGGTTTGGCAGTGCGCAGTGATCTGGTGGTGCCACCAAACCCAGAGCAAAGGGAGGCTGAAGGAGGGATGTCCTGGACAGGAACAGCCCTGGAGAGTCTGCCAGCAGCTCCAGTAACAAATGACCTGAGATACCCCAGGGATTTGCTTGCCTATCTCCCATCAGGGAGCGGCACTCGGAAACACTTTACCAAAAATAAACATGGAAGAGGAGTAACTTCAGCCTGAGCGTGACAATAGCAGCACACACCAACCTCTTATTGTTTTAGGGCTCAATCCATGTCTTTACTGGCACCTGTTTCTTAGGACAGTTGTTGGCCCTGCTGCCTCCACTCCAGGCTGCTCTGATTAACTGAAGGATTTGTATTTTAAGGGAAGTTCTCAACCACAGGCAGGAGATGGTGCTGCCAGGATGGGGTAGCGTGGCCAGGCCAGCTGCTTTGAGCAAGTTCCCAGCAGTTTTACAGTGTGTGAGCAGAGTAGGGCAGAAAGCATTTCCCAGACAACTTAAACATTGCCCCAAAAAAAGCATAAAAGTGTCTGTTCCCACAGAGACTCCTGTGGGGAGATGGTGTTAGAAACTGAGGCTGGTGTAGCACAAGGGATGCTGGAGTGAGATTTAGGGGATAATCTGTACATTGGTTCTGTCAGTAAGTAAATCTGTTTAGTTTTATCTGCAATTAATGTCCCTGGTTTTTGCTTTCCTGGTCTTGTCTTTTAAAATTCTAATGTCTTTGGGCAGGAGCTGAGTGATGATATGGGCAAGTAGTTTGGTAGGATTTGATCCTGGTGCTTAAAGGAAATAGCATTGCAGCAGCATTTAATAAAAGCAGATGCAGAAAAGTAGAAAAGCACATCCCTGATAGTTGCTTTCAGACTCCATCCCAAATTCTCATGTGTTCTGGGAACTTGTGAAACAGTGGAGATAGAATGTTTTGAAGAATTGGAAGAACAGTAAAGGTCAAAACAAGCTTTCAGTTGGAAATGCATTACTCCATTCACAGTGCTGCAGCTCTGGAATCACAGTGCATCCTTATTCTGAGATATGAGACATGGAGTAAAAGATGACATGGAGGGTTCACTAGTTTTTGGACAGAGTTTCATTTTTCATGACTCCGCTGAAGTGAATTATCCTTCTCCAACCTCTAAAAACACTACAGCATCCCAACGGGGAAACTGCTGCTGCAGGGTCAGGCATAGCCCCAGGAGTTGTCTTTGAGCATTTCCAGTAGCTTGAGATGATGTTTAGATGGAAAACAGCTTTGATACCCTGTATTTTGCAATTCCAGCCTTCCATCAGGGTTCCAAACTGGCTGGTGTGTCCGTGGACAGGGTTTGTGGGTGATTTGATACCTTCTTTGGAGTGACATGAGGAAAGGTTGCAAAATAGGCATCTGAATTAATATTTCAGGTATCAGTTTGGAGTTTTAAGACCCAAGAACAAGTGTCAGGTTTATTTCTTGCGGAGAGATCTGCCATAGGATGAGATTTCTGCTTGTTCCAGGGCCATGACCGTGAGTATCTCGAGCCTCTGGGCTCTGTCACCCTCGCAGTGACAGAGCAGAGGGCTTTCAGCACAGTCTTTCTATGCCCTCTGCTGGCTTGCTTGGGAAATAAGAAGTTATTTTGATGGACCAGAAAGCCTAATCTTTCCTTTGGGGTTCAGAACTTTATCTCCAAAGGGCTTGCAGGCTGTAGCCTGCTTCTGACTGTTGTGGCTGCACATAGACCCCAGTAGGGTTTGTGAGGCCGTTCTCTGGGGGAATTAGGATTGCTAGAAGTGTGAAAATGAGATTTCTATAGGCTTGTCAGCCTTGGCAAAAGCTGCGTGTCCCATAGGATGAGGTGCCAGGCTGATGGGGTGCTGTGTTTGGTCTCAGGGCTCTGTAAGGGGCCGTGTGCTCAAACTCCTGCATCACTGCAGATGTTTCCCCAGGGCAGATGTTGAGGTTGTTCCTCCAAGTCCTGGACTCGGATCCAGACTGTCCCAGTGCCACAAAGGCTGTCCCTGGTGCAGAGTGTGCTGCTGCTCTGAGTGGCTCACGTGGATATGGGTGCTGTCAGGGCCTTAGGAGGTTTTTGGGGTTCCTGTGCCATAGCTGCTCCTTGTGGGAAAGTGGGAGCCTCTCCCTGCGGTGGGTCCGACTGGAAGTGCAGGATTGCTGATTTACCTGAGTGTGTGCATGCCAGGGGATGGGTTTGCAGATCTGCTGCCTGATAGCTAGGGCAGAGCTCAAATCCTCCCACAGCTTTGGGGTTTGGCTTTAGTGCAGCTCTAAATGCCTTTTCACAAGAGGAAGATCCAGGAAAGTTCTGTTTTTTATCTGTGTTTGTGGAGAAATTGCAGGTGATGCCCATAGTGACTTCTAGCTCGAGATTGGTTTATTGTGGGAGCAGCTGCAGAGATGGGATTGCTGAGTGGATTTATCCCTTCCCTCCCACTGCTGAATGACACTGACCAGGAAATAATATCTGGGAGAGTTGATCTTCAGAGCTTTCTTCCTCTCCTGGTTATTCAGCCCCTGGGTTGTGTCTCAGCCTGCTGTAACAAAAGACTTTATGGTCCTTCCAAATTAAGAAATAGTACTTCACTTTCTAAGTCCTGCTGTTGCCAAAAGAATGCTGTATTCCTGTCGGCAGTGAGGTGCGATTTATTTGCAGAATGAAGATTTTGGGTATTTATGGCTTTTAATACGGTTGTGTCTGACAATCATTTTATTTTTAGAGGAGACAAAACCTCTAAAGCCTATCTGCAAGCTGAGCAGATTGTTGTATTCATAGTAACCAGGAGGTGCTAGCAAAATTTTGAATTAAAGCCTATATTTAGTGCTATCTATAGTGGGGTAGGGTTTTTTGGGAAACATATTTTTAACATCGTCAGAGAAAGGCAGGTTGAGTTTGCAAAGCTGATAGGCTTTGCATGTATATAGAACCAGCCATGGAACACATGGATAATTCAGATTTCCACATGTTTTCTTTAAACACATGGTGGTCTTTCCTTTAGCCCATTCCCAGCCTCAAAATCAGGGCATCAGAGTAGGGATGGGAAGAGGCACCTCTGGGCATTGATGGCCTTATGCTAAAGGGACTCTGTGTTGAAAATTCCCTGGATGGAAAGTTTTCTTTAGCTTTTACCTTCTCCCAGCTGCTTTCCAGCCAAGAGAAGTGTACTGGCTCACTGGATTTGATGCTAGTGCTGGGAAATGGAACCTTAATTCATCCACAGCTTTCTTCTGGGGTAGTTAAAGCCTGTCTGCTTTGTTCCTAATCTGTAAATGAAAATAACAGCACAACAAGTGCAAATGAGCTGCTGGAGTCTTGAGGATGGATCCTCCAAACCATCCCAGGCACCCAGTTATTAGCAGGCTCCTGGAAGGGTGACAGATGTGTCTGAGATTGAGCCTAGAAATGTCTTAGAGAGGAACACCTCCTCTTTGCTTCTCTTGACCTTTTTCAAATGATTTTTCTTCTGATTTCTTGACTCTAAGATTATACACAAGACTTCCATGGTGTCACATGTCACAGAGAATAAAATGAAAAGTAGGAGTTTGAACTGTGATGTTTTTAAAAAGAACACTCCATTCTGCAAAATGTCAGGGTACAATTGTCAATTTCAGGAACTTTTCCTCCTGGAATGGAATAATAAAAGTTGGAGTGAAGAAAACACCAACATTTTTCTCCCCTTAGCTGTAAATACCAATTCTTTGGATTAGTGTTACCAAGAATTAAGGTATAATTTAGGTATTTGACCATTTTATGGGTGCTTCAATCAGTTGCAACTGTTTTATTCAGGTAAATATTTTGTAGGCTATAGATGCAAGGACATGTCTGATTACCTGTCATCAGTGAGCTGCAGACCCGTTTGGCTGCTCTTTGCTGTCCCTTGGGAGCAGCCAGCCCTTGCTGGTATGGGATCTTCAGCACCAGCTAATTCCTTCCCTGTGTCTGCTCCTGCTGCAGCTTGGGATTGGGAGAGCAGCCTCACCCCCAAAGGGCAGAGCAGCAAGTGGGTCTCCATCAGGGTTACTCCCAGACATTCCTGAGACACTCAGTGCCACTGGAAGTGTTGGGCTCAAAGCTGTACAAGGTCTGAGCCCCCTGCAATAGGGTCAGTGGGGGCTGCACACCAGGGCCAGCAGGTCCTGACCTTGCAGTCAGAAATGCACCGGGTGCAGATTGCAGTGAGCTGTGTTGTGGTAGTTCTGTGTATTATTGTATGTCCTGTGCTTGCTTTGCCTGGGATTTGAGTGCTGTTGGTAAAATTCTTCTGTGCCCCTTCTCTTGGCAGCTGACGTCTCACCCTCCACAGCCGTCCCCACAAGCAGAGCCCTTCAAGGCGCTGGTGGAGCGCTGCCGCTCCGAGCCCCTCTCGCAGAGCACCCCCATGGGGCTGGACCAGCTGGGAGGGCGCATGCAGCACCTGCTCCGCAGACGTGGTGAGTGCCTCTTCTCTCCCAGCTTTGCTTTTTTGGGTGTCACCGTGCTGCAGAGCTGTGGTGAGTGCCTCTTCTCTCCCAGCTTTGCTTTTTTGGGTGTCACCGTGCTGCAGAGCCGGCCAAGGGTGGCAGAGGTGGAAAAGTCAGGAGTGTGGTTTGCATCTGTGCTGGTTACATCCCTGATGCCAGGTGAGGGAGCTCCAAGAGCCGCATGCTGAGGAGTTTCTTGCTGGCTAATAGGATCTTCTTGTGCACAATGTGTTTATGAAATAAGGCTATTTTCTCTCTCTAATGTCTCTGAACACAGTCCCCATAATCTGGTAAGGAGAGGATGAACAGGGGTAGGCACGTGAGGTGTAAAAGCTGATCAGCAACTGCTGTGTGAGTTTATATTTGGTGGTTTTCTGTTGAATTGGTGGTTTTCTCTTGAATTTCTGTCCTCTAAGAATCCTCTGTGGTGAGTACTCACTGAGTACTCACTGGTTGGAGGTGGTGAGTGATGATGGATACTGAGATCACAACTCAAATCTGATGTTTGTTTGGAAACACAAGAAGTGAGGATTTTTTTCCTCTTGTTCTTGGGTACTTTTCATGATGAAGGAGGGAATCTCATGAGCCAAAGACTGGGATGACCTCTCTGTATTTGTCCTGCTCACAGTGACAGCAGAGAGAGCGCCGTGGAATGTATTTGCTGGCAGGGTCTCGTGCTGGCAGGTAAATTGGCTGATGGCTGAATAGATGACATCATTTTCTGAACCTCCTAATTAAAAAGATTGATAATGAGAAAAAGGAAATTATTTCCTGAAGGGCCACTGCTGGCATGTGATTTAGAGATGGGCGAGCACAGAAGTGCTGCCAAGGTTGTGCTGGCATCGCTCGGGAGTGCTCCGGGGATCCGGGCGGCTGATGGATGGTGGCAGCAGATCAGGGTTCACAAGAGCTGGGGAGGACAAGGCCAATTAGCTGCCTGTGCTGTTAATTGATGGCTCTGCTGCTGGGGTGCAGGGGTTGCCAGCACAGGGGGGTCACACAGCTCCTCAGAGTGAGCATTCCCTGCTTGCACGCGGCTCCCAGCGCTGCTCCATCCATTGCCTCCTCCTGCTGGAACCAGCACCGTGCTGCAGCCTGGCTCTCCAAGAGTCTCCAAAGTGAAACGTGGGCTGCTAAAAATAGCAGCAGGCTGCCTGCATCAGCATTGAGGAAATAGGTCTCAGTGCAATCTCTCTCCCAACAACGCTGGAAGAAAACCAGGATGGCTGCCCAGCCAGCCTGCAGCAGCATCCCAGCCCTGCTGCGCTCTGGCCTGAGCAGGGCACAGCCCCCCCCTGTTTGGGTAGGGGGTCGCCGTTCTCCCAAAGCCTGGACCATTTAGTCTGGCCTCAAACCCCTCAGGACTGACACAGTCTGAAACCTCTGTCTGGTTAGAGGTATATCAGGAGATAGAAACTGAGCACTGTGCATCTTTCAAGAAAGAATTCCACAACGGGGCTGTTTTCTGTAGATCCTTGCTCCATGACTGGGATGAGGAGCCTCCAGGTGCTGGAAACACCTGTGGGGATGCATGTACCACATATGTGCACTGCCTGGATCACATGTACCTGTGCTAGCAGCTGTTCTGGGGGCACCAGTGGTGCTCAGCTCTGCTTCCTTCCCTCCAGGCCAGGGGATGTGAAGAGCCTGGTGGAAGAAGGGATTAAAATCTAAGCTTGCCAAATGTGGGAGGGAAAACTCTAGTCTCATACATAACGGCAGCTTCACCCCAAAAAGAGAGGGATAGGGTGTGGAGTTGAAAGTTTCAGTTGATTGGAAAAGTAGAGCTCATTTGCCTCTTTATCACAAGCTGCTTTGTGCCTGGGTAGTGCCATCTGCAAGGCCAGGCTGGGCAGACCCCAGTGTGAGTGGTATCACTCAAAGCTAGAGCAGAACTACATCTCTGAGGGCTTGACCTGAAATACTGGGGGTGAGACCCAGCCTGTAAAAAACAGCTTTTATGGCCTTACCCATTTCTGTTTTATGTGTAAATTGGAGGAGCTATTTCTTTTCCAAGGCCTGGCATCCTGTGGACCACGGTGAGTGTGCAGCTGGGATTGCTGCAGGTGCTGCTGCTGGAGCAGTTGGGACCCAGGGAACTGCTGCCCTGTGCACACTGGTGCAGGTTGATGAGGGTCTTCTGCTCCTGGAGCTCCTGGCAGAGCATCCTGGCTCCCCACCCAGCTGGGCTGACCCCACGTCGGGATGTGGCTCCCGGCTCTGCCTTTTTGTAGTATCCAAGCTGCACTATTTCTCTTGCATCCCAAGAGCACTGAATAAAGCACCTAAATATACTCTGTGCTCTCTTTTTCTAAAGGAGAGGTTGAATGAGTCTCTTGCAAATAATTTTGTTTCTTTCATTTAAAAGAACAGCCTCCGCCCCCAGCCTGAGCTAAAGCACAGCATTTATCTTTTGTCATTCCTTTTTTATTTTTTTGTTCCTGTGGATTTTCTCCTGGCAGCTGAGAATGAGCAGGCTTCAAAGACCCTGAAGGTGCGCGGGAACTGCAGGAACGGTGGCCGTCGATGGAACCTCTTCAAGCCTGGAGCTGAGAAGCTGCAGATCAGTCGGGTAAGGAGCTGTGTGGAACGTGCCTCTGCTTGCTTCAGGGCTGGGATTTGCCTGCATTGGGCTTTGTGTTTATAACAATATGCTTGACTGACAGCTTCCTCAGTCCCTGGGTCCTTCAGCCACAGATGGGGATTTGTTTGGTTATTATTTTGTAGCAATAAAAGCTCAGGTGCATTGTCTTTTCCCCAAATCAGTGTCCCTTCAATGTATAGCAGAGGTTTTTGGACTCTCACTGGGCCTCCTGTGCCTGTGGCTGAGTGCTCCTTGCAGGTGGAGGGAACTGTGACGTTTCACATCGCCTTCAGATCTGCTCTGTGGTTTTGATGGGTTTATTTTTTCTCCTTCCTTTTTTAGCCCTGTGTCCTTTGGATTTGGTGCTGCTCCCAGCACCATCTCGGTGACAAATTCATGTCATTGCTTCTTTCCCAGTGTTTTGCAAATATAGGCACAATCCACTTGGTTCCTTTTTTGTGAATGATGCTTCTAGTGGGGGAAGTAAAAGCTGTTGTGGGCCTGGGGACATTCATGTTTTTCTCCAGGAAAAATTCAGAAAAGATGGCAAAAATGGTATAATTTATCTGATAAACTTCCTTGCTTCAGCTTTTTTTTTTTTTTTTTTTTTAATGTGCCCTGTGTTGGAAGTCTGGAGGCCTTGGTTATTTCATGGTCTTGTTTTGGATTTGTAGTGCTCATGAGTCTGATTTCACTGGTAGCCAACAGATCCGGATTGTCCCAAACCCAACAGATCTCCCAGCTTGCAGTATGATGCAGGCAGGGTTTTCTACTGAGTGTGGCAGAAGAGGTTTAGCTCTTGTTGTTCCTCTAGGGCACAGGAACAAAGGATTGTCTGGGAGCCAGGAATTTCCCTGCTGGAATGGAGAGGGGAACTGACCTTCTGTTGTGTCTCTGTGGTTCTTTCCCACCCCTCTGCTGTCCTTCCTTACCAGACCTTTACTGTATTCCTTTTCCCTTTGATGTTTGATGAGCTGCCTTCCTGAAATGTGATTTCCAGGGGGTCCCTGGCCTCTGTGTGTGCTTTTTCATCACAGTAAGTTGGAGTGAGTGAGTGATGTTGACTTCTCCATCCTCCTTGTGTTGGGTGTTGCTTTCCAGGGAACACGTGCAGGGATGGACTGCTGGATTTTTGGTCACTTGTGACTTTCTGGAATTTCATCTTGCATCACTTCTGTTTTCTTTGCTGAGTTTTTGTGGGCTGAGGTACAAAGGCAGAGGAGAAGATAGACAAGGAGTTCAGCTCTTCTTTTTCTCTTCCTTCCCTTTGGGTCCTACCTCGCTGCTGAGACATGAACTGTTCCTTTCAACTCAGGAAAGCTGTTCTGGTTTCAGACAAGCTGAACATCTAAAGCTTTGAACAAAGTTTTCCTGGAAGATGAAATGATCCATATCCAATAAAGCTGTTTGTCCTTGGGGCCAGGATAAAGGCAGGTGACTGCAGAGCAGCACAGCAGTGAAATACCCTGTTGTGCAGTGTGCAAGCCCTGCCTTGGAGTGTCTCAGGTGTGTTATCCATTAGCTGTGTCCGTGTTCAGATCTGGTACTGCCCAGTGCATGGATGTATTTGGTCCTTAATTAATCACTTCATGACATTTTAATTAATCACTTTATTAATCCTTTAGGAGGAACCTTTGCAGCTTTCATAGCTGTCCTGGAGGCCCTCCTGGAAGGCAGGGTGCTGTTTTGACACAAAATTGCTCCTGAATTATCTGTGCCCTGAGCATCCTGATAAAGCCAGGCCAGTTTCAGATTACAAACAGAGCCCAGATTGCATCAGAGACCTTTAGAGAAGCTGTGGAAAACTGAAACCTCAGCAAACCAAACACCCTGCTGCAGTTTGGGAAAGGTTAGCTAAGAAACTGCTTCTCCTGTGGTGATAGCTGGGAAGGATGTGGAGCTGGAAAGGAAATGAGCTGCTCATGACCCCAGAGATCTGTGGGTGCCGTTTGGCTCAGACATGGCCATGCCAAAGACCTGTGCCCCACTGAGGCAGGGAATTGGGTTTGGGGAAGTCTGTTCCTAATGCAGCTTGTTTTTAAATCATGGCAAGCAGGCAGCTCTGGAACCTTTGGTTTATAAATCAGAGGTGCTGTGAAAGTGCTGCAGGAGCAGGATATGGAAATGTGGCTCACAATAGCATGCTGGAAAACTCATCTCTCACCTCTGCCCCAAGCTCAGTGAAGATCTACAGATCACCTCTTGGCCAGAAAGAAGTTTCTGCTCTGGCAAGCTGTATAAATTTGGGGTGAGATTTGTGGGCCTGGTTGTCTCTTGTCAGGTGCTTTCACTGACAGCTGACACCAGTGAGGTGCGGAGCAGTGCAGAAAGCAGGGATTTATCCTTCCAAGAAAGAGTGTCTGAAATTTGGGCACAAGCTGGAGAAGATTTTATGGAGTAGTTAAGGTTATTGTTCCACTTTGGAGGTGGTAATAAGAAACTGAAGCACTGGAGGGTGGTATGTGTGGAGCCATACAATATTTTTTTTTTCTCTCCTAATTTAAGAATCAAGTAAAAATAAATAAGGTCAGACTTGTAAAAGTTTTCAGTCTTTTAATTTTTTTTCCAGAGTACACTCTTCAGCCTGGAGAAAACTCTGTGTTGAAGCAGTTTATGTGCAGAGCATTTTGGTTTAGCACTTGGGTCACTCAGAGCCTTTGCTTTTATGGGAGCAGTTTGGCACAATCAAGACCAACTTGCAGGAGACCTCAAGATGCTCTGAACTGCAGGCTTTGCTGCAGCAGAGGTCAGAGTGCCTTGAAAGGCTGCCCTGACAGGACCCTCAGCATCTCTCCTGCCTCTGATTTACCCTCAGGCAGGTCCTGCCAGCTGGGTTGTGGCTGATCCTTGGAGCAAGGGGAGCAGTGAGTTCCTTTCTGCAGCCCCAGAGTGGTGTTGGGAGATGTTTGATGGTCTGGATGGCAGAAGCAGAGGGTGACAGTCCTGAACCAAATCACTGGCCTCTGCTGCCCCTGGTGAGGGAACTATTTGCTTCTTGTTAGCTGCCCAGTCAAAATCATCTCAGCTTTTTCCAGACAGATGCTCTGGGGATGTGCTCCAGGAGGAATCACAGAACCACTAGGTTGGAAGAGACCTTTAAGATCATTGAGTCCAACTCATGCCCTAACACCACCTCAGCTAAACCATGGCACTGAGGGCCACACCCAACTTTTTTTTAAAGAAGGGAGATTCAGCCCTTCCTGAAACAGGAAGCCTCCTCTTAATGTGTGTTAATTCTCTCTGTCCTACCTGAGAGGTTTCATTTCCAGCCTTTAAAGATGACTGCAGCCATTCCTGTTCTCTGCTCCTTCCCTCCTTCCTGCCCTGTGTGCTTGTGTAAAAGGGACTAAAGCCCAAATTTATATGCTGGAGGAAGCCACTGTTAATTAGCTAGACTGGAGAGTTTGCATGCGAGGAGCTTCTTTGACATCCCCTATACTAATAATAGGCAGTCCTGTTGTGCAGAGGTGTTGAATATTCACAAAACCCACCCCCCCAGCCTGTCCTTTCTCCTCTGGAAGTCAGGAGCTCTTTCCAGAGCCTGGTGGGGGGTTGCCAGAGTGATGATGGTGGATGTGCCAGTCTGCAGCTCCCCAGAGCTAAATCCCCACTGGCTGTGTTTATGAGGAATAGGAAATTCAGGCAACGTGCAGCCTGCAGGAGAACAGAGTGAAGGGGAAGTTGATTTGGGTGAGGATGCTGCTTGATATTCAGGGCCAGCTCTCCTGCCTGCTATTTTTATCCTCTCACATAGTGCTGAGTGGGCAGTTTGAGCAGAGGGGGGGATGTTTTTCCCTTTGCCAAGTGTCCTGCCCTGTGTTCCTGTGTACTTGGGCAGGAAGGGGGTTGTGCTGGGGCTCCTGGGCTGCAGCATCCTGGCATGTGAATGTGATGTGATCACAGCCCGATTTTGGAGCCCTTGTCCCCCTGGAAAGAGGCTGGGAGAAAAGCACAGTCCCGAGGCTAATTAGTTTAAATATCAGTGTGGTGCTACAAGAGGTTTATGTGCATGTATGGAGGGCTGCCAGGAAAACAAATCCTCATTGAATCTCTCTTCCCTCATCTTAAACATTGAGTATTTCTGCTGGCAGGGTATGTCTGAGCCATATATTTTGGGGAGGGCTGCTTTATATCTTGATAAACCTATTCTGTTGCTCTACTTAGCAGTGCTCTGAAGTCTTTATGGAGTTTTTGGGAGGTTTTTTTTTTTATATTTAGCCATTTATAAATGTTTTTTGCAAGTTCTGAAAATCTCTGTGTGCTGCTGTCCAAATAACTCAAAATTGGCTTCCTCATTCGAGGAGGAAGCAGGGATTGAGCTTCAGAATATTTCACTGCTGTGATCCAGCCCCATCTGTCTGCATGAGGAGTGCCCAGGCAGGGTCCCTGCACCCCTGGCTGCAGCTCTGCAGCCTTTCCAGCACCTGAGCTGTGTCTGATCTGCTGACTCTGGGAGCTGGGCAGAGCAGGCCGAGCTGAGTGTGAGCTGCAGGTCAGCCCTGAGCCCATTTGCATCCCTCTGGCATGAACGGCCCTGCTCTGGCCTCACTCCCCAGGGACTGGCATGAGGAGCAGAGCAAAGCACACATTAGGAAGCCTAGAACTAGAAATGAGTGGTATTTCCAACCTTACCATGCTCTGGGTATTCAGAAGTGCTGTGGTTTTGTGCAGAGCAGGGCTGGGGGGGCATAACCCTTGGTGACTTGGGTGTTGCTCCAGCAGTGCCATAACCCAGGTGTTTCCCAGCACCCCTGGGGACAAACAGGGCTTCAGTGACTCTGAATCTTGCAGGAAGGAGAGGTTTGAAATTACAAATGGTCACTTTTGAGTTGTGGGTTTATGTGCTGGGTAACACAAGAGAGATTTGAAGTTCCAGACTCCTCAGCTCTTCAGCAGTTATGTATAAGTCTATATTAAGAAGAACCTCAGCTTCCAGTTTGTGATGGTTTTTATAGTGCCATTGAACCTCAGGGTGTCTCTGTGCAGCTGCAGGTGGTAGGTACTGCATCCTACATGCATTAAATGTGTGCAGTGGTGACTGTACATAATCACTTCTATACTTCAAATGGAGCTCTCAGCCTAACTTTAAATAGCACTTTGGAATGGCTCCTTTTTCCTATTGCTCAGTAGTTCCACCTTGATTGCTCTGCTTCAACTCATTACTCAGCTCTGTCACTGTGTTTCACTCTGGGATATGGTTTATACAAAAGAAGCTTTAATGTAAACTCAGTTTGTGTTGCATTGCTAAAACCTTAATGACATTTTGCTTGGCAGCAGTATAGACTCTGTGGTTTGCCCTTCCCCAGTGCACTATGTTCCCAATAAACTAAAGGCCGTGGTAGGTGTAGCATGAAAAATCCCTGAGTAAATATTGGAGCAAATGCTTCTGTAGTGCTTCCTAAGCCCTGGCTGCGCTCGTGATTCGAGGCCACCCTGGTGTCACCAGTGTTTAGCTGAAAAGGAGCTAAGTTTGGGAAGGACAGGCAAAAGCACAGGTCAGAGTTCCAAAATGTCTTCTGTAGCTGCTGAGATTCGATTCTGAGATGCATCAGGTTTGAGATGCATCTCAGAAGTGCTGCTGAAGCCACTAGGTGGGTGGATACACCCAGAAAGTCACCAGGGGATGGTGGAGAGTGGTTGTGTGTGGCTCCCTGGACTCTGAGATGAGCTCTGAGTGCTTCACTGCATCACCAGCCTGACATGGCCAAGGGCAATTCCCTTGGGATCCTGCAGAGACAGGAGCACTGTCCTGTTCCTGTGAGGAGCTCTGTGATCCCACAGTGTCCAGAGCTCTGGTTTGATTCTGCTGATGACCTGGAACAAACATCTGGGACCATCCCCTTTGCTGTCACCCCAGCTGCTCAAATGGGATGATCCTCATGCACTTTGGAGGGGGTGTGTTCTTAAACCCCAAATCCAGAGCACCTGCCCACACTGCTGAGGTGCTGGCACCTGAAAATTTGGTCTCACAGGGAAACTGCAGCTGCTCTAACTTTTGCTCTGCCCTTGGCATTCAAGAAGCTGAAGTGGATTTGGTAACAAGCTGTCCCTAGTACCAAAGGTAGGAATAAAGGGTCTAATTTTGTCCCTGTTCTTGTCCTGCATAATTATGGAGGTTTTCACACGTGAATTGAACAGGGATATTGACCCAACACTGTGCTTGTTCTTGGAGGAGTATGAAATGAACAGGATAAGAGGCTGCAGGGGGGACTTGGGTATTACATCAGTGCAGTCACATGGCCTGCAGTGAGCTCCCTGATGGAGCAGGGAAAGCTTCATCTCCTAATGGACTGCACAGAATATAGAGAATAATTCCCCTAATAAATCCCTTTCAGTCTCTAATATCTAGGAAAATATATTATCCTGTTGTCCAAATACCTTGAGAGATCAGTCTTATCTGGACAAGAATAGACATTTCATGGTAGCTCTGCTGTGCTAGGTTCAGGGATTGCACAGGAAGGGAGATGGAATAACAACTGGCAGTGCTGCTGTTCCCTGTGTGAAATCCCATGTGCCACCCAGGGCCAAGACAGGCTGTGCACCAGGGAGCATCCTCTGGGGAGAGGGAGGCTGCAGGGATTGCACCACTCTGAAGCAGCAGCAGCAGAGACACAGTGCAGAGGTTGTGGCCAGTGGGGACCACTTTTGTGGGGCCTTTGGCCACTGGACTTGGACCACTCTTGCCCTCAGCAGTGGGTTTAACCTCTGAGTGTGGAGAGCTGCTTGGGCACAGGTTGCTTCCCAGGTGAAGCTGTTTTCCCTGCAAATCTCTGAGCTCAGCCAGTGCTGTCTTTGCCCCACCTTGCTGGCACTCCTTGTGCTGGTGTCCTGTGCAGGGCTGTCCCCAGGGATGCTGTGTGTGATCTGGAGAGAGACAATTGCTGCAAGCCAGCAAGGGGCTGCTGCAAGCTGGAGTGGGATGCCCAGGAAGCAGCTCCAAGAGGGATGAGTCCCTGTGGGACAAGTCCCTTTCCACTCCTCCTCGTGCAAGGACTTCCCCTAAAAGCAGGAGTAACTCCAGTGCTTTGTATGGTGGGTGCTCCTTAGCTCTGTCTCTTGACACGTTTCCAAATTTTGAGTGGGTTTAACCTTGCCTGGAGAAACAAACATGTCCTACTGCAGTCAGGAAGAGATTTGTCTGTCTTTTAAAGGGGACTTGCTGTGCTGTGGGAGTATTGGTGTGTCTGAGGTGCTCAGATGTGGCAGTGGATGTGTCAAATCAGTGTCACCATGGTGCTGGGAGGGGACTGAGTTGAACAGGGAGCAACACAGTGCAAGCAGGGCCAGGATTGCCTTGCTGCAGTTGTCTTCCAGGCACCAGAACAGGCTGCAGTCAGGAGAAATCATCCAGCAAGCAGGAAAACAAAGAGACAAAGGTAAATGGAAGTGTTTGGAGCCTTCTGGTGGCAGTGATGCCATGGGGTGCCCTGGCCATGCTGTGTGCTCTGAACTGATGATGCCTTGTGAAGGCTGACCTAGGACAGGGACTAGATGGAGCTAAAGAATAAAGTAGGGATTTGTTAGGAAGCTTCAATAGATCCACCCTGGGCAGCACAAGAACCCAGCCAGGGCTACACCCCAGGTAAACCTAAAATGGTCACAAAAAAAAGATGACTGGTCACAGGGGTCTCACACTTTTATAAGTTTTGGTCTATTAGTATATTGGAGTTAATTGTCCAATTACAGCTCTACTCATTAAGTTTTATCTTTCTTGTTTTTTTCTCTTTGGTCTACTGTTTATGTTTTGAGTTTGAGATTTGAATCAGTTGTCTTTGGTCCCCAGCTGGAGAAGGAATTGTTTTGTCTCCCTGCTCTGTGCAGAGAGCTCACCATCCCCTAATATGAAGCCCAGACCCACAGACTAAAGCAGCACAGAATCTGAAAAATAGAAAAGCTGAAACCTGAGGCATCAGTGGCACAGGCAGTGCTGGCAGCAGTTGTGCTGGGGGATTGCCTTTGCCTTGGGAGTGGGGAGCTGTGTGTGCCACTGCTGGCTCCAGCACCTCTGGAGATTCCCTAGGACAGGCCTGGGCTCAGCACTGGGAGGCTTCCACCCCCCAGTGATCCCGTGGAAGGATGAGACACCAAAGCAGAGCTCTGTGAACAGGCATTTTGTTGCCATCAGAGCTGCTGCACCGTGTGCTGTCAGGTGCTTGCCTGGTGCTTGCTCTGTGATTCCCTGCTGGAATGCAGCACAGCACAACTCTGTCCTTCCAGTGCAGGCTAAAAAAGATGCTTCTGGACTCTCCTCCCATCCCTGGCAGCTCAGGATTTGTGCAGGTTAGAAATCCCTTCCTAGAAATGAGGAGGGAGAGCTCACAGCCTCTGTCCCTGCCCTTCACTGTGGCTGGGCTTTGCAGGGACTGAGCTGCTCATGTGAGCTCCCCTCATTAACCATGAACTTGGGACTCCACACATTCATTGCTCTGTGACTTCCCTGGAGCCAGTGAGTGTGGGAAGTTGGAAGTGAAATGCCTCAAGCCCTGTTCATGTTGGATGGAGGGGTGGCTGAGGGTGAGTGATGAGGGGGTAGGCAGTGAAGGGAGATGTCCCAAGCAGACCTGAGCAATAATCCTGCCCAAATGTGGAGTTCTTGCTTGGGCAGCACCATCCTGTGAGTGAAGGAAGAACCTGATACTTCCAAAACATCCTGTGCTAAACCAAAAATGGCCAATTTCCCTGGCTCAGATGGCTGTGCAGACTAGGACAGTGTTCATCCCACCTTTGCAATGTTTTGCAGTGACAAAGTTCTTGTAGAAATGGATTTTGTTCCTCTTTAGCCAGGAGTTGGGACTTGGACAAGAAGAACAAGTAGTTGGATCCTTCTGTACACAGGATGTATTTCCATACATTCTTTATTTGAGCCATCTCTTTCTTTTCTAAGATATCTCACATTTTATTTTTAATACTGGACAAATACCAAATATTCCTCAAGAGAGATCTGTGATTGCAGCTCAGTTCTGACAGTTGAGAATAGTCCAACCGACGTACTTGCCTCATCTGAAATGCTGCTATTTTGAGCTGTGCTTTTGTTTTCAGCCATCAGTGATAAGTTTGCATTTCCTGCAGATGATATTTTGGGTTGACGTGAATTGTTAAGGCCCCACTGTGTAAAATGGTTTTCTTCCTGTGTGACTTTGGGCTTGTCTTTTCTGGTTTGATACCCTCATCCAAACCAGAAGCAAAATTAAATCCCCACATCCCAGCTGGTCATCACTAAATAATTTGTATTACATCTTGCTGAAGCATTTTATAAGTGATGCTGCAGGAAGGCTTGTTTCCTGTTTTTTTTTTTTTTTTTTTTTTTTTTTTTGTTTGTTTGTTTGTTTTGTTTTTGTTTTTGTTTTTAATTTTATTTTGGACTTAAGATAAAGGTAAACTGAACTTTGCAGGTACTTACTTGGAATCAGACATTTTCCAGCTATTATTTTGCAAACTATTAGAGCGGCAGATCATGAGGTGGGAACCCAGTTATGCAAACAAAGCCACGTCACTCTTAGCCAAAAATAGCTTCAGTACATGTGCAGTAAGGTGGAAACGAAGGCCTTTGGTGCACACAGAGCAAACAGGGAGGGAGGCAAGAGGGGAAGCTGCAGCTTTTTGTTTAGAGCCTCTCGTGTTTAGAGCTGAGTGTGTTTTCCATTCTCCAACATGCAGAATGTTGCTGCTTGTAATTTCAGTGGGATGGGAGTTATTCCCTTCCTTACAGATGAAGAGGACTGAGGGTTTGAGATGGCACTCTGGTCCCAGAGGTATTGGTAATTTTAACATCCAGGTCCCAGGCAGAGCATGAAGAAATACTGAAGGAAAGTTAAAAAATGTTCCCTTTCCTTCCTCTGTTCAGGCCATCTCCAGCATGGGGAAAGCCTGGTCCTTGCTGTGTTCCCCTGGGATTTTGAGAGAGCTCTGGGGGCTGGCTTCACATCTCATGCAGAGATGCTGCTTGGGCTTAAGTCTTCATCTCCTTTCATTTTAGCCTCATCCAGCACTGCAGTGCCCTAAATAATTTCGAGATCACCCCAGTGGCTGTTTGCTGTGTATTCAGGGATTTGCTGCCTGAGAGTTTGGGTGTTTGCAGCAGAGCTCGGGTCTGGCTTCCTTTACAGTGCTGCAAGTTACTCTCCACCAGGCTTAAAATAATCTTGTGTCTTTCTTCTGTACCATCAGCATCCCGATGGTACAGAAGGAAGCTCCCTTTGCAGTGATGTGGTTAATTGCAGTTTGTTATCAAGCTGTTATGAGATGGTTTTGGGCCAGGAGAGGACATAAAGCAGGAGCTTGGCTATGGAAAATGCAGCTGTAGTGCAGATGTAGCTTCCATTGGATTAAAGCCTCCTTTTTATGGAGACTTGCAATTTCTTATCTCCCAATACTTTTCTGGGATGAGGCAGAAGGGGGCTGTAAAGTTGAGCAGAGGCTTGATGCCTTCTGTAATGGGCAGAGTGATTCCCAGGCTCATTCCCTATTCTTCACAAGCAGTTTTTGTCTCAATTAGAAATCGTGTTCAAATTATCTCTATATTCATCCAGAACTTCAAGTGCCTATCAGAACATCTTAATGGCTTCAGGTGGGATTCTCTATTCCTGCTCCTCCTCTTTCCAAAGGTGTATATAAAGCTTTACTCCTGCCAGAAATCTCAAACACGGGTTTTTATTGCTCAGGTCCCCCCTCCAAGTTCTGTTACAGGTTTCAGGGTTTGCCTGGAGTGTTTTCCATGCAGGATTCCTGAGCATGTTGCAGCTTAGGTTGTGCCAGTGGAATGTTGCTGAATTCCAAAATAGCTGAACATCAGCATGCACAGCTACACAGAGAGGGGAGATTAGTGCTGATTTATTTGCCTGTCAATTAAAGAGGAGCACGAGGATTCTCACTCACTGCATGGCTGAGATGAAGTGTTGTGGTGGCAGCAAAAAATCAGCTTTCTTAAACCTGACTGCTGGTTCCTATACATTTCTGTTTAATTAAAGTGTTCCTACATCCTGCACTCCTCAACATTAATTCGGAGATGTATTTTGAACCAGTGCCAGGGGAATACATTGTTATGGCATCCTCTTTCCACATCTATTAGCAGGAAGGGGATAATTGAGGAAATCTCACACAGATTTAATTGGGGACTGAGGGCAGGAGCGGGGAGGGGGAGAAGCACAAGGCAGAAGTAGGTCAGAAGTTGGGTAACTCTGCCTTGGCACAGAGCAGCGAGCAGAGCTGCTGGAGGCACTGTGGGGCTGCTGCCAATTGGTGGTGACCATGGAATGCCACAGGAGCAGGCCCCATATGGCTTTATAGTGTCCTGCAGGTCTGGGCACCTCTGCTGGGGTCCCAGGAATGCTGATCCCTTGGGGAGTTGTGCAGGATGGGTAAGGAGTGGGGGCTGGGGGCAGGATTTTGCAGTTTTAAACTCTGATCTGGAAGGGGGACGTTTTGCTCCAGTTTGCAGCTGCCTGTGCCAAGGTGGGACGCAGGGACCTGGCAGGGATGAGCCCAGGGAAGGAGGGTCCTGGCAGGGATGAGCCCAGGGAAGGAGGGTCCTGTCAGGGCTGAGCATCCTTGAGGGGATGTGGGAGCTTGGCGTGGGAAGTGGCAGGAAAGCAGCAGAGGGGGAAGCAGCGCTGGTGACTGGCAGACTCTTCAGCAGCTCCCTTTTGGTGTTTGCCAGCCCACCCTGCACCATGCTGGGTGTGAGCAGGGCTGGGTTGGAGCCCCACAAACAGCAGATAATCACAGCAAATGGGGCCATTTTTAAATGTAATTTTGCTGACTCACTGTGTGACACGGGAAAACTCCCAGTTTTTGCTGCACTTAGGCATTCCCATCCCTGGCAGGGACAGCACAGCACGGCCTCCACTGATCCCAGTTTCTCACATTGAGAGTTGCTGGGTACAAGATGTTTTTTTGTTTGTGCCCTTGGGGCTGTGCTGCTTAAGGCAGCCGTGTCCCTTGGGAATTTTGTGTGACTTGAGGGAAGCCCAGCACTGCTGGGAGGTGAACTCTGGCCCTGCTGGCTGGGGATGCTCCAGGAGCAGGAAGAGGCTGCTGCAGGGTGCACTGGGAGCAGAGGATGTCCAGGAGCAGAACTGGCCTCAGGAAGAGGCAAGAGAAGGGGATTTTGTCAGTCTGTCCCTGTGTGCAAGGAGGGCTCAGAGCAGGGCCCAGCAGTGGCACCAGAGGAATGGGCAGGGACTGATCCCAGTGAGTTCCACCTGGACATGAGGAAGAAATTCTTTCCTGTGCAGGTGGTAGAGCCCTGATTGCCCAGAGAGTTTCCCTCCCTGGGGATATTCCCTGGGGATATTCCAATGCAATCCTGTGTGCTGGGATGGCCCTGCTGGAGCAGGGATTGGGACCAGAGCCCTCTGTGGTCCCTTCCAGCCTGAGATCCCATGCTGAGATCCCATGAACCAGGTGCACTTTGCCGTTGTCCCCATAGCTGGAGCTGGGCTAATTCCATGTTGGTGCCTTTTGCAGGCCTGGCCCTGTGCTTTTGCTCCAGGCTGGAAGCAGAGCAGCCCATGGAGAGGTGTCCATGCTATGTGTTGGGTTGGGCAAAGCTTGTGGCACCACCTGGGGCTGGGTCTGTTGTTTTGTGCTTGTGCAAACAGCAAGAAGCAGCATTTGCCCTCAAGAGCCCACACTGCAAACACAAACACTTTCAAACAGACAAAACATGAGAAAAAAGAGTTTTAATTACAAATTTTGCTGTTGAATATTTTACTGGCTTTCCTGAAAGCCTCGTCCATCAGCATTGCCAAGCTGAAACATCAACAAATACAGTTCTGGCTTAGAAATTGGTGTAATTAGGAAATGCAAACACACTGAAAAGGGTGGGGGCTATTTACCTCTGTTTTTTTGAGCCTTTAGGGAGGCTCTTCTCAAGCTTTTACATCCAGTCACACAGAGAAGAAATATTTTTAGCTTGTATTAAGGTTAATAAAAAAAGGGAAACTGATTCTCACAATAGCAGAAGGTCAGAGGCTGTTTCTCAGACTGTACTGTGGGGCAAAGCCCTGGTGGCACTCAGGGCTGTGGCTGCCATGCTTCCCTGCCAAGGCTTTGGGTTTATTCCCTCATTTCTGCTTTCTAGGATTATTCCCCACTGCAGGGTGCTGCTGAGATGGGTAACCTATGTATTTTCTGTGGGATGAGTTTTTCTCTCCAGCTCCCTGTTGTAAAACCCACTGGGGCTGCAGATGCGCCGGCTTGTGCTGGAACAGAATGTACAAAATATCCACTCCTCAAGGACTTGGCTTTGTGTACTCCAGTGGCTGATGTCAGAGCATGGAAAAGGTCTTGTTTTCTCCGGAAATCTTTATTCTTAATGTGCATTCGAGACAGAGAAGCAGAAAAGTGTGTTCTTCTAAACCTAAGTTAAGAAGCTTGTTCAATTTTTAAACAGTTACATAAAGCCATCAAAGTCTGACAGGAGAGAGATGCAAGTTGGTGCAAAAGAAAATGGGAAAAAGAAGCTGAAATGGAGTGTTAAACTAATTCCCCCAGGCTTATACCTAAAACAGCCTTAACTCATCGATGAACCTGCTCTTGTGCTTTCATTTTTTTGGCCTTCTTTTCTCATTTTTTCCTCTTTTTTGTTAACTGTGGTCTTCATGTTGCTGAACCCTGGCTAAGTGTAAATGGCTCTTGAGTCAACACTCTGATGCTTTTACTGGCCAGTTCTGGGTCTAGATGAACATTTCTGTGCTACTCTTGGGGAGACAAACCTGTGGAGAAAAGTGGTGGGAATGGGGTCTGGCTGAAGCACAGGAAAGGATCCTGGGCTCCTGAGTGGTTTTGCTGCTCAGCAGCCAGGTCTGGGTGAGATTCCCTGTTTTTGCTGCTGCTCAGTGAACATTTGGGATACTCAGAGCCCCGAGACTCAAGCCTTGGTGGGGAGCAAGTGTTGCTTTGGCCCATGGCTCAAAGCCAGCTGAGCCTTCCCAAAAAGATGTGCCAGTTCCTGATGGAGGCTTTTTCTCAGTGAAAGAAGAATTTGGAGGGTTAGCACACTGGGCTTGATGCAGGGATCACTCTGAGCACTGGTGAGGAGGAATTTGAGGCCCATTCATGGGGGTCACATTCTCCCTTTTCAAGGGAAGAAGGAGGGATGGTCTGCAGGGACGACATTGCAGTCACACTGTGTGAGTCCCTCAATCAAATCTACCTGGGAGAGAGCACGAGAAACAGCAATCACACAGAGTTCTGATGCTGTTCCCACCCTCCCTAGTTTGGATGCAGCTGGAGCTGAACCCTTTGGCTCTGTGCTGTCCATGGACCTGCACTGGGCGTTCTGAGGGGCTCTGGGCACAGCAGCCTCCACTGGCAGTGGGGGAGATGCTGGAGGAGCTCAGCTCATGCTTTGGCTGGGCTGTCACAGGATGGGAAGAAGAATTTTTTTGGACTTCGGAGTCAGGAATTCACCTACTGCCTTTGAGGATTCTGAAGCACAGCCATGGGCATCAGACCCAGGTCTGACCTCACATTGGGTTTTCTTGGCCACTGATTTGACTTGAGCACTGAGGTTCCTCTCTGACTCAGAAGATGGAAGGGCTCTTTGCCTGCATTCTTTAGATGCCATTTCCTCATATTTAAAGTTTACTGAGCTTCACTTCTGTTGTTGGTTCTGATAGTGTTTGTCACTGCCTTTACCAGAGCAGGAATGGACTCTGAGCAACTCCCCAGCACCCCTTGACCATTTTCTTCCAGATACTTCCATAGAATCCCAGAATGGTTTGGCTTGGAAGGGACCTTAAAGATTCCACCCCCTGACCTGGGCAGGGACACCTTGACTCTCCCAGGCTGCTCCAAGCCCCAGTGTCCAACCTGGCCTTGGACACTGCCAGGGATCCAGGGGCAGCCACAGCTGCTCTGGGAGGTGTATCCCAGCACCTCACCACCTTCACAGGGAGCAATTTCTTCATTCTTCATTAGACAGCAGATATTCATGAAGGGCTATAGGATCTCACCTCTCTAGATAATGCAAAGAGACGTTGCAGGTATTTGAGTAATATTAATCTATTTATATCTACTGCCCTGATCCTACAAATCCATTATAGCTGGTCCTGTCTAGACATGATCAAGGACATACTTTTAACTGCCATTATTTTTTGATAGCATTAATATTCAAGCAGGTCTTTGTCTTCAGAAATGTATTCTGAAAGCTGCGGTCATTGAGGAAATTCATGGAGAATAAAAAGCAATCCTGTGACAGAAAGGATGTCACCTCCCAGAAGGATCCACAGAGGGTGGCTGGCACGGCTGCTCTCACAGAGCTTTTCACCCCAGTGACTCTGAGCCATCACTCCTGTGAGGCTCAAGAGGCAAATGAAACTCAGAAAAGCCTGATGATTTCCTCCAGGTCATGGAGGAAATGAATTGGAGGAAATGAATTACCTGCTCTCCACTCCTGCCCTCTCTGTAGGTTATGAGCCTTTTTATTCAGGCCTTGGCATTTCTGAGGTTGCATTCAATCTGGAGAACCTGGCTTTGGTTAACCCCAGCCACTGACCTCCCTCACACCTGCTGAGGAGGAGCTGCTCAGCTGAAAATAGCTCCCACAGTGTGATTGTGCCACTGAATCCTCAGGGAGTTGCAGTTCAGTGGTGCTTGGTGGAACTGGGAGCCCTGGTTTGCTGCTCTTGTGAAGGGGACCAGAGGTGGGAGCCAGGAATCACTGAGAGGATCTTCCTTACATGAAGAATCTTTTGTCAGGAGTGGATACATCTCCTTTCTCGTGCACAACAAGGCTGTGGTCTCTGAGAAGGATTCCTAGAGAAAACAGCTGGGAGAAAAAATGCTCAAAATTCAAGGTTTGCATAAGTCTGCCCTTTTAAAAATGAGCAGTGTTGGAGACTCCCAAGTGCTCTCTGTAAATTGCAATGTTTCCTTCCTGTGTTTGAGCAGTGTCTGCACCTCCTCTGAGCTCTCCTCAAGCTGCAGGACATCTGTGTTTACTTTAGGGTCCCTGACTCTGTGGCTCCAGCCTGAAGATCTGACCAAAAAGAAAAAAAAAAAAATCTGTTTTCAGCACATTCAGAGCACAAAAGCTTCTGTGTTTTCTGTGCTTCTGAAGAGCCACCCCTGTGTCTGCATGGCAGCGTCCCAAAGGCACTGCCTGGGGTGGGAGGACTGTGCTGAAGGTCTCAGTGATGAAAAACAAGCTGTAGGAATTTTTTTCTTTTGCTTTCTCTTCACAGGTTGGGAAAACTTCCCTCCTCTCATGCCCAGGTCACTGTGCTGTGTTAGAGCTGTCACCTTGCACTGCTGAGGTGCCTGCAGTTCAGGGATAAATAAAGTGCTTTTCACAGTTCTGGGGGATTCTTTGGCATGCCAGTATGGAAACACAAGTAATTGTCATTAGAAAAAACTCAAAATACTTCTGCTCACACAGCCTCAGGTAAAGGACTAATAACAAAGAGGGGTCACAAGGGAGCCAGTTTTGGTATAATTAAATCCATTGGTGTTTGCTGATGCATAAAATAGAAATATTTTATCTACTCAATGTGGGTCCAGTCACTACTCAGTCAAAAAATCATGGAATCCTGCTGGGTCTGCCACACAGCCTCTCCTGCTTTCAAACACCACAGGTGTCCCTCATGCAGCTCCTGGAATCTCTATTTGTCTCCTTTTTTCTGCTTTCTTGCTGTTAAGAGGAAAAGGAGAAGTGTGGGGGGAGCAGTTTTGTGGCCCCAGTAATTGTTGAAGCATCAGCAATCATAAAGAAGAAGAGAGTCTAAGTGAAATGTGTTTCCTTTCCTGCCAGGGCTCAGCTTATCCACTTTGTCACCTGAACTTCCAAGTATCCATCAGTTAAGAGGATGGAGATTTGCATAATTAGTGTTTTTGAGGTATCTTCTGAAATGCAGGAGAAGAACTCTTAGGTGTCTCAGCTCTTATCTAATGAGGTGCTGACAAAGAGGTATCCATGGAGACATCCATTATGAGACACTGTTCTGAAATTGGTTCTTTCCAATGCCTGTTAAAATGCCAAAGGGTTTCTTCAGCATAATTTATACCATTTCTTTGCTCCATTTGTAAACAAACCCAGTAATGCCTGAATATGATGAGAACCATAATTTTTAAAATGAGGTTTGCAAGCTGTAATTAAGAAATAGGGATAGTAGTGGATTGGGAGGAAGGTGCTAAGGGTTTTAAGGTATCCTGCAATGTATTGATCATGGAGATGTGCAAAGGGCCAGGCCAGGAATTCTGCAGCCCTTTTGGTGAGGAGAGGTGCTGAGCATCCCCTGCAGCCTCGTGAAGCTGCAGGTGACCAAATTCCACCCCCACAAATGGGTCCATCCACGCTGGTCATGGAGATGTTTTCCTGTGAGGAGGACACCCAAACATCCTCCAGGGACTCCATGTTCTCTTGCTGAGGGGCTGGAGTGCTGTGGCTGCAGTCACTGGCTCCTGGGGCGTGCTGGCGTGGTGGGAATGATGGAATTGTTCAGGTGGGGAAACAATCCTCTATTTCTGCAGGCTTGGCAGAGTGGGAGCCAGGTGATCACAGCAGTGTTGCAGTGGTGGATTTTCTTGAATTTCTTCTCTTTTCTCCCCTCTCTGCCATTGCTCCCCTCACAGCACTCTGCACTTCCACAGCTCCTTCCAGGCCTGGAAAGGATGCTTGAGGAAATCTGTGTGCTGTGGCTTTCCTGCTGCAAGCCTGGAGTTCCAACCTTCCTCTGTCAGACATCATTCCAGGCTTTCCCAGTGTGGGGTTTGGGATCCTGGCACTGCACAGGATTTGTGTAGATCTCTTATCTGTTGTTACAGCAATATGCTGTTAAAAAAAAAAAAAAAGGGATCTAACTCCACCCTTTCTCCTTGCCTTTCCTGTTTTCTTGGAGGGTGAAAATAGGTGTACAGAATCCTGCATGTCTGACTTGGTTATTTATAGCTTGAAGCTGTTGGGGTTTATTTTTGAGTTCAGGTAATGGGTTATTCTTTGTTGGAGCTGTGAAAAGGATTGGAAACATCTACAAAATATTAGAAAACAGACTGAAGTGCTGATTAAGGTATGTGCACACCCCTTCTCTGATCCCTGATTCTGTGTCCACATGAATACCTGGAGTTGTGTGTTCATTAAAGCTCTAAAGCAGGAGGATTCTCCCAAAGGGAATTCTGGCCCGTGCTTTAGGCAGCATTAACTGCAGCTCACACTGTGCTGCTTGCTTATGTAAGGAATCTAATTGTGAGCACACCCTGGGAAGGCTTTCACTGGAATTTTGGGGCTGGAATTGTGCTCCTGGCAGCTCAGGCAGGGCAGGGCAGCCCCATCACCTCTGCAGGGCTGCTGCAGATCCACATTCCACCAAATCCAGCGGGACGAGTGGGTGAGATGGTCCTGCAGGAGTCTGAAGAAAGTGGGATGGGTTGTTCAGTGTGGAGTTGCAGCATCTCAGTGTATGCACAGAAGGAAGATGAGCTCCTCAGGGACACCTGCATAGAGGGGTTCTTCACACAGGGATTCAGGGCACTCCTAGGTAACTGAGCTGAGATAATGGGCTTGACGTTAGGGCATTGTCTCAAAGAGAGGTCACAGCCTAAAACTTTGTCCTTCTCTGTCACCCTAACATTCCCTCACGCTCTCTCCTGTAGTTGGGGTTTCCTGGGCAGCCCTCAAGCCCTGGAAATTTGCCAGGCTCCAGGAGCTGGTGCCTCAGGTGAATAATTTCAGGCTGTGGTTGATGAACTGTGCTCCCTGTGCTGCCTTGGAGGGATCTCTAAACAATAACCAAGAGAAGTGAGTCTAAATAATGGGCAGCTTAAATTCATCTTGGAGTGATCTGTTGCCCTGTGCTTCTCTCCGTGGAAATTTGTTAGAGCTCTACAAGCTAATTTGGCTGGATAGCGTGAGGTGAGGCACCTGGAATTGAGCTGCCTGCTCAGGCATGGCCATTGTGGAGCAGTCCAGCAGCTGGAAAGATCTGGAGAAAATTAAACAAACAGCTGCATGCCACTGGCAATGGGGGCTTTGGGAGAGTGGCACTAGGATCAGGGAAGAGACAACTTCAGCACCTTTTCTGCATAAATTGACTGCAAGGGTTGTTCAGAGTGTCTGGTGTGAAATTAGTACCCAAAGACCAAGTTATTTATTCATTTTGGTGATCATATCAAAGGAATGGGAAGTGGGGCCAGGGGGAAAAAGCACTTGGCTGTTGAGGAAAACCAAAAAAAGATCTGAGTATCTCGGGGCATTTGGAAGAGCTGGGCTTCTCTTTTCTGACACTCTCCTTTCAGCACAGACTGGAGGCATCCGTTCCTGTTATCTGAGCTATCGGAATATTCAAGTTGCTGTGGATAACACAGACTTAAGTGGAAAAACAAAACTGCAAAAACAGCCACTTCTGCCAGTAGATTTCAGCCTGACATCAGTCTCAGGCTGACACTTTGGATACTGAGCAGGGCTGCACGCAGAGGGAGGAGGGCTGGTGGAGCCGGTTTTGTACTGAGCAGGAATTCTGGAAGCTTGGAGGAACTGCAGCATCCCAGATCTTTAAATACAGTCTGACAAAATTCTCAGTGGGGAGCTCCCCCTACGCCAAAGCAGAGCCTGTGTCACCTCTGTTGTGCTCCTTCCCTCTCCATCCCTGCGGATGCTGTGGCTGCGAGGGCTTTGATGTGCAGATCCAGTGACGCATGTTTCAGTCCCTAATCACAGCCTGGATGGTTTTGGAATAGGGTGAATATTCAGGGTGAATATTCAGGGCTCTGGATTGTACTCACTGCGGCAAAGGCAGGAGGAGGGAGAGAAAGGGGGGCATTGGAGTGGGTGGGAGAGTTTGGGCGAGGGGGAGCAGCAAAATGTTACTCTGGGGTGGTCTCTTGCTGCTCTTGCAGCTCTGCAGTTCTCTGGTTGCAGGAATACTGTCCAGAGTTGAAAGAAAGGACATTTCATGGTTGTTTCCCCATCCCTGCAGCACTGCCAGCCTGAAGCATTCGCGAGTCCTGAGTCAGCCCTCACCACCTACCCCCAGATTATAACACTGAGGGGGAAAATTGCATCTTTGTTCTGAGTGGAAATAAAAGGAGTATGTTAGTTTGGGGTTCTTCCTCCGCAGTGGCCTTTGGGCTGGAGTTGTTGTGTTGGGTTTGGCTCATGTGTCTCAGTCCTGTGCTTCCCTGCCTCGTGTTTTGTTCACATCAGGTTCATGCAGATTGGTGGCACTTGAGAGAAAGGAATTAAAAATTAGCACTTGGAAAATACAGGAGTTTTAGGGGATCCATTACTTGAGCCAGGCTTCAAAACCTTTGTACCCTGAGACCCACAGGCAGAGAGTTAGATACTGGCAGAACCCTGCTGGGAACACCCTGTGCTGGTAAAAGACTCGAATAACCAGACTGGGATTTCGATTACGAGGCAGAGTATTACTGAAGATCTGTGGGTTTGCTTGAGGCCCTTGATATCTTTCGTGGATTAGTCAGACAAAAGTGTCAGGACTAGATTTACCACAAGGCAAGGTGCTGTGTTCATCACAGGAGAGATCCCTCTGCCTGCCTTCAGCTCCAATCTGCAGCCACTATTCTGTTTTGACCCCGAGGAGTGAGGCAGAAGTGCTGGTTTGGCACTGGGCTGTGGAGCACCTTGCAGGGGAAAGAGAGCTCTCTGTTTTCTTGCAAATCTGTCCATAAAGACAGCAGATACCAGACTTTTTGACCCTTAGTGCTGCTTGTTACCTGAGCTCACAGTTTCCACAGGACTGGCAGGGCAGGGGCTGAGCAGACTCTTGCTGCCCACATCCCAGAGTGTGTGGCTTTGCTCCCCCAGCTCCAGTGGCATGGGAAAAGGGATTTTCCTTCACTGCTCAGTGCCCTTCTGCACCGCCAGCTGATGGCTCATCTGTCTCTCACCAGCTTGGCAGCACTGAGTGGGGTTTATGTCCCACTTGTGGCTAATGTTAGTTTAGAACCTCTTTTCTCTCTCTGGCAGCTTATGATTTGGAAATGAAGCTAATAGCATTTCAGGTAATTTAAAGACTCTATGTGAGTGTATGCCTGGTGGGAATGTGCAGCAGGTAGTTTCCCACATAAAGAAGGTGAAAGGCCTTTGTGAAGGCTAGAAATTTCCTCTGCTTTCAAAACAAGCTTCTCATCCAAAAATAGCAGCGAGCTGATAGCTTGGCTTCTTATTTATTAGCAGCAGATGCTGCTGATAGATGCAGAGAGTTGTTTGGAGGAGAGATGTGCACCAGGGCACCGAGGTACCTTGCTGATTGCTGATCCAAATCAGACACTCATCACAGGATCAGGTCCATGCATCTCATGTGGGATTCCCAGGCCTACTCTCATTGCAGGGAGAATGCAGCAGTGACAAGCTGTTATTGCTCTCAAATGTCCAAATCAGCAAGGGAAAAATCCACCCAAAAAAGCTCCTTTCTTGTGTAATAGTGATTAGCTCTTAGACCTGTGCAGGCAGATGTTCCCTGTCTGCATGGGAGGGTTATGCAGGAATTGGGCCAGGGGATGGATTTTGAGTTTTGGGGCCCATCTGGGAAAATCCAGATCCTTCCACTGCAGAATTGTGCAGTTTGCAAGAATACAAAAATGAGTGAAACCAGACTTGTGTTCCTGAACAAAGGTGTCTTTCCCAAATGCCAGCACTGCCTGTGTAGCCTCTGCTGTTCCTGGGGCTGAGGTCAGGGCAGCATCCCAGAGCTGGTGTTCTGTTACTGTCCATAAATAAACACTGAGGCACTGGAAGCTGCTGCTGTGCTTCCTGAGGTTTTTTTGTGGGGTGATATCAACATTTTGCTCTGGGGTGTTGCCTTCTGTGTCTGCTTTTGGGGGAATGAGGGACACAGCACTGAGGTCTCCCTTTGAGAAATTCAAAATGTGCTGTGGAGTGAGCCCACCCTGCTCACATTGTGGTAGAACTTCCTCTCCTGGCTCCCTGTGCATGGATATAGGACAGAGCATGGCCAGGAATATAGGATATGGCCATGGATATAGGATGAAGCAGGACCAAGGATTATAGGATGGGGCTATGGAGGTAGGATGGAGCTGGGCCCTGTAGACAAGGGGACAGATCCTGCTTGGGTGCCAAGCCAAGAGCACACCTGCCATCTAATGGGATCCCCAAATCTTCCTTGTACCCCAGTTGGATGTCCTTTGGTTAATGACTGTTTTTGTCATCGTTAACGTCATCCCTTTCCACAAACAACAATTCCCCATGCTCTCTCATGTGATTCCTGGAAAACTTCTTTGTGTCTAGTGGTCTTTCATTTTCCATTTCCTCTAGCTCCCTGTTTTTTTAGCTGATAAAACAAAACACCCTCCTAAATTCCTGTAATTGTAGTCATCCAAGCAGGCACATTCAGGATGGGCTTAATAAGGCCTCAATGTGTCAAGCCTTTCATGGAATCATTTAGGTTAGAAAAAGCCTCCAGGTTCATCAAGTCCAAATTTTGTTTCTGAGAAAGAGGGAAACAAAGTCCTTTAGTAGTTCAGTACACTTTATGACTATTTCTGTGTAATTTGCAAAGCATTAAAGCCAGGCCTGGTGGTGGCCCAAAAAGGCAGAATGCAGTCATGAAAATGGAACCAAATTATGCAATTATGCAGTTCCCTACTGTTACCCAGCTCCTGGAAAATGAAACATCCAGGAGGAAATTTAACTCGTGGTTTTTGATGCTCTTAGTTGTAGCAGGGCTTTTGCAAGGCAGGAGTAAACCCACTTCATTTCCATTTGTTGTGGAGTTGGGTCTTTCCCTCTCCTGGCCACTTTGAACCAAGAGTGAACACTGAACTATCAGGTGATTTATAGTTTAAAAATTAAATAAATGGCTGTACAGAAAGGGTAGCAGTAATTTCATCCCAGGGATCCCATGTTCAGGACTGAGTGGTGGGACCAGAAATGAGGAAAAGGGAATGGCAGGAGCCAAACACACCTGGTTGCCCAGAGATGACACTGGAGCTCAGGGTCCCACTGCAGCTGTGTGGGCTGCTGGGCTTTGGGTCAAACCCACCTTTGTCTCTTTAGTGGAAAATCTGCAAATGCATGTTCAGTTCCCTGAACCCTCTGGGGGTTTTGCAGTGAGGGGAATGCAGAGTTTCACCCCATTGCTCCCCACCTGGGCCTGCAGTGATGTGTGGTCAGGAATGAGGTGAGTTAGGAAGAGCCACTTGAGCTGGCCAGATGTTCTTCCCTTCCTTATCTACAACATCTGTTTGGAGAAGGCCCAAAGCCAGCAGTGTATCAGCTTTGGCTGATGTGCATCACTGCTGTCCCCTCTGCCCGTGGGTGTCACAGGCTGACCCAAGGGCTCTGTCCAGGCCCTCCAGCAAGTGACACCTGAAGGCTCTTGAAGCTAACAACAGACAGGCTGGAGGAATAAAACCTGCAGCTGCAGAGACAGGCTGTTTTATCACCTTTGTTCTCTTTTTAGCCACCTAACTATTCCTGGAAGAGCTAATATTAGCTCCCCCATCTATTTCTTAGAAGCTGGGAAAACAAGAATCCAATTGAATGTCCTGGTTTCCAGGTGAACTGCTGGCTGCTCGGTGCAGTGGGCTCTGAAAAGCCTCACAAGCTCTTGCATCACCAGCTCTTGGTGTGGGGAGCCATTGAAATCTGTGCTTGTGGAAGTGGCAGCACGAGGAGGATTAAAATTGTTGAGCATGGTGTTTAATCCTAGCAACATGCTGTTTGGGAGGCACTTCCCATGCCATCCCCAGCCAGCTGCAGATCGTCGTGGAACATGCTGGCTTCGTTCTGCTGCACACAAGCAGGTCCTGAGATGCTTTTAGTCTAGGTGCTACAAGTCAGAGTTTTGGCAGGGTATTTATCCAGGATTTGCCAGCTTGTCTTCTTGTAAGGTTCCTGTGCTGTTGTGTTGGGATGCTAAAGGGCGGATCAGAGACAGGGAAGTGAGAGTGGGAATGGGTTGCAGAGGTTGGGGCTTGTTCCCTGAGTGATATCCACGCTCTGATTCCAGGGAAGGGATGATCCTGCTCCCTGCCCCCTCCAGGCTCTAAGTGGGGCCTAGCAGGTGGGTGTACTCCTGCTGCATGTGCATGTCACAGTTAAAAAAAGCCTTTTTGTCAGGCTGACCCAGGTCAAAATGAACTCTGCTGTTCTCCTAGAGCTGTCATGTTGCTGGGGAGAGAGGGGAGTGAGCAGTACTTTGCCTCTGCATCCCTCTGGCTCTTGGGGAGGTGGGAAGGACTCCATGTGAAAGGGGGGATGTGTTGTCCTGGGGTTGAGGGAAGGAAAGTGAGGGCTGATGTGAGACTTCCCCGGAGCCAATGGGCTGCAGCTGGGGCTGCCCTGGGTGCAGAGGGATTGCTGCATAGCCTGGCCATGTCTCTGCTCTTGGGCTGGCCATGGACTCCATCAGGATGTGTCTGTGCTGGCAGCAGTGCTGGGATGCTCAGGAATATTCAGGAAACTTCCACTTGCATGCAGAGAGCACCAAACCCAAGGCAGGTGTGGGACAGAGCTGTCCTTGCTGCCTGAAGAAAGGCTGGGCTTCTCCCAGGAGTGTGTGAGCTCAGGGGAAGGTGCTTCTCCTCATGAATGAATCATGAGTGGCAGTCAGGAGCAGAGGTTTTAATTAAACAGCTCCCTGATAGCTGGCACCTTGAAAAACGCCGTGTGTGGCATCCCTTGGTGAGCAGTTGGCATTGGAGCCACCTGAGGCACTGGGATCCTTCTCAAGGACTCTGTAAAACCAGCTAAATAATTAAAACTAATAATAATAATAATAACAATAATAATAATAATAATGAAAAAAAAACCCTGACAACTCCAATGTTTAAAAATTCAACATTTTGATGAAATATTAAATGCTAATTATTTCCTTGCACTTGTGCTGGCACCGCTTCTCTTGATGTTGGCAATTTAGCATCACATAGCAGTAATTGAAGTGTGTTGTCAGCTTTTGTGTTACATTTACCACCCAGGCCCCAAATCCAACACTCCTAAAGCCTCTGTTTGATTTTAAGTGTTGAATACTTTGAAGTCTGCTTTAGTGGATTGGTCATACTGCTGTGAATACCAAAACCAGCTGGCTAAATGGCTGTTGGAAAATGCCCCCGTGCTTGCTGTGAGGAGCTGCCAGTGTGATTTCAGTAGTGAGCACAGAGATGGGCTCAATCCATACACCAGACACTAAATGAAATGCAAAATGAGAGGGCAAAAGGATATTTGGAAAGCCTTTTATGGCTTTCATGTTTTATGTGTCATTTTAATTTCTACTCAGTGTGGTTTGATTAATTATTTGATACAAAAAAAAAAAGGTGTTATACTTGGCTCAGGGTGGGCAGATGAAGGACATGACTGTCAGGGAAAAGTGCTGCATAAATTCCTTTGTTTGCCTGCTTTCCTTTCTTTGTGAGGATGTATCAGTGCCTTTTTTTTTTGGAATGTGGAGGGGGCACAGGGTGTGGATAGATGTGGTCCTCACATTTCACTGAACATAATTCTTTTGCTCAGGATTTTTATCCTGAGAAGCTGAAAAGGCAGAGAGAGGCCAGAGATGGGACAAAAAAAATCTTTATCTCAATTGTTTATCCTGTGTTTTGCTCATGTGGAATGTGCTGTGAAATTGTTTACCTGAAGTGCTGAGCCTGATTGGGCTCTGGTGTGAATTGTGTTCAATCACTGACCAATGGTCACACAAGCTGTGTCGGAGACTCTGGAAAGAGTCACGAGTTTCATTATTATTATCTTTCTAGCCTTCTCTAAGTATCCTTCTCTATTCTTTAGTATAGTTTTCTTTATCATAATATAGTATAATAAAGTAGCCTTCTGATCACATGGAGTCAGAGCATCATTCTTCCCTGCAACGAAGGGTCAAGGTTTCTTACAACAGATAGAATCAGCAGAATGATGAAATTACAGAACTGCTGAGCTTGGAAAGGCCTTTAAGGTAATCCAGTCCAACTTGTTTCTTGAAGACTCCAGTTTTGTGAAGTTGGAGAAATGCTTGCATGTGGAGGTATTTGTTATGCTGTTTCATTGTCTCAAAGACGTTCAGGCAGCTTTCATGGACAAAAAGAGCTTTTTTCCCTCCCACCATATCAGTTTATGAATCTTCTAACTGTTCTGGCATGCAGTTCCAGCTGGGATTTCCAAAGCAGGCAGGAGATGCACATGAATGCACATCTGGGAATAGGAGCAAGAGCCTCGTTGAAGGAGAAGGATTTGTTGCTTTGTTAGGATGTGCCTTGTTAAAGGCATCTGTAAAAACTCTAAAAGAACAGCTCCAGAAGACAGATCAGAGTGGGAGAGGCAGTGAGAGCCTAGGGATGCTTTGGGTTTCCCAAACCTTGGCTCAGAGTCTAGATTGTGGGACGTGTTTTCAGCTTGGAAGTTGAACATTGAAGGTTGACACTAAATGCTGAGCTCTTGGGGAGAGAGCAGAGGGTCTGGGTAAGGATTCACAGTCAGCTCTTCCCACTGTGCCCAACACAACAGGAGCAGCAGCTCCCAACTGGTGTCACTGGACCGGGCAGGAGAATGGAGTGTGCTGGTCACCACATTGCTAAGGCAAAATGCTTCTAAAAGGGTAAAGAAGCAGTGGTTTATTCTGGGAAACCTCAGTGGGGGTGGCACAGGTGGGACAGATGGCAGCCTTGCTGTGATGGGGTGGTAGTGCCTCCTGTGCAGATGCCCCAGTGCCAATATCTGTGCCCAGATGGGACTGGGGGTGCTCTGAGGGCACATCTGCATGTCCAGGAGCGCTGCAGGTGCTGTGCTCAGGTCCCTGAGGAGGGGTTTGCTCTCAGGAGGGGTGGGTGGGCTCCTGCTGGGGTTGGGGCTATGATGGCAGGGGCAGGGGTGAGGAATGACCTGGTTGGACTTTGCTGTTCATGGGGGTTGGTCACTCACAGCCCTGATTAATGAAGAGTGCAGGGAGGCTTCTGGTGGTGGTGCTTATCCAGTACCTGCTTTGGAGTCTGGGGGGTGATTCAATTAGCATCTCTAGCCAACTCTAAATTCACTGGTAACTTTTAAAAGCACAGACAATTAGCAGACTCAGTGGGAGAAGAGCTTGCAGGGAGAAGCAATTTAATGTGCCAGCCTGTGTTTCAGTGGACTGGATGAATATTGCAGAGGCGCTTTCCCTGCAAGCTTCACATACCCTGAGTTTGCAGGGTTCAGTAATCCTCCTGAACTCCAGAAAGCACTAACCTCCTTCAGGGAACAAATAAAGCAGGTGGGCAAAAAATAAATGGTAATTTTATCAAGGATAAATGGCCCTGTTGTTTGTGCCAGTGTGCTCAGAGCAGCTCCAGTCACAGAGCTGATCCTCAGGGAGCTTTGCAGGTACCTCGGTGGGTCAGACCCACGAATCTCTGGGACTGCCATGCCAGGCATTTGGGAGTCCTGCTGGAGGTATTCCCTAGGGAATGTCCCTGCTGGCACCATTGCCCATCTGGATTGCTAAACCGAGAGCTGCTGGGTGGGCAATGCAACATTTTGGGGGTTTGCAGTAAACCCAAATGTAAAACTCCTCCTGGAGGCAGTGGCACCCCAGTGTCCAACAAGATATCTGCCTATTTTCTCCTCTTTATTCATCATGAACACTGTAGGGACAGGCCAGTGGACATCCAGGCTTTTGCTGAATGGTTTCCTTAAGGGCTGTTTGGACATTTTCCTTTGTGGTTTTTGATCAGAAAGCCAGATTTACAATGAATTTTTGTTTTCATTCTGCTATCTGGAAGTTTTTCCCTTCTTTTTGAGGGTGAAAGCTCAAATAGAAAAATCAGAAAGTTTTAAAGCTCTGAACTGTAATCAAATCTCCACACTTTGCTTTCAGGTGAAAATTTTCTTCAGAAAGCTTGTTTAAAAAAATAAACAAAATAAATCCTCCACAACCAAAGGCAGCTTTAATATCTGTATTTTGTGCAAAAGCCACAATTTAGTGATCAGCTCTGTGCTGGCTGGGGCACAATGGATTTTTGAGTGCTCTTTACTTTGGGGCTTAATCTATTGTAGGGTTATCTGTGGGCTGCCATTCATGGCAGCCCTCAACAGCCAGCTCTGTTTCTGTGAAAGAGAAAGGGGATATTGTAATTCCTGCAAATGAGTGGAAAATGACTGGAGCTCTTACAGGATTGAACATTAAAATTATTACAAAGAAATGAATGCTTGAAGAGCACTAAAGCTCAGCCCCTCTGCCTGGGCTGGTTTGTGTGGGCTCAGAGTTAATGGGGGCACAGAACTCCTGGGGTGTCCCAAGGGTTGGCCCCATCACGGGTGGGGGAGCAGAGCTGTAAATGATGTTAAAAATAACACTGAAATACAAGAAAAGTGAAGGGAGGGGGAAGAACAGAAAAAGAAAAAACTCACTCTGGGGGGAGAGCTCATAATGAGCCATTTTCTCTCTCCATGCATTTGTTTTTTTCTTGTAGCCATCAAGTCCAAAATATTCTGGGAAGTTTATGTATCACCAGGAAATAAAGGCTGAGCATCAAGTAAGGAATGAAAGAATGTGGCCGTAAGTGGAACAACAACTGGCAGGCCACAAGGGTTGAGCCTAAATATCAAATCCAGGCTTACTATTCTGAATGTGAGGTGTACAGGGCCAGCTGGAAGTTCTATGTGAGTTTTCTGTGCCTTTATGACAAAAATTCTCGTGTATTAGTGAGGGATTAGAGTCATTTAGAGGTGCAGAGGAAGCCCCTCCCTCCTTCCTCTCCATGAACTACATGGGGTTGATGCCTTGTGAAGGCTGCCCTAGAACAGAGGCTGAACAGAGCTGAAGAATAAAGCAGGGATTTATTGGGAGGCCTCAATGGATCCACCTTGGGCAGCACAAGAGCCCAGCCAGGGCTACACCCAGGATGAACCAAAATGGTCACAAAAATGGACAACCAGTCACAGGGTCTCTCCCTTTGATCAGTTCTGCTCCATTTGCACCTTGGAGTTCATTGTCCAATTACAGCTCCAGCCCATGCAGTCCCATCCTTCTTGTTTTTCTCACTTCAGCCCACGTTGTTTCTGCTCTTGGGCCTGAGATTTGGATCATTTGTCCTTGGTCCCCAGCTGGAGAAGGAATTGTTTTGTCTCCCTGCTCTGTGCACAGAGCTCACCATCCCCTCATATGAAGCCCAGACCCGCACACTAAAGCAGCACAGAATCTGAAAAACATAAAAGCTGGAACCTGAGGCATCAGGATCAGTGTGTTCTTAATGCAGGAGACTCCATCAAATTCCCTTTCTGGCAGAGTTGACACCTGAGCATTCCTATAAATTGGAGGTGGCAGCATCAAGGATTTCTGAACCCAAAGTTGTGCTCAGCCAGACACCAAGAGGGATATTAATATAAATAACTGAGGTTATTAATAGAACCCAGCAGCCAACATATGGCTGTGTAGTGGAAGCAGAGTAAAGCATAAGCCACACATTCCTTTTTAAGAACATGCATTCACACCTTTCCCTTCACACAGGATATTTTTGGGATGCCTCCACAGTTAGTCTGCTCTCCCCAACAGGCTATTTTTATCTCCTCACAACATGGCTTAGTCAAGAAAAATGGTGTTTTAGCAACAACTCTGTACATTTCAAACCCACTCTCTTCCAAAATAACCCCACCCCAGCAGATGCAGGTGGGAAATGGCAGTGGAGTACTTGGATCAGCACCAGGCAGGGGAATTTGATGGCTGCATTTCCAGCCTCGGGCACAGCTCGTGTTGTGCTTTTCATGGATTTCAAATGCCATTATAGGGCCCATCTGGCAGAGTGCAAGCAGGCAAGGGCCACATTCCCATCATTCATCTCAGCACCTCTTTGGTTCTGGCTTCGTTTTTTCACAGCTGAGACTTGAAGAAGTCTCAGGGATTGTCTTTAGCCGCGTGAGCCGCTTGTGTTTCCAGCAGCTTTAGCTTTGGGGGAAAATCTCAACACCTGATCTTGCAGCCTTACCTGGCTTACGCAAAAGATCTTGATTTCTTTGTTGAGGGACCGTACATCCATCTGTATTTTGTGCAAATTGAGGGTAAACCACAAAATCTATTCTTGTAGTAGGAAGGCAGGGAAATTTCCAATGGCTGCCTGTATCACTTATTTCTCATGCCATATTCTTAACGTGGTTAAAATTGGCAGTTTACAGGAATTGCAGGCTCGGAGGCGTCAGGACACTCATCCTGCCTGCCAGCATCCCTTTCTAAGAACCTGGGAAGATTAGTGCAGCGTAGATTTTTCCCATGTTGAAGTTTATAAGGATAAAAAGCTCCATGTGGAATATATCTGTGCAACTTCAGTGTCAAAAATTGCTAAGCACATTATAAATAGATAGAAAAGTGCCTTCTTTAGGGACTGCCACAGACTGCTCCTGAGATAGCTAAGCAGACAAGTAAATAGTAAAATATGGATATATTTAGCATTCTAGAAGGCGATGGATGGTGTTCAGACTTCACATCACACGGCCTCTTAAAGTCTTTACCTCTGTGTAATCCCTTGTAGTCAGCACTGATGTGGTGGCACATTTGGGACCTAATTACAAGCTCCACTGCCAATCCAAGTACCAAATGGTGAAGGACAGTTTGGGAAGTCAAAAACCAGAGGCATCCTGACTCATGGATCATGAGTAGCAGGGAAGGAGAGGCAGGAAAAAGCCGACACAGTTTAATGGGATTTGGATTAAACGTGGTTTAATGGGATTTGGGTGTAATTGTGGGTTTGAATGCCTGCCTGCCTCTCTGGTTCATGCAGGCACTGCTTGGGTGGATCCTGGTTTGCATCCACTTCAAAAATGACACTGGACTGTCTGTGGTCAGACTGGGGATCTGATTTCACAGACAGCCCTGCCAGGCTTGTCAGAGCACATGTTCCTGGGGTAGTGGGAGAGCAGTGCCTGGAACAATGGCCAGAGAGCCAGAGGGGTTGTGGGAAGCTCTCGTAACCTTTCCCACGTGAGTTCAGAACAGGTTTTCCTTCTGGATGTTTTTTTTCCTTCTGGACGTATTTTCTTTCTGGAATTTTTTCCTGTTTGTGCCAAGCTTGAGGCCTTCCCACTTGAAACTCCCCCTCTTTTCCCGAGGCTGTTGAAAAACTCAGGTGTGTTTCTGTCTGCCATGCCAGCCTGGAAAAACTGCAGAGAAACTGCAAGTGTTATCTTTGAATCAAACCCACCACCTCGCTTGGATAGCATCCATCTCCTCTTTCTTCCCTTCTTCGTGGCCTTTTGTAAGAACGTTTCTGCTGTTGTTGAGGATATTCATCCACGTTCATACCCACACACAAATTCTGTGGTGATGTAATGGTGCATTACTGACAGAGAGTCTTGGGATTTGTAGCTAAAATACATGAAGTGGTAGAGGTGTATTGCAGTTAGTGGAAAGGAGCTATGTTGAACTGGTTTTGATGTTGTTGTCTTCCTTCCAAGGATGCTGTCCTGCTAAAACCAGCACTCATTATTGCAAATTAAGGTCATGGACCCTGCTAGCTGTCCTTAGAGGAAGGCTTATGGGGAAACAAGCCCCAGCACTCCCATAACTGGAGTAACCACATCACCAAATCTGGAAACCTCAGGTGTGGTGCAGAGCTTGGTGTTTTCTTTAAGATCCTTCAGAAACAGTTTATTGGGGAGCTTTTCCTCCTGTGTCACATTGAGTTATTCCCTTGGTTTGTCTCACTGATGTTTCTGTGCATCTCTGGGTGCCTTTTTGTGTCTTGTGCTTTCCTACAATCTCGGAGGTGTTGTAAGGAATGAGCAGAGCTGGCAGCCTAGCTGCTGTGGGGTGACACGGTGACAGTAATTCCGAGTAGCTCTTGTGTGTTCCTGGCAGTGGGGCATGAACAAGGAGCAGTCTCAGGAAGTGGGGACATTGCAGGGAATCCAAACGGGCAGGGCAGTGACTGGTGCAGTAACCCACGGGTGCCTGGTGAAAGCAGGGGGAACTTCAGTCCCTCACAGTGCTGAAGGAGGGTGACCACGGCAAAGCGTGTGATCTGTTTTCTGGGCTGGCTCCCTGGGACTCTGGGGGACAGGCAGCCCGGGACAACCCCATTTGTTCCCACAAATTGCAGGGTCATGTTCCATCTCCTTCATTTCCAAGCCTCCAGCCACTAGAGGGAGAGAATGCCACATATTTATGGCTTCGTTTGCGCTTGGGGATGTGTTTAATGAAGGAATTCACTAAGGCTTGCCAGGCAGTCCCAGAGCGGGTTTAACCCTTTCATTTCTCCGGGGTAGTTTTATCACTGCTCCTGAGATCTGAGTCCCGCAGACCTCGGCTGGCGCAGACCTCAGACTGCAGCGCTCTGGCAGCTGTTGGGTGATCCCTGCCCGTGTTTTCCAGCCTGGCCTTTGTGTCGAGCACACCTGCTGTGAGATGGCTCGGTGGGATGGCTCGGTGGGACACCTTTGGCTGCTGCTGGTGTGCCTGTGTCTGCTCGCGTTACCCTCAGCCCAGCGCACACCAAACCCCTTCCTCCTTCCCGGCCAGCCTCAGACTCCTGGAGCCCATGGCCTGTTCCCTCTGCTGGAATCAAAGAAGCCCAAAAGGCAGCTGGTTTCATTTGGAACGAAAGCATCCACTCAGTAATTACTGTAGGCAGATGAGTTGTAACAATTTCAGAGGACGCCAGCGAGGAGTTGTGGGCTGAGGGGAGGGAGCAGGGGTGGGAGCTTTAAGAAGTCAATGGCAGAAAGTGAATTTTAAACACTTCGAAAGTGAGACAAGATCGAAACTTTCCTTTGCAGATTGAGCCCGGTGGGGAGGGCGCGTGGAAGTCTGAGGAGGGGACTGTGGGATCTGGGGGGGTCTGGAGAAGTGGCTGGGAGTGAAAGCTGGCTCTCGATGGTTTGGAGAGCCACAGCCCTCGGCCTGCAGGGCTGTTCATCAGGGGAATTCACATCCCTCTGCATGTGGTGAGTGCGGAAGAGAAAATCTCTTTGCTTTGCTTTTGATTCCAGAGGGTGACTCAAGGCAAGGCTCTCTCAGAAGGGAAGCCTCACAATGCTTTAGCAGCCTGAAGTATTGAAAGAGAGCATTTCTTTGGGAAATGTTCCTGGCTCTAAAAGTGAATAGTTCCAGTTAATAGAGAGGCTCAGCAAAGAGGTTTCCTTAGGCTGATGGAGCATCCATGCAGATGATGCCCCAGCTCAAGAAGTTCTCCTGGTGAGGTTGGGGCTGGTCTCAGCTGCTCCTTTCCCCTGCTGTTTCTCTTGCCCAGATGTGCCCTGGCTGGCACAGCTGAGGGCAGGCACTGGGAAGCAGGGAGGGAAATGTGCAGGAGGGCACTAGAAACCGTGAGATTGACCTGACCCAGGCACACTGGAGAAACGGGCATGTAGGGACTAAATGTACATCATCCTGGTCAAAACACTCCTCATTGTCCTGAGTGTCCATCACTGGACAGCCCACACTTGGAGGGCTGAGGTTGGGCTGCTGCAGGAGCCCTCTCTGCTCTGCTGTGTGCTCATCCCTGCACCCCTGGGGCTCCCAACACATCCTGGTAACTCAGACTGACTGAGGCCATGAAAACAGGGCTGGGAGCTGAGCTGCTTCAGCTCAGCATCCAGGGCCAAGGGTCAGAGCTTGAATTGAAAAACAGAGCGAGAGGAGCTCTGAGTGAATGTGAAAGGCTCCTCCGATGGTTCCGTGCATTGCAATGAGCTGTGGCCATAAATACCAGCTGCTTGTTAAGCCCTCACCTGCCTGGTGGAGATGAGAGGTCCTGGGGGACCAACCTCCTTGCCTTGTGCTTTGCTGCTGGAGAGCCAAGCTATAAAATTGTTTTTGAGGCAGGAATCCCATGGGTTCGAGTGGGAGCTGCACTGTGCCTGGATCAGGCTGTGCCAGTTCACTGCTGTGCTTTCCATGGCAGGAAAACCACTCCTATTCCAGGGTTTGTGTGTATTTGTGGGTGTAGGACCATGCTGGGCTGCCTCCTCCAAAGGCATTTAGCTCCAGTGAGATCCCCATGGGCTTTGGGTGGGGGAGAGGGGGCAGGCAGGAGCTCAGGTGTGGGTCTGGCTGTTGGTTTTGGAAGAGGGCAGGGCTCTGAGAGCCCCCAGGCCATGAGACAGGGCCATGCTGAGGGCCCTAGAGACTCCATCCCAGGCTCCTGCATGGAATGTCCCTCCAGGCACCAGGGAGGAGCACAGCCTCAGGGTTTATGGATTTGCCAGTCCCTTGTGACCTCAAAATGCATGACCCAGGGCAGCATTTATTGTTTCCCTGTCAATCTTCTCATGAACAGCAATGCTAAGCTCTAGTTTTCTTTAAAAATACATATATATTTTTTGGCTGCAGATCTCTTAGTAGACAAATGAAATGAATTTATATATGAGCATTGTGCTGCTTGTAAAGCCCTTTCAGTTTCAAATTTAGTTTTATTCCTTTTTTTAATCTCCATAGGATTTTCCCTAAATAAGCAGAACTAGGGCAGTGCTAGTGACAGATGGATATAAAGAGGACTTGAATGCTGGAGAGACTTTACTGGGCTTGGGGATCTGAACTGGGTGCTTTCCTCATCACCCAAAGAGTTTAATTTGTCTGCAGGCTGTTAATTTTCACCTCAAAAGCAGAGGGCATGGCAACAGAGAGCGTTCCTTGGCAACAGACTCCTCAGGTTCATTAAAGCAGAGGTGGGAGGTTTGCAAATGGAAAAAGTTGAGAGATATTAGCAAATCAAATGGGTTGAGGCATGAGGAGTCTTGTCAGTCAGGCGGGGGTGACAGGAGAAGGAATAGTAAACAACATGCAAACCATCTTGGAGATGTTTTGGAAGGAGGCAGATCCAGGATTTGCCTGTTTCCGTGCCCTCCCAAGGGCAGCATGGGCTGGAGAGGGCTGGGAGGAGCCTCTGTGTGTCTGGCAGACTGGGGGCCAGAGGTTACTTAATAAAAAAATTGCTTTTTACAAACAGGTTTTCAAACTGTGGTTTCCCACTAGGGCTTTTGTAGAAGTTCCAGTTTATTTTGATCCTCTCCAAAACTGAAGCTGGCATTTTGTTGGTAAAATCCCACAAAAAGCCCATTGAGGGGAGGCTGTGGGAGCGTGGCCATGCCCAGTCCATGCCCAATCCATGCCCAATCTGTGCCTTCCCTCCTTTCCCATGGAGCAGGCTGTGTGTGCCACACACCTCTGCCTGGAGCCAGATGGGGGCTGTTTGCACCGTGACTGCTAAATAGAAATACTGCAATTAATTAATAATGCCCAATGCACATAATTAAATTAGAACTCGAGTTTGTACCAGCATACAGAGTGTGCACACAACTGATCAGACTGGAGAAGGGGTTTGGAGCAGGGGCAGACAGGTTTGGGCTGCCCTGTATGTCCCTGCCAGTGGCCACTGTGTCTCCTTGGGAGGTCAGGGGAAGCCCCTGGTTCTCAGGTGATGATCTCTCTCCCTTGCTGTGGTAAACAGCCAGATCCCAATCACATCCATCAGAGCAAAGCATTCCAGGCACTTGTTCCAGTCTTATGGTTCTATGATTCTATAATTTATGACTGAAACTATCTTTGTGTCAGAGTTAGTTCAGGAGGACACTCATATCTGGGCTTCTGAATATGTCATCTCCTATTAAAGAACAAACAAACTCCCTTGTAATGTACCATAAATAATAATAATACTTTGCAAGAGCCCGAAGCGCTGTGTTATTGCTGTGCTAATCAGAGAGGCACTGGGCCATTATGAGAGTATTCCATGGGGTTTGGGCTTTTTTTCCTGCAGGAACGTACGTGTTTCATAGCTGTGTAGCGTGGCTGATTGGTTTATAAAGCCAGGCTGGATAATTCCTAGTAGAGGTTAGACAAATTCCCCTCCTTTCTCATTAATTAACCTGTAGGATTTGGTGCCTGTTCTTTGCAGTTCAATAGAGACAATGACTGCAGGAACATATTTGTGCTCTCTGATATGGAATGAAGAACATCTGCCTTCTGCAGCAGTGAAATACCAGCGTGTGGCAGGGCTCTCCAAAGGGCACTGCCAGCCTCTCCTGCCTCACTGAGGAAATTTCAGGCTGAAATTTCAATGGGAGGTGCTGGCTGGGGGATGTTGTCCAATGCAGCATTGTAGCTGGGGGGGAAGGCAGTGGGTGAAAAGAAGGGAAATCCTCTAATGAAAACAGCAGCAGGGTGGAGGAAAAAATCATTTTGGGAAAAGTTCCCACATTCAGAGAGCTGTTTAGAGGAAAACTCTTCCAGTGGGATTATGGAAGGGAGGCCTTGAAGATCTAAAGGAGATTTCAGTGGTCATGTGGTAACAAAATAGCAGGAAGAAAAGAGGAGAAGCAGGTGATATCCTGCAGTGCTGCTTCCACAGGCTGCATGAAAATGAACCTTCATGTTTGGCATCCCAGGGTTATGTTCTGGGTGTCTCAGACAAGGGCTCTGCTCCCAAAAGCTGCCCTGCAACACTGTAAATAATGGTGGCAGAGCAGGGGGGCTTCTGGGAGGATTGGACTGGAGATTGGATTGCAGTGGGAATGTCGGTAAAGTCTCCTGTGTGTCATTTCCATAACTCCAGATGTGGTGTTGGATGAGGCACAAGGATGGAGGTTATTTTTGCTGTTTCACTCTGATGTGATACTCAGTGTCCTCCTGCTCATACCCAGTTGCTTGGCTTTTGAGTGGCTCTCCAGCTGCAGGGAATTAGGAGAAAATAAGTTCCATGTGGAAAAGTGTCAATCTGATAATTTAGGCAGTCACTGCTACTGCAGAGGTATTCACTGCCCCTTCCTTCCCTGCCTTCACTCCTCTGCTCCCCTGGGAGGTTCTTGCCCATTATTGGTATCATTGGCAGTCACAAGGAGACTCCAGACTGGACTGGGCTGTCTGAGGGTGAAGCACACCAGCTGATTTTGGTCCTTATTCTGGAGAGAGAGAAATTTTTGGAGGCTGTGACAAGTCAAATATGACCAGACCACAGCTCTGCTGAGACTGACTGGGACATTGTGTTATTGATGAGCAATTATGGAGCTCTTCCTGGGAATTTCCTCTGGAGTGATCCCCACACAAACCTGAGCAAAGCCTCATCCCTGCCTCTCCAGTGAGATTTGCTCACACGTGGTAGAAATCCCATTTTTTGCAGGCTAAATGCCAGGGCAAGAGCCTGCGGTGCAAACTCTGTACCCAAGCACCACACACTGAAAGCTGCCTCTGTTTCCCCGTGGGCAGTGTGGGTTTTCCTACCAGAGCAGTGCCCGTGGCACAATCCCACAGTGCTCTGTGACTCACACCCAGCTCAGGGGTGTTCCTGGTAATATTCCATGTCTGGGGTGTGCTGCATGGGCACAGAGCCCACTGTGCCCTCAACTGTGCTGGGCTGCAGCATCCCCTGGCACACCTGGCACAGGAGCCAGCACCTGGTGCCCTTCCCTGGGAGATGCTTTCTTCCAGTGTGGGGAAGTGGAGAATCACTGAATATCCTGAGCTGGAAGGAGCCCACAAGGATCATCACAGCCCAGCTCCTGGCCCTGCACAGGACCCAGAAGAAGCTCACAGGTGGCTTTTCCCTGCTCCCCCTGCTCTGGCAGGGACTCTGGGCTTGGTCCCCTGCCCGCTGGCTGCCTGCAGAGCACTTTGCATTGACAATGAGGCAGCAGAGGTGCATTTTCTTGGCAGGGAAATGCAGCTGGGTTGTGTCTGAGGTTCCTTGTGCCAGAGAGAACGGCTGCCCCAGTGCTCTGGGCAGGAGGGGATTTGTGTGCAGCCTGCTGCCCATTCAGAGATTTGGCTGATCTTGGGGCATTCTTGCTTTTCAGCACCTTTGCAGGGAGCTAATCTGGCAACTCTTGGTTTGCTTCTCAAATCAGCTTAGTGTAAACAAGGCATAGGAAGTGAAACAGTGGAATGTGAACCTTATTGACAGGCCTGATCAGCAGCTGGCAGGAGGAGAGAAACTGGGATCATTCTGCTCGTGTGTAAGAGTCTTCCACAGGAATTGTCCTCCTCCTCCAGATCCACATTCCCAGTTTGAGCAACAGGGTGGGATGTGCCAGACAAATCCCCTTCCCTTTGCACTGCCAGGGTGCAACTTTGACCTAAGTGAGTGGAGTTACTGGGATGATGCAGTGCATGGTTTAAAGCTGATCTTGTGCTTAAGAGGGTCATTGTTGTATTCTCTGTGTGTGTGGTGACAACAGGGCAGATCTCATTTAATATTTCCTGGTAGAAAAAATATTTACCTTTCAGTTAGAGATAACCTGATCATTGCTCTGTTTTCAGTGCTAATTTCTGAGGGAAGCAATGTCTACTTGGGATGTCTGTCTGTTGGTCTGTCAGTCAGTTCTGCTGTCCCAGCTCTCCCAGCCCTTGCAGCTTTTGAATCAGTTGCTGAGGCTGTGCTGGCTGTGACATCCCTAACAGGTGAGGTACCTGTGAGATCTGAACTCCAGGGCTGCACAAAGCCGTGGCCATCACCTGCTGCAGGAGATGGGGCTCTCCCCAGAGAGCACCCTTATTGACAACACATTCCAGAATGGCTGTCAGAGGTGGGATTTTCCAACTAGAGCCCTCCTGTGGATGTAAATAACTTACCTGGTGTTTCTGTCACTTGAAACTTAGGCATAATTCCGAAGTTTGGACAGCTATAAGCATTTGCCTCCTGACTCCTTTTGTCAGCCATCTCTGTGAATAAGGATAGCTGACAGTGCCTGTGCAAAAGGTGATGGGATATGGCTTGATAGAACTGGAGCAGGCTGTGTGTGGCCCCAGCAGTGCAGAGATGCTGGGCAGCATCCCCTCAGTCCTGCCAGCACTTCTGGTCTGTCCCATTTCAATAAATAAGTGAAGACACCTAAGCTCTGATCCTACCGAGTGGCACAGGACCAGCAGAAAGTGGCAGTCACGAGGAGCTGCGTGTTGTTCCCTGACTCAAAATCTCCAGCTGCAGGAAAAATGTTGACTCCTCCAGAGGCCAGGAGCGGGAGATCCAAATGCCCTTCTGCCCTTGAGGCGTGAAGAAAAAACCCATGCAAACACAACCCTAAATCCTCTGCAGCTGTAACTGAGGCTATTGGAGCTCCTCCACAGATTTTACAGCACATCCTGTGCGTGGATCCAGCATGTCCACTGTCCCCTGTGTCCTGCCTGTGCCCAGAGCACGCTGCCAGCCATTCCCCACGTTGTCTCCACAGTTCCTACCTGCTCTCTCCTGTCCCTGAAGCAGCTGCAGACTCAGCTGCCAAAGAGGGGATTTTGGGAATATTGGTGGGGCATTTTCCTGTACTCAGGGGTGTGTCAGTTCTGCTCCGGGCTGCCCCTTCCTGTGGGCACCGAGCCCCGGGATGGCGGCAGGGGCTGCGCCACCGGCGCCGTGAGCGGCCTTGGCCAAGTCCTGGCAGCCCCGTGTGCTGTGCCCACCATGGGGAGAACCATGTCGACGTGCGTGTCCCAGCTGGAGGATCCGCGAGGATTCAGCCCCGTTCCCAGTTGGCTCTACACATCCCATATGCTGCCGCCGCCTCTTCTAACCAGCGCCAGACACCGCGAGCTCCTCTCCCTCGACGTGGTGGGTGGCCGGATCGATGAGCAACGCTTAACGAGTGTGTTTGCTTTCTTAACTGTGCAGCTGTGGCCAGAAAGTGGGGATAATCCGGGGGAGCAGGCAGGGGATGAACACCCAGAGTGGGGAGCAGGGCGCCGGTGCTGGGGGAGGATCACCCTGGGCAGGTGCAGGCTGGGCCGGGAGCTTTGCTTTCAGTGGGAAGGGGACTCATCCTTCATGTGCAGAGCAGAATGAGAACCTGCTGCCCTTCGAACGTCAGCAAAATCCCCAGCCCCTTGCTGAGCGCGGAGCATGTGCTGGCTCTGCAGAGCTGGCGTTCTGCAGCGCTGGGGGCGAGGGTGACCGGCCACCGGCAGGAGGGCACGGGGGTGCCCGGGGCGCTGGGCGCCTGCGGGGACCCTCCCCAAGTTCTCATCGGTCTCCCCTCCTTCCCCTCCCTTCCACTCCCCTCCCCTCCTGCAGAGTTTCAAAGCACGGCAGGGAAAAAAAAAGAAAAAGGACATCCCCCTCCCCTCAAATCCCTCGGTCCGTGACTGAAATAAATAAGCACAATCCCAGGTAGTGAGGAGGCTGCTAATAACGTGCTCCTGACAGGCACGGGATTGCCGGGCTGAGGGATGGCTGACTGAAAGCTCCAGGCTAGGGTGGGGGTGGGGGGCTTCTTTTTTTTCCTGCCAGCTCTCGCCAGGCAGTAGGGATTTTTTTTTTCTTCCCCTCCCTGATAATAAGGACATCATCAGAAGCAAGATGCAGTGGCTAAGGGATGGAACAGGAATGGTGAGTTCAGGTAGCTATGTCTTTCTCTTTTCCTCTTATTGCAGTACTTTGACAGGGAAATGAACCTCCGTCCTATCTCCTGACTCCTCCTTTACTCCCTGTCCTTGAAACCATTGATCACTCTGTAGCCATTTTATAGACTCTGCATTCCCAAACTGCTGAGCAAAAAAAGAAATGAGAAGAAAGGAAGGAGGGTGGGCATGCCTCGGGGCGTGGGAGGGGGGTTCCGTAGGGCGAGCCGGTGGGTTCGGGGGGGGGAAGCAGAGGGTTTGCCCGGTTCCCCGGCGTGTGGGGTGTGCGGTGGGAGAGCACGGGAGGAGAGGAGTGCCGGCACGGGGCTGGGTGCTGCCCGGGGCAGCCGGGACCTGTCAGCTGTGCCCCTCCGCCGATGATGAGTTGCGGCGCGGGGGGAGCCCGATGTGCCGAGCCCTGGCCGCGCCTGCAGCAGCCTGGCAGACACTCCTCCGGCTCGGCAGAGCCGTCAGCACCGCCAGCTCCGCCAAGGCAACTCCTGCCGCCCTGTGAGCCGAGCCCAGCCGGCTCGGAGGGCTGCGGGCGCCGGGGGAAAGCGGGGAAGTCCCCCCAGCCCAGCAGGGCTCCCTCGTCTCATTCCGAAACTTCCCCGGGAAGCGATGCGGTTGTTCTGAAATCCTCCTCCCGCCCCAGCTCGCCCTCCTTGCCCAGCTCGCCTTTGCACACTGGCATTCCCCCCCGCACGGCTCCGTGCGGGGCTGGGCTTTGCAGGTGTTGTTGGATTTGCCCTTCCCTGCGTTCTCCGTGCTGCGGGAGGTTCGGGCATCCCTGCGGGCTGGTCCCGGCTCCGGAACCGCTCGGGCTCAGGCCGAGCTGGCGTCACCCGGCTCAGCCCCCGCGTTCCGGCTCCGGGGGCACCGGCAGATGCTGCTGGCAGCGGGGAGCCTTTGGGAGGGATCGCTGCCCGTTCTCCTGCTGCCCTCCATCCCCTCTCCGCTCCTCACACAAACGGGGCTGGGGGTTTGTGCTCCCGAAAGGCTCCGGCGGTGCTGGCAGTGCCATGTGGGGTGCAGGCAGCAGCCCGCAGCAGAACATGCGTTTGTTTAGGGTCCTGTCTAAAGCTTGTCTGCTACCCAGCAGAGCAGCACCTCGGGGGCTTTGCTGCCGCCTCCCACTCTCGGAGCATTCGGAGGGATGGGATTCCTTCCTCTATCCTCCTTGTCCCGCACTTTGCCCCTCTCCGCCCCCTTTGTCAGGGATAAGAAGCGGTGCCGGGAAGCCGGGTGAGGCTCTTGCCTCCCTTTCCCTCTTCTCCCAGGTGGCTGCTGAGCCCCGGTGCGGAGGGGCTGGGCATGCTGCAGGACAGAGTGCTTTTCTAATTGACACTGCACAAGACTTGACACTTTCTTGCCCTCTCATCTTCCCAGATTCCTTCCTTGCTGCCGGCTCTGTTACTGTGTTCTCATTAGTCTAATCTTTGCTTTCTCTTTGAGAGAAATTACAGTGGTTTCTGTAGGCTGTAATAGAAGATATATTTGAGGGAAAGTAGAACTCCATTAGTTGATTTTGAAGAGGGAATTTCCCAATATTGCTGCTTCTAACAAGGGAAAAGTAAAACAGCTGTGGTTTCCGTATTTCATACAGCAGTTCAACAGCCTCAGCAGTATTTGGAAATACTCCACATATCTCCACATATCTGAAAATAAAAAATTATTTCAAAACAGCAAAGTAAAACTGAACAAAATAAGATAAATCCAGCAGAGATGTTTGCAGTCTCTGGCAGTGAGGAGTCTGTTTTCCTGGGAACGGGTGGCCTGAGGGTTCAGGGACCCCTCTCCTTGGAGCACAAGGGTATTGGGAGCACCTAAAGCCGAGGTCCTGCCAACACTTGGTCCCTACAAGTTCTGCTCCTTTAGCAAGACAAGATGTGTGTTGGTCCAGATGTCCTGGCCAAGTGCCAGTGTGGATAGCAGTATTCCCTCCAATGCAGATTTTCCTTGCTGTTCCCACTGGTAAGTTATTTGAAGTTTTAGCACTTCAGATGTTGATCATTTGGTGGACTGTGCTAAATAAGTGAGTTATTCCACACCAGGAGCAGCTGCATTTCAGTAATTCAGTGGAAATATTATCTCTTGAGTCTGCTGGCTAAAATGTGGAGCAGAGCTGGTTGATGTGGAACTATCAACCAGCTCTGCTCCTGAGTGAAGGTTGGCTGCTCTGTTCACACAGCCTCCCATGCCGTGCACAACCTCAGCCTTTCATCCAGAGCATCATCGGACCCATTTCCATGAGTCTCTGTTATGGTTTTTCAGCTGTCTTTTTTACTCCAGTATTACTTTCTGTGTGCTGCTAAAGACCAGTAATGCACATTTATTCTGGCAGCATCCCTGGACTTTGTTCTGCTCAGGCACATTGGTCAAAACCTGGATTTTAGGTTGGTTTCTCCCAAATTCTGCACAGCAGTGATTTATTCAAAATGCTGTTTTCTGTTGTTCTCAACTTGGGTTCAAGACTCAGATCTGCTCCCTTTCAGAGTTATTCATCTTTAAGAAGCGTGTCACTGATGTTTTACAAGTGATAGTACCTTTTGTTCTTGTGGCAGGTGGCTTTTTTTTCCAAATCAGCCCCTAAACCCAAGCTATTACTCCATAATATTAAGCTGTCGGAGCTTCTTTTTTCTCTCCTTTGCATGTGCTGCTTCCCATTTTTTAAACAATTAATCTTTTGCCAATTATGCTGGCATCCCATGGGGGTGTTTTCCATGCTTCACTGGTACCATGTTGCTAAACTCTCTAGTATCTGTTCCTAACCTAGAAAAATACAACTAATTGTCATTGGTAGTGATGAGAATCAATCTGCACATCTGAGCAGTGTGTGAGTGCAATGATTATTTGGTTTGGCATTATTCAGAGGATATTGATCCAGCATGGTAATCAAATGAGTTGGATTAAATCAGGACAAAATACAGCCTCTTCTGGAATAGTTTTTTATCTGACAAGGGCAGAGTTTTTTCCCAAGTCTTTGACTGTATTACAAGTAACTCAAGTGTGAATCTTCCATGGTGTTTCCTCACAAAGGGTCTCCTTTTGGGTTTAATGTTGTGCTTGTGACAGTCCAGGTGAATGCAGCCATCACCTTCAATAGATGCAGTCCCAGCTTTTTTCTTTTAGAGCCATAAATAGTGATATCTTTACACTGTATGTTGTTGAAATACTTAAAATCAAGCTTCTGTTGATATTTTTCCATTTCTCTAGTGAGCAAAAAGTAAACTTTTGTAAATCATCACAGTCTAAAATATGGTGAAAATTAATTCAGTGAATCAAAGGGCCAAATGCTGCAAGTGGTGGAGATGCCCCTGAGTGGGGCAGGTCAGCAGCATTTTTCCTCACCGATTCTTTTCCACTTGTCAGTCTGAAAATCACAGGGAAGCACAAAGTACTCTTTGCACTCCGTAATCCTAAAAATCTCAATGTGAAGTCTGGAAAGAGAAGTAGAAATAAAGCAGTTTTGGTTTGACTTCTGGTTTTGAAAGTTTGGATAAGCAAAAGCAGCTGGTGGAGAGCAGCCAGGCCAAGGCAGGATGGAAAGAGGAGCTTGTGGTATCCAGGCATTAGGGAAAAGTGGGACTGAAGAGGCCCAGAGCAGTTTTCCTGCAGAGATCAAAGGGAGCAGGGAGTGCTGGCTGCTGCTGGAGCAGTCCCAGGCAAGCTCCTGAGTGCTGTGGGTGTCCTGCAGAGGATGCTGCCCGCTCTCCATGCCCTGTGGCCTCAGCAGGGAGAGCTTTTCTGCAGTAGAGTAGAAAGTTTGGAAGTTTGTTCCTGTTCATCCAGGTCTCCTGTCACTGGAGGTTGGTGCTTGGCTTGCCTGAGCTCTGCATGCAATGGAGAATTCCATGGGTGCTGCAGTGCCATGGAGCCCCCAAAGCCCCAAGTCCATCCCACCAAATGCATTTCTTTGTGTGATTTTTCTTACATAGGTGCTGTTCAGTTTTCCATTTCTCTCCCACTTTGGGGCTGCTTTAGCCTTTCAGTTACAGCCTCCTGTTAGTGCTGCTATGCCAAATGTCCAGGTCAAGAAGGAGCTGATGTTGTGGGGAATAAGAATGTTTGATAAATCCGTGCTTCATGCTGATGTCTGTCCTTGTGTCAGTCCCAGGAGGGGCTGGGAGGAGGACTGGCTCCATTTCCATGGAGTTCCCACCTGCTGGATAAGGGACACGCCGATAACTCCTCTGTCTCTTGAGATACATCAGGGATGTCTGGAAAACCCTGGGAGGGTGCCATAGGCATAGGAAGCAGGATTTCATGGAGCTCTGAGCAGGCTGTGCTTGCTGGGAAGCCACACACCCCATGTGGTCACCATGTCCATCTGTCCCTCCTGCTCAGGGTTTGTGTTTGAGCACCGCAGCCTTTGCAAACCACGACGGTTTTTAACTGCTGAGAACCTGATTTCCTTGTATCTCATCAAAGGTTTGTTTTTTTTTTTAACACTTCTTGAAAAATCTCTGAAATGCTTCAAGCTGACATCTTAATGTATTTATGACATTAGCTGCTTCTGCTCTGGAATGGTTGCTCTGAATCTCTTTGAGCCTGGCTGTTATTTTGAACATGACTAATTCCCTGAGTGACTAAGCTCTTAGATAATAGGAAAAATTCATCAAATTATCTCGGGCTCAAATACTTTCTATTGTTATGAAAAGACAACTTATGAAAAAAAAAAACCCAAAGATGTTTATTATGTAATATGGGCAGGGAGAGGAAAGACAAGTGTTGGTAGGGCCTGGCCAGAGTGCCGTGTCTGTGGGAAAGGCAGGAGTTCAGGCTCAGGCTGTGACATCTCCAGCTTAGTCTGGATGAGAAGTAAAGAATTCCTTGACTGGAGTTCTGGTGACTCCCACTGAAGCCCTGGAGTTGTGCTCTTGTACAGAAGTGTGTTCAGAGGGGATCCTCACCCCTTCCTCCCCATTCTGCCATGCTGCAGAATTCCTTGGATGTGATCCAGGATATTGCTGAACACGCAGTGATTTGCACCACACCTTCTCTGCCTGGTTGTTTTAGGCAGCACCTGAAGCACTCACCACTCCTGCAGGGCCTTGTTCCGGGCAGCACAGCAAACCTCAGCTCCATCCCACTGGATTTTCCCCTTGGTGCTGCTGATCCTCCACATAGAACTGCCAATGTGCTGCTTGGAGCAGCCAGCACAGCACCAGGTGCCTTCCTGTGCCTGTGTGTGCAGCTGTGTCCCACGCAGGGGGCATTGGCCCTGTGATCCCTCACAGCTGGGGTCCCTTTGGCACAGCCAATGTCCCCTTGGTTGTCACACATTGTCACCAGCTGCAGGAGGGCAGTGCTGGCTGTTCCTAGAAGGCAGCAGCCTGTGCTCACTCTCGCTGCAAGGAATCCCACTGAGCTGGGAGAGGGAATGGAGCCTACTCGTATTCACCTGCCTCACTTGGAGAAAGGAAAAAAAAAGTAGAGAAAGGCTCTAAACTTCTTTTTTAATGCTGATATTGCTGATAAAAATGAGTGTGCTATGTTCTGTTCATACACCTACTGCTATCCATCTGGAATTCCTACTTCATTAGGTTGGCTTGCACTGTTTTCTTCATTAAAAGAGTGCCAGATTCAATAGGCTGTTCCCTCTCCTTTTTTTGGGAGGCAGAGAGAGGGGGAGAAAACAATTTATATGAAACACATCCAATTCTCTGGGTTAATTTGTGTGAAGAACATGAGACCCATGGGTCAGCTTCTTAATGAGGTGGTTTTTCCTTTTCTCAGTGTCTTGACAAGGAGAAGCCCAGGGAAGCCAGAGCCAAGGGTTGCAGGAGCGGGGTGAGGAGGCTGCAGGGAGCCCTGGCCGATTACTTTTCGTCCTCATTCCCTTGCAGGTGCTGAAATGCACCCTTGGATTTTCATGCCAAAGAGTTTCCCTGTGCCTGTGCAGCTGAATTTCTCTGGGGCCCCACTGGTGACACCGACCCTGAATTCAGAAGGGTTTAGTTTTAGTTCCTAGCAGGTAATATTTTTTTTTCCACACACCACTTTGCCCAGACTTGCTGATGTGAAGATTCTGCAATTCAATGTCAGAGTGCCTGGAGGGAGCACTTGTCTTCCCCCAAGGAAGGGACCTGGCTTAGATTTTTCTGCAGTTGGAGCTTTGCTTTCTTTACCTTTTTCCAGGCTCAACATTGAGCCCAAAAGCTGAGAAATGAAATTAAGGAGTAAAGGTCTCTGTGTTCCTTTAGGCCAGGGACTGGGTTTTTTTCAGACGAGGAGAGCTTACATAAGGTTGAAACGAGCATCTGAATTGGATGGGTCCTTTTAAACAGAACTTGCTCAGCCCCTGAAGTCTTTCTCTGTGACCAGGGTAATTGGTGTTACCACATCTGATTTCTGCTGGATTTGAGGGGGTTTTATTTTCTTTTTCACCATTGGGAATCTGAAGATGCTTCTGGAGTGCAGGCTGGAGTGTGCAGTAGATGCAAAGAGAGCAGAAAGCACTCACAACACCATTGCCAGGGGCAGGAGATTTTAGTCTGTCTTAATGCTTTAAGTTCAAGTAAACTTAAAAATAGAAGATTTGTTGTTCTCACTGCAATCCAGAGGAGCACAATGGACTCAGCCCCCCAGACAGGCTCTCTGTGCCATTTCAGCATGGTCTGTGTAGTGTCCCAGGAGCTGTGGCACTGATTCCATTGGGACATCGCTGCTGTGGCTCAGCTGCCCATCTTTTGGGGAAATTCTTGTGGGTTTTTTCATGGAATGCTTGGAGCAGTGACGCAGAGATGCTCAGGTCCTTCCCCATGGCCTCTGAGCTTTGTGCAGCTCTTGGCCAGGTGGTCATGCAGGTGCAGCTGAATTCAACCTCCAGCAGTGCCCTGTGTGCTCTAAACATTGCAGAAGTGGGCTTAGGAACTTAATTTCTTCTCTTTCCAGCACTCCCAGGCTTGCCACAAGGGCATCTTTCTTCATGTGGTCCTTCCCTGCTCTCTCCCACATCCACCTTCTCTCCCATTTCACTGCTTTGCTGGCTCTCAACTTATACAGTCCTTTAGAAAGAGGAAATTATCGGAAAAAAGTCCCAAGTTCATATGGACAGTGAGGAAGCTTTCCATTTGAGGGATGGAGTGGACAGGCAAGGAACTGTGGGTGACTGGAAAGTTGATTTTTCGCAGCCAAAATCAGGTCCAGGTCCAAGTCTCTACAAGTATTCCTCCATTTTGCAGTTTGGGTAAGGAATTTTAGATGTTTGGGGATTTTTAAAGCTTCCCATGATGCCATTCCATAAACATACAAGATTATGGAGATTCAAAAAATCTGCCCTTTGCAGCAGCTCTGCAGCCTCCCATCTGGCCCAGGATGGAAGAGAGGCTCTGTCAGGCATTCCGTGAAGAGAAAGGAAAAAGAGGCAACTCCCAGCTTAAGGAAATCCTCCTTTTCGGAAACAGCAAATCATAATCTCACTGGCCCTAATCCCTGAAACCCCGAGCTTAATTCCTGCCTAGATTTAGAAAAAAAATAATTTAATGGTTTCTTATAATCTCTGATGGAGTCTGTGGACACCCACCACGGTGTCCAACGTCACAGCAGCATTTGCACAGGAGGCTGGGAATGGAGGAGCAGGTGCTCCCTCACCCCTGGGTACCATCCCTGGGAATGGAGGAGCAGGTGCTCCCTCACCCCTGGGTACCATCCCTGGGAATGGAGGAGCAGGTGCTCCCTCACCCCTGGGTACCATCCCTGGGAATGGAGGAGCAGGTGCTCCCTCACCCCTGGGTACCACGGCTGCCTGTTCCTTCATGGGGGCAGGATTAATTCAACTGCAAAGTTTAAACTTCCCTCATGGTGCCACAAAGCTCTGGGGTGGGGCTTGTGCTCCAAGCAGGAGTACAAAGGAGCTGTAGCAGTTTGGGGCTGACAATCACCAGCAGTGTTTTCCCCTTGGCCATGGATTTCATCCATCCAGAGCAATTTTATTCCTGCTCAGAATCATGAGCCACACTGTTTTGTGTGAAATTTCCCCCAGTTCACTGTGATCTATCTCCCTTGGCCAAAGGGCAGCAGATTTGGGCTCCTCCTGGCCCATCCCAGAGCTCTGCCACGCCGCTTCCTACAGCGGCATGGCCAGAATTCTCTGGTTAATTCAGGTTAAGAGTTTATGGCTTGTTTTCCCAGTTAATAGAGGGTGGAGCTGGTGTGTTGGGACAGGACATTGCACCTCACAGTCAATTGGAATTGTTCATGATGGACTAGAGCCCTGACCAGTCTAAAGGAAACCTAGTAGGGTACAAGTCCTTGCCACAGGAGCATCTAACTCTCCAGACTGCCTTTCAGGAGTCTATCTGATTTATTTTGTGTGTGTGGTTTTACATTTCTTCATGTCAGGCTTCAGTTAGTTTTAACAGTAGGAAACAGAACATAATGAAAGCATTATCTTCTTTTGTAATTATGACACAACCTTTAGTCTCAGTTTCCTCTTCCAAGGTTAGGCATCTAATACAAGTTACTCCACTGTCCAAGAGCGGAGGTTGTTACTGTGCACAGGGATCGACAGCAGGACAGGGAATCAGAGCAGACACCGTGCACAGCCCCACGCCTCTGATGCTGGCACCTCATGTGGGGACCTGGGACCTGTCCTTGCACGTGGAATCCAGGAGCTGTAGGCATTCCAGCCCCAAATCCTGGCTGCTGAGTGCGAGCTGTGTTTGCTGAGCTGCAAGGACTGGGATGTGCTGATTACTGGAGACATCCATTGGAGGGAGACGTGGTCACAAGGCTGAGCCCGGTGTGTTCCGCACGGGAGGATTTAGCATCATCTGTTTCCTTGGCTTGCTCCAAAATTCCTGTCTTATAATTAATGTGCGTGTAGGGCCCCTCTTTTTGTTATTCGGATGTCCAGAATTTCCTGTCCTATACACGTGTCCATCAGGTGGGTGCGGATACCAAGCGGGATGGGTGCGATGTGAGCGGGAGCCCCGGCTCCTTCCCCGGCTGCTGTCCCTCCGCAGAGGTGCTGAAATTCCACCCTCTCGTCCGGCACAAGCCCTCGCTGATCCTGCATCACAGACTGCGCTCCCCAAAGCTCCTGTAGCCCTGCGTGTTCTGTGCGGGGAGGGACGGGGTGTTTTATGTAACTGGTACAAATCTTCCCGTTCCTCGTTTCGCTCTGTACAGAACCTTAGACCAAACTTCGCAGGAAGAATTCCATGAAGTTCAACTTCACCGTGGTTTTATATAAACCCCTGCTGTGTAGGTGTGCTTTATCAGGAAGGCTTCTAAGAGAAGGTACCATCCATTTTCCTAGTAAAATTAACATTTAGTGCACGCAGAAGGCATGGGAAATTATATAAAGCAGCAAGTACTGTTGGGAATACTGCGAATATAATTTAAATAGAAGCTTCTCTGCAGTAAATCTGTTTGTGCTGCTGTTACACACACAGAGCCTCCTCTGGAGCCCCAAACCTATCCCTGGGTGAGGTGGGGCACCCGGGGCTTTTTTGCCTGATCTTTTAGGGGGTGTTTGACCTGAGGAAAGGATGCTGCAGCTGAGCCTCCCGGGGTGCAGCATCCTCGGGGTGCAGCGTCCCCCGGGCTCCCCAGGGCAGGCAGCACAGCCGTGGGGTCCCCACATCCTCCCGTGGCTGCCATGGTGGGGGTTTTGGGGCCGGCAGCTCAGGAGGGGCTGGCTCTTTGGCTTTGTAGCTCTGTTTGTAATCCGTGCCCTCCCCCGCGTTCTGAGTGGCTCAGCTCTTGCAGAATGCCAGCTCCAGAGCTGCCAGGCTCGGTGCTGGCAGTGGAACCCTCCGGTTGGGCTCCGGAAGTGGTTAGTGAGCATGTGTGAGGTGTGCACCTTTGTTCTGGAGGTTTCCCAGCCTCTGCTGCTCCCCCTGCTCTGCTTTGGCTCCTCTGGCTCCCGGCAAAGGCTCAGGGCTTCTGCCTTGAAACCTCGCTGGCACTTCCAGGAGACAGAGCCGGGGGTGGGCTGTGCCTGCTGAGCGTCCCCAGGCCCTGTGGGGGTGTGGACCGGCAGAACATCTCCACCGGGCTGCTTCTAACATTTCCTCTGGGCTCCGCACCCAGGCTCCCTCTGTGCTCACTGCAGTTTAGAGGAAAAGATAAACTGGCCATAAAATCCCTCTCAATTCAGGCTGGTTGTATGTTTTGGAGAAGTCGTTGCTGCTTCTGAGACTGAAACTGGAATTTCGTGGGTGTTTTTGTAAGTTCAGGTTTATGTTTTGGAAAATTGCCTGTGTTGTTTTGGGAAAGGATGGTAGCAATAATAATAAATATTCCACATCTATTACGTGTTGGAACTAAACTGTCTCCAAGGTCCCTTCCAACCCGAATAATTCTATGTTTGCTATTCTGATTAGTCTAAAATTACATCAGACAGACTGGCTATCCTAAAAATGGATCCTTGATAGAAAATGCAGGTTTGGAAGCTGGGGATGAGGCAGATCCATCACCTGGATCCAGCTTGGCATGTGTGCTAACGGGGCAGCCTGGGGCAGCTTTAAAGCAGCTTCCTATGATTTTACAGGTGAAAAAGGGCTTTTCACTGTCCTCCTGAATGAGAAACTCCCTGCCTGGACAGAGCAGAGGCCTCTGGCTGGCCACCCAAAATAAACCACCTAAGGAACTCAAACTGTTCTTGTTTCTAATGCTGCTGAACACAATCCAGCCTCTACATCTGCAAACACATCACAGCCTGCACGTGCTGCAGAGGTGGTCAGAAATGAGCAGGATGGTGCTGGCTCAGTGTTGGTCTGGCACAAACCAGTGAGTCTGAGTGGAGGCCATCAAGTGAGACCCTGTGAAGATGCATGGTCTCTCCTTTGATGGTGTTTGGGGTGGATACAGGACCCTCCTCTTTTTGAGAGAGCCCTCTGGCAAAGAAGGAAATTGAAACTAAGCCTTGCATTAAAGAGCTGGGTTTTTTGGTGTTGGCGTGAGTGCTGAGCTGGGGCAGGAGCATCACCCCCTGCCCCTTCCCCAGGAAGAACACTGCAGGACAGGCTGCCCCTTTTTGGTGGGGCTTAGGTTAAAACATGAAGCTGGCCAGGTTTAGACATGAAAGTCCTCCCCAGCTCTCACCGTTTGCTGCAGGAGAACAAACGAGGTGCTGTGTGGTGCCTGCTGGCCTCGTGTCTGTGTGGGAACATTCGGAGGCGCAGCTTTCCTGGAAGGTGCCGTGCTCAGCCCCCGGATGCACATTTTAGTACATTATGAATATGCATTGGCAGCATTTCTATATTTGTCTTTGTCTGGAAAATTATTTGCTTTTTCCAGCTGAGTGTATCAGGTCTGTGTGCATTGTGATGGCTCTCTGAGGTACCTGCTGGTTCTGGGAGCTAAGACTGGGGTTTGGGATAGCATCTGGCACCTGGACCATAAACCCTGAGTCTCTGTGTGTGATTTTAATGTAGGAATGAGCATTTGTGGCTGCTGCAGAAGGAATAAAGGTCCTCCATCTGTCCTCCCCCCTTTTATATATATCTGTCTGTAGAGTCAGAATTCAGTTTAACTCTTAGATGGAGACAGCCGGCGCAGTGCTGAGGGGAGAGGTTATAGGATTCGTGATGGGAGAACGACTGCACAGAGCTAAAACGTGATTCCCCCTGCCCGGCTCCCACATTCCAGGCTCACAGCGAATTCCCAGGTTACCATGAGTTGCCTTTTTGTTATTTTGGCCGCTTTGCTCCTGCTCCCCTCCCCGCTCCGAGCGGGCTCCCAGCAGCAGCGGCTCTCGGGGCTGTTTTCCGGGGCAGCTGGGCGCTTCCAGGGCAGCCGCATTCCGGGGCGGCGCGGAGCGGGATGTGCGCGGCTCGGAGCGCTGGGAGCCGCCTCGGGGCCGCCTCGGNGGTCACTGGAGCTGATTAGTATGCGCCAGGGTCCGCCTCGCTCCGAGGGATGCAGCCGCAGCAGCTTGCAGAGCTGTCACACTCACACGGGCTCCGTATCTGCACTGGCTTGACGAATTAAAAAGCGAGCCAGCCAGCGAGAGAGACCCGGAGAGAGAGGGGGGACGAGACAGAGAGAGAAGCTTGCAGACAGCGCTCGCTCTTTTCCTAAAGGAAGGATTTTGCATCCCGAGTGCTCACTGGTTGTGATGATGCTTCACTTAGCGGGCTCAGAATGAGCTAGAGACAGCAGATAGGGGAGAAACTAAAGGCAGAGCACAAAGCATTACGAACCAACCCAAAACCAGGAACAGTTTTCTCCTCTATTCTAGCATGGTGGATGTATGGACAGTCTTACAGAGCAGAGGTTGACTTCTCCAAATCTGCCAGCCCCACACCTCGAACACTACAGTGTTCTGCATTGCACCATGACCTTGGATGTTCAAACGGTGGTCGTTTTTGCAGTGATTGTGGTGCTATTGCTTGTGAATGTCATACTCATGTTCTTCCTGGGCACTCGTTAAATGGATTTTTTCTCCTGAGCTGTTGGGGGCTACTACTACCACTAGCAATTCAACAAGAGAGCACGAGCGGGAGAGAGAGAGAGAGAAAGGCGAGAGAGAGAGAGAAAGAGAGAGAGAGATTTCTTACTGAGGGGGGAAACGCGTTGAGCTTCAACATGGCCTCGCTGTGATATGTATGACGTTGGTATTATTATCTCTCCCTAAATCTTTTGTCATGTCTTGTCTTTTAAGTATGCTTGTAAGTGTAGCTGCTTTTGCTGGGGTTTTAAATGTGATAAATAATAATAATAGCGATCCAGTGCTCCGTGGTTCTGTGCTAGCGAGACAGAGCTGTGCTTCTTTAGGCAGTAGCAGAGTGAAAATGATCTGTCTGTGGTGAGCACTGGCTGTGTTGTTTTGCTTTCCTTTGAAATAGAGGCTCAAGTTAATAATAAGTCATTTTGTGTGCAATTTCTAGCAAGCAGTTAATGTGCAATGTCTGTGAGAGTAACCATCTAGGTGCCAGGTGAGAGGTGCTGGTGTGTGCAATGGAATCGAGCTATGGGCATTTTTAAGGGGGGAGGGTGGTGTTTGAGAAATCCTATTAAAGGATTAAATCTCTGCTAAAATAACATTCAGCCACAAAAAAAAAAAAAAGAGAAAAATTCTACTTACTGTATTTATCTGATGATATGTGTTGCCTTGATGATCTGATTTGATTTCTCAAGATTCAGCCCCAAAGCCTCCAAATTCTATGTCCACACTGATGTAACCCAGCTCCTTTTTTTAGAGATGTGAGAGGCACCAAAACATAACCTGCTGGGTTTTTATTCTGGTTGTATGTGGTTTCTGTCTCTGCAAATTGGGAAGGAAAGATCAAAGGGAGAAAGGGCAGTGCAAGCTTTGTTTTTCTTTGCTAAAGCAACAGATACAGAGGGGTTGGGTTTTGCTTTGATTTTCTAGAGATCTGATTTTGGCTTGCTTTTCGTTTTTTCATGTGTGTGTGTATTTAAAAAATTTTGGGGAATGTATCTAAGAAAAATCTTTGCCCACCTCAAGAATAACGAGCTTTTGAGATGGGTTGCTTTGTGTGACTTTATTTACATTGATTTTCTGGAAAATGAAGTGCTAAGTTGTGTATTATGGGCTTGCTGGAAAGGTGTCCAGCAGTTAGAGGTGCTTCTAGCCCAAAATTGCTATTTTTACAGCTTGGAAGCAGGGCTGGCTGGGGGCTCCAGTGGCAGCACGAGAAGTTTGGAGAGAATACGAAGGGAATGTCTGGAAAGAGTAATGCCTTTTCCTCTGGAAAATATGTCTCTGTTCTGTGCTTCTGTTAGAGGTCTTCGGGATTTTTTTAATATATTATTTCACCCTCCGGAAAAATCAGAATTGCTTAAAACAAACAAAAATATCAGTTTGAAAATGTTTTTATCTTTGCTGATGGTCACTGGAATTTTATTACTTTGATAATTTAATTAGTTCATGCTTATTCCAGCTCTCTATTAATTATTTGGCATCCTCTGAAAAAAAAAAAAATCATGTAACTGATGATAAAGACAAAGCTGGAGGTTACAGATGGAGACATGGAGTTATTTCCCAATGGGGGTTTGTGTGCTGGGAGTTAAATGCCGAGCAGGGCTCGGGAGCCGATGGCTTTTCCATGGTGGCATGATTGGAAACTGAGTTAAATCTGGAAAATTTGGCACTTTCAAAGTGCTTTTAGCTCTAAATAAAAGAGAAAAAAAATTTTCCCCGAGTCCCAGGGTGGGAACAATCGTCCCCAAAAGTGTTATGGGGCAGTAGCCCGTTTTAGTGGGGAGGAAAGGCAGGAGCCAGGGATCCAAGCCCAGGAAGATGCTCCAGTGCCTGCTGGCTCTGTTTGCCCTCTTCACTTGTAGCTATCTGCAGGAGGTACCTGCTTCACTTCACAGGAGACTGAGTCAATCTTCCCGAAAAAAAACCCTTAGTGAATAAAATTGATGCTGACGATGGTTTGGGTTGTTAAACAGCTCAAATTTGCGCTATTTGCCTGTTGGCCATCCTGTGTCATTAGTTTTATAGGTTGCAGAATCTCCTGGAAAGGTAATAAATGAGCTGAGATCACCATGGAGAGGGAATTGATCAAACAGCAGCCAAAATCATCCTTTCAGGGGAACAGCCGTGAGCGACAAAGGGATTTGGAGGAGAAAGGGTGGAAAAATGAGCAAAAACCCAACCCCAAAACTGACCAGCGAGTTGCAATGGGCTGTGGCTGTGCCTGAATGTTTATTTTCTCAGGGCTCTCTGGCACTAAGGTTTACCTTTCAATATGATTTCTATGAGGAATGCCCAGTACCTGCCGCGGTTTCCTGGGTGCATTCCTTGATCCAGAGCTCGTACTCCTGGGGAGATATTTGGGAATCGTGCATGTTCGGTGGCGGATGTTCCTGCCGTGCCCCACAGCTTGTTCTGCAGTGCCCCTCTGGTTCCATCCCTGGGGGGCTGTGCTGGGGCTGCATGGGGAGGACCAGGGGCTGTGCACACTCAGCTGCTGGGAGGGAGCGCCGGAGCCGATTTCTTCCCATCACAGAACGTGCTTGGGAGAATTCCTGTGATTTTATTACAACTTTTTGCCTTTTATCCTCCTGAAGGCTGGTGGAGTTAAAAAGGAAAGTTAATGCAAAGCAATAGGAAAGTTGACAGTAGCAAACTTTGTTACTGTAGCAGCACCGTTCTCGTTATCTCGGGCTTCCTGTTGGAATTTTGGCGGAAAAGAGGAAATGGGAGATGAAAGAGAGAGCCAGGGCTGGGCTTGCTGCTTGTTTAGCTTGCTCTCTGTTTGCCACCCCAGGCCTCAGTGACCACCTCTCCAGCCCCTGCCCCAGCCCTAGTTCTGTATTTTGGCAGCTGCAGTTTGGCGTTTCCAGGCGTGCAGTGGCCCCTCCATCCTGCCGAGCTGGGCACAGAGGCTCAGCCCACGGTGAGCACTGGCAGTTTGCTGGGGTGACAGCGCTGCCAGTCCCCACCAGATCCCTTTGCCCTTAAGGGACTGTGCCTGCAGCATTCCGGGTGGCATTTGCACACTGTGAAATTCCCTGGGATTGGAGCTTTCCCTGTCCCGGAGCTCCGTGGGACCATTGGGGTCACGCTCGGGTCCCTGGGGATGCTTTGGCCCCGTGACTTGCCCGGGTTTCTTCACCTTTATGGGGATGCTCAGACCCAGGGATGAGGCAGAGGGATCATTCCTTTAAAGGAATCAAACTGCTGACCCTCTGGAAAATAAGGCCCCGAAGAAAAAAAATACAAATTTGTCTGCAAAAAGCATATCTGTGATGCATATAATCTCTTTCAGTGCTTGCTGCTGTGTGTTTGCTGAGGCTGGGTGATGGGAGACCTGCCTTGCTGTTGTCTGCTTAATCAGGATTCAATGTTATTTGCCACAGGATTCATGAAAATGCCTCTGCCTGTATCATAGCAACCCCGGTTCCCACAGTCCATAAAAAGCCCATTCCTCCCGAGCAGCAATCCGCCGTCTTAAAGATTCAGGTGCCCTCCTTGGCATGGGGAGAGGGTGATGTGCCCCTCTCCGGGTGCTTCCCTGGAAGCTTAAGAGTCGGGATGATCCCAGCTTGTCCTGCCTGCACGGTGCTTTTAATGCTCTTTCTTTAAGGCAGATAAAGTGCTTTCCTTTCGGGTTTCTAAAGGCTGTCTCCCCCACCCTGGCTATTTCCCACCTCTGTTTAAAACCTCACATGACGAGTTGGAGGGGATGGGACAGCTCCGAGGTCTGTGACGTGGTGGCTCTGCCCTGTCCTGCCATTTGGCTTTTCCCTCGGGATGGCAGCAGCACAGCCCTGGCTTTGGCTGTGTAGGGAGTGAAGATCTGCTCCGATGCGAGCCCTTCTGTGGGAATGCAGAGGTGCTTTCTCAGCCTGTAGATGACTGTTATTAAGAGCTGCATGTTCACCTGACTTCTGCCCCCATCTGTTTGCATAATGTGGTTATATTTCTTTTTGGATCAGGTATTCAGTACACAGCGCAGCTGCTGTGTATAATGTCTGAAGGAAAATTGCAAAAAATCCATGTAAGTTGTGGGGGTTTTTATTTATTTATTTATCTATTTATTTATTTATTTATTTTCAGTTATTTTGTTGGGGCGCTTTTTTTGTTTTGTTTTTGTTTTGTTTTGTTTTGTTTTCTTTTTTTTTTGGTTGCTTTAGTTTCAGTCTGTGACTAGAACCCCTGTCTGTGTTGTCATTTCATTTTGTTGTGGTGCTGGGTTTGTGTGTTCAGCTGGAGTGCTCCGTGTGCCGTGCCTGCCTGCATGTGTGTCCGTGTGCTGCCGTGCTGTGCCGTGTGCTCCGTGTTGGAATGGTGATCTCTCCCGGGGAGGCTCCTGTGTCTTACATTTCCTGTGTGGATTTTCTCTGCTGGGTGTGATAGTTGTGCTCAGTGTGTCTCTCTCAGTGAAATGTTGGGAGAGATATTTTGGTAGAACACAAGGATTTGTCTCGTAGCTCTGGAGTCTCCAATGAGGAGAAGCTGGGAAGCTTGAGGAAAACTCCCAAATGTTAATAATTGCGTAAGAATTGTCCTGTTTGAAGAGGGTGCTTGTGCAGGGGTTCCAGGGCTGGCAGAGGATAGTTCTGCCAGGTCCTGGCTTTGCCACTGATTTACTGTATGGCCTTGGGTGCGTTCCTTTGTTCCTTTGTTGCCTTGTGGCTTCTCTTTTCCATCTGGGATAGGGGAATACCATGCAGCACTGAGGTGTAGCCATACCTGATGTTCTCTTGTGTGTCCCTTTCTGTCTGTGCAGGGGTGGGGGGACATGTGTGTACCCATGTTGGCCCAGCTCTGCCTACCTGGGTTTTGCCTGTTGGAGCTGTTGTAGACAGCAGGAGCTGTGGTGATTGATGCTTCCCTCTAAAAATAGATGCTCCTGGAGGAAGAGCTGCTGGAGGAACCGTGATTTATTGTCTTTATTTTATTAGTTGTGGTTGAATTTCTTTCCTGAGTGGAAATGAGTCTTAATCTGCAAGCACCTACAGACGGCTGGGTTGGCTCTAACCTGCAAAGGGCCACGTGGCCTCTGCTCCTTATTCCTTGTTTTCCTAGGAATTACTCTGGCATTGTCAGAAACACCACCTTGATGGGGTGTTCACAGGGGCAGGAAGCCCTCAGAGCTGTGCTGGTGGGAACTGTGTTGGGCAGCCTGAAAGCTTCACCACCTGAATTAAAGAGAATTTGGGGGGATGAAGGGAGTGTGTGCATAAAAGGATTTATTTAAAGAATTAGGTCTGGATCTCAACTGATTCTAGTTTATCCGCAGGGATATAATTTCATAGGAGCGTGCTGCTTTGGGGAGCTACCCCTCGTGCAATCACAGAGCGGGGGAAACTGAGGCACGTGGTGATTGCAGAGTGGCACATTTTGGGATGGGGGTTAATGGGGCTGGGATCTGGAGCAGGATGCGGGGCTCGTCAGTGGGGGAGGGTGTTTGGCACCGTGTTTGGGGTCTGGCTTGTTAATTTTTCTGCAGACTTTGCCGTGGGGCAGTGTCAGGGGGCCGGGCTGGTGCCGGGCGTTATGGGCTGAGGATGCGTTTGGGGGATTTTGGAGCCGGGAGCAGCCGAGTGTTGCCGTGCCCATGTGAAGGGCCATGTGGCTCAGCGCCTGCCCCTTCCTTTGCATCAGCTGAGACATATATAACACAACGTATGGGCTGCTGGCAGCCGGCGTGGGGCTATTTTCGGCTGCATCTGCGCCTCGGCGGAGCCGGGGCCGCGCTGAGCCCGCCCTGCTCGCCGGGCTGGGCTCAGTCTCCAGGGATGAGCTGTTCCCCAGCCCCTTCCCCTCCTCCAGGACTGTCCGGGCTGGGCAGGGCAGGCGCTGATTCCTGTGGGTGCTGGGGAAAGCCGGCAGCGTGCCCTGGGTGCCAGGGAGGCAGAGCAGCCTCAATAAGTAGCATCACCCCGGTTAAAGCAGCCCAGCTCTTTGTTTTCCCTTTTTGTCCCTGGATAAAGCCCCAAGTGGATTTCTAGGCTGGTTACAGTGGTGAGATGAGCCATGCGTGCTCCAGTGTCCTCCTGTCCTTCTGGAGTGAGGCCGTCACTGCCTGGCGCGCCCGGGGCTCTGTGCTTTGCCGGGGGGACTGAGGCTGGAATGTCCTTCCCGCTGCTCCTGCTTGGGAAAGCAGCGAGCCTGGCTGTCCTACTGCCTGTCCCCCGCCCTGCTCCCCTTCTGTCCCGCCTGGAGTGATGAGGACAGTGTCTGGTTTTCAGGGGTGTCCTGCCCTGTGCCGCACAGAGCCCGCAGCCTCGCCAGGCATCCGGCAAAGTCCCTGGGTGATCCTGGCCGGGTTTGTTCACTCCAAGTACTGGGGATGTTTGCCCCAGAGTTTCCAAAGGATTGAGCTGTGGCTGGGGGCAGTTTTGGGGGTTTTGAGCCCCTGCACGGGAGCTCAGAGCTGTGAGAGTGGCTGCAGCTCACGCCAAGAGATGCCGGGAGAGGAATCAGTCCAACTGCGAGGGCTTGGAAAGCAGAAAGGATGGAATTGTGTATGGAGCTGTTCCCTTGTCATCGAGCAAATGCAGTCTGGCCTCAGCTACACAAGAGGAATGCATGGCAAACCCCTAAGGATCTGTCTTTTACCCCAGTAAGAGTGGGTTAATTTGCTGGGAGTATCTGGGGAAAAGTTTTGTCAAATAAAATTCTTCCATTTGACAAAAGCATCAGCTCTTGCTGGCATTACCAGAAAACAGGTTTTTTTTCAAAGCATTTCTGTGGACCTCATTCCCCTGCTATTTCTGCTGCTCCACTCCCCTGTATTGTGTTCAGTAAATCTGACAAGGTTCTCTCAGTACGTCGTGCACTGAAGTTTCTGTTCTGATACCAAATTTAGAGAAGGCTTGTTATCTACAGTTCTTTCTTCCTGGCTTGATAAGGTGCTGATTAATTTAATGCAACTCTCTTTCCTTATCTAGTTGAGCTTCAGTCAGTTTTAGTATAATCTTAAAAAAGCGTGATCAATCTTTAATGTTTGTTTTTAAGGTTTATTCCAAAGCCTTTTAGGCACGCTGGATGTTCGCTCTTTTGTGAAGTTCTAGGAGAATTAAGTTAAAAAGTAACAATTATAAAACCGGTTTTGAACGCAGATGAAACATTTTAAAGTTGCTCTAAAACAAGAAAGAGCAGTTGGCTCTGATGAAGTTTCAGGTGTTAAAATAGAATTGTCTTAACTCTGGTGCTGCATGTGTAAGGCAGGGAATATTAACAGTGTCCTTGTAGGGGGATGAGGATGATGCAGGGCTGAAGAAGGGGCCTGTTCCCTCTCCAGAGGTGTGTGTAAGGTGAGAAGGGACAGGGGCACTGTCACCTGTCCCTGTGTGGGAAATTGTCCCCTGCTTTTGCCTGAGCACACAGGCACGAGGGGCAGGCAGTGCAAGGAAACTGGGCTGTCATCGGTGCGGAGCTTCTGCCATGATTTGGTGATCAGGGCTTGACATCTGGATAGATTTTCAGTCTCCTCTGGTCCAGGGGAGATGGATTTCTGTTCCAATGCCCAGCAGCAGATCGATCCAATCTCCTGGATACTGAGGGTTTTGCAGAATTGTCAAAAAGTCTTTCCTAAGGAATTAAAAGTGCACCCAGGCATGGAGCAAAGGAGCTAAACCTCCCAAACCGCAGGCTGGGAACAAATTTGCTTAAGACTAACAGGCTGCCTTAGAAGTCTTCAGCCAGGAGAAGCTCGACTTCTTCAGTGCACACGCAGGACCTGGGAAGTGTGTTCCCAGGCATTAACAGGAGCCAGACTGTAAATTTATGGAATTCAGGGAGCACTGGCCCTGCTGTCCCCAGCACCCCTCTGCAGGGGTGGGTGCTGCTGAGCCACGTGCTGAGGCCACCCCTGATGTCCCTCTCAGCCCAATGCCATTTGCAGATTGTCACCGTGGCCCCAGCTGCCACAAACCCCATTTTCCCAGTTAATTTGAAGCTCAGTACAAGTCTGTGTCTGGTCCCCAGAGCCCAGGTTTGGCTGGAGGCTGTCAGCAGTGCATGCTCGGTGCTTCTCCCTTTGCTCTCTCCCTCCCTGTCCCTCCTGCACTGTGTTAGAGTTGCTGTGCTTTGCCCCAGAAAGCAGTGCTGCTTTAATCTCTGTTTTCCAGCAGCTGCCAGGCTGTCCCTATCCCTCCTCCCCACACATGTCAGGGCACACCTATGTACATGCATGTGCAGGCAGCGCTGCACCTCCCTGTGGGGGACTCTGGACATGGGCAGGGAAACCTATGGATTAAAACACATGTGCATATGTTTTCCTTCCCAGATATATTTTGGAAAATATGAGTCAGCAGCAGCAGCAAGCAAGAACATATTACATAATCTCTGGGAGCCAAGAAAACCTCGCAATTTATTAGGAGGGAGGCTTTGTGCAAGCAGCAGCTTTTACCATCATTTTGGGGCCACACATTGGCCTGGGCCCCTCGGTCGGTGGCCTCATTTCCATCATATCCTCTTGTGTGCAATGCAGGGAAGCAGTCCCATCAGCCCTGGGTTTTGTTATATTTTTAAACCCCCCAGTACTGGTAGAATCTCAGGGCTGTGCTGTTGGTAACGACTTCTCTCTTTTTCCTTAACATGTTCTCCTGCACAGAGTCTGTGATTTTCCTTTTTGGTTCCCCCCACTCCCCACCTCCTGCTGTTTTCTCTCAAATCTCAGCACTGAGAGAAATGGCACATGAGTGCAGCTGGAAATAGCTGCTGCCCCCTCCGCCTCCCCTCTGCTCACGGCCACCCACCTCCTCCACCTACTCCCAAATGGGAGAGTGAAGTCAACAGCCACTTTTAGCCCCGGGCTGCTGCTCCTCGGCTCTCCCCCTCTCCCTCGCCGTGTGTGCCCTGCCCACACAGGATTCAGAAGGGCTCATCACCGTTTTAAGGCTCCCGCAGCTGGATGAGCACTTGTCTGGTCCCGTTGGCACGCGGGAGGTCTGTGCTGGAGCATCACAGGGGATGCACAGTTTGCTCCGTGCTGGCCGGGCATGGAGGGGGGAGCCACGGGAATGATGGACGTACAGAGGAGCACAGACCAAAATGCAAGGAAGTCAGACAGCAGGAATGTCAGGGGTTTGAATCCTGGGCACATCCGTGTGAGCGTTGGCACGGGCAGGGATGGCAGCAGTGGGCACGGAGCCCTGCACAGCGGGTGGGTGCTCTCAGCTCTCCGCGGTGCTGCATCTCTGCTCCTCCACCTCTAATGCCAGGCTTAATTCCAGACTGCTCATCGAATCCCTGTGTTCCTGCAGGATGCCTGGAAAGCCTAGGAGGGCGTTAGCAGAATGAAAGGAAAGGAAGGAAAGGCCTTGTTTGTTTTTAATTTTCCCAATAAAAGCAAAAGGTTTTGAGCCACTTTGATCTCTCAGGGCAGTGCAAACGCTTTCAGTGGCTGAGCCTGTGGGTGCCTTTCAAGCAAAGAGAAAGGTGGGTTGTGGTTTTCCAATATCAAAGCCTTCCCAAGGAGGCCGTAAATTGCCACGCTGGCTGAGAGCAGGAGTGCAGGCAGCTCCGTGCCCTGGCTGGGACAGTGACCAAGCCACTGCCTGCAGAGCACATTGAGAGAGACACAACAATTGGTGGTGACAGAATAACCTGTTTATCCAGAGCACTCTGTCTTCACCCCCATTAGCTCTCAAGTTTCTGGTGTTTGGAGACAAAAGAATTTAAATCTTCTATATTTTTAAAACCACGAAAGTCTCTGTTACAACCAGAAATTCTAATGAGCTCAGCAGAGGGGATGGGCTTTTCTGTCCACCATCCATCAGGGCTCTCCATATTGTATTGAAAAGCCTGGTTCGAGCTGTGTCTGCCCAGTGTTTGGAGCACCTGGGGAATGATGGGCTGGGATCTGGGGGAACTGCCCCCCATTCCCCACCTCTTGCAGCCAGGGTGATGCTGCAGGGGCTTTCATCTTTCTACGTCTTTGTTTCTCTTTCTGTAAAATGCACAGAAGGAAATTGCCCTTTCCTGTTCAAGGGTTTGGCAAGTGAGGATGAAAAGCACTGTGTTGTAGGCAGGTGGGATTGGAGCAGATGGGTGAAAAATGCCTCTCACCCTCTGGGGCTTTGTGGGGGCCCCTGGCAGAGCAGAGCTCCCACCCAGGAGCTCCCTGCCTTAATTTAAAGCAGCATCTTGAATTCCACCCGAGATCCCAACAGTGATGTCAGCAGGGCTCCACCAAAGATTCATTTGGCCTCAAATATTTTGCATATGCAGCGTCAGAGCTTAGTCTTCTGTTTTTGCAGCTAGAGAAGGGCTCTGCACTTCGTTAGAGCCTTCAATAATAATACACTTGCTCTCTGTTATTAATTCATCTAAATGAGGCTTTTTGTTTCTCTAAAGCCTTTTGTGGTATTTCTGTGCTGTCGAGAAATTAATCTGCATTAAGTAGAAATACCTCAGTAAAACCAGGAGCTTTGGAGTGGCTGTTCAGCCTTTTGTGGCATAAGCTCTGGGGCAGAGCCACTCGGGGTATCCACAATTCCCACCCCAAAGTCAGCAAAAAGAGCCAGGAGAGGGTCATGGTGCACAAAAGAATGGTGGCACAAAAACCACCCAAGGCAGCTCAGCCATGCTCTGGATGCTGGCATGGCCTGGAAGTGCTGTCTCTGACTGAGTGACACGAGCTCACATCTTAATTCTCAAATCTTTCCTTTTTGAGTTCTGTGGTTGGCCATCCTCTCCCCAAAAGGAGGATTGTTCCTGGGGCACATTCCCTCCTGTTCTGTCAGGACAGGCAGGACCTGTCTGTAGTGGTTTTCTCAGCTGGTCAGAGAAGACTTCTGCTCCTCCTTTGAACAGGTCTCCCATCAGCTGGAAACATCTCCCCATCACTGCAGTGGGTTTTGCTGCCCTTTTTGCCTCTCTGTTTCTCTTGCAGACAGCTTTACCTTTGCAGGGTTTTTCCAACTCAGGTTGAAATTCAGGCAATAATAATACTTGACATTCTTCATCCTGGCATCTTAAAAATCTTTTCTGAAGTTTTAAAGCCTTTAAAGCCTTTGTGATGTATAAATACTTGAGTACTTCTTCTATTTTTAAATGAAAATGGTGCCTGAAAACCCTCAAAAGTCAAATGAAGATCAAAGGCTTGGGAATACCAGCAGTTCTCTGTATTATTCACAGCAGCTCGAGACTGAGGTTGTATTGGCTAAGTGCAAATGGACTGCTCTGCTCATAAGGATGCAATCGTGGAATTACAGAATGGTTTTGGTTGGAAGGGACCATAAAGCTCATCCCATTCCACCCCTGCCATAAGCAGGGACACCTCCTACTGCCCCATGTTGCTCTAAGCCCCATCCAGGGGGCATTTCCAGGGATCCAGGGGCAGCCACAGCTTCTCTGGGCACCCTGTGCCAGGGCCCCCCACCCTCACAGGGAAGGATTTAGGATTTCTTCCCAATATCCCCTCTAAACCTGCTCTCTCTCATTGGTCTCTAGTTAATCTGTCCCTGCTACTCTGTAAAAGCTCAGCCTTGATGCTCAGGAGAACTGGGCTTGGTGTCTGACATTGCTGCTGCTACCTGGATGGAAATCCCATGTTTTATCATCTTGTTTTCAGGTCCATCCCAGGGTAGGAATGGCCAGCAAAGGGCTGGAGCAGGGATAGTGGCAGCTCTGCCCTTTTCAGGAGGAGCTGGCCTGGCTTTACAAGGTTTTCAGCACAGTAAATCACTTTTCCTGCAGCCCAGCCTTCCTCACCATTTTCCTCCCTCCCTGTGGCTTCTGAGCAGGAATCAGGACAATAGATGGAAATTGATGTCCTGGAGGCAAGTGACAAGGGGATCCTGAGGGCTCAGGGCAGCTCAGAAAAGAATTGCCTCTGGTAAATGCTCAGAGGTTTCTGTTCCTTTGCTCAGCAGCTGCAGTCAGGGCTCACAGGGGGGATTTTTACCACTGCCCAGGGAATTATTCCAGGGCTGTGTGAACCACCACCAGCAGCATCCTTGCTGGAATAAAAGGTAAAAATGGATGCAGAGCAATTTGGCCAGAAGAAGAGTGGAAAGAAAAAAAAAGTTAAGATCCAAGGAGTGGCTGTTGAAACGCAAAAGGATCTAGAAAGCAAAGATGCAAAAATAAAATCTGAAGCGGAAATGAGTGATGTTTTTCCAGCATTGTGTAACTCATTTTAATTGCAATCCATCTAGAAATCTATTTGAGGCGAGAAATCAATGCAGAATTGTAGAGCAAAGCATTGGCCTTCCAGATGTTTGCAGCTTTCTGGATTGTTATTTTCAGCTTCCTCCCACAGTTAATTTGAATCCCTCCTTCCTCACAGTGGCCGGCAAAGATGTCCCCCTGATGTGTGGCAGGTGGGCAGTGAGGGCTGTCCCGGGGCTTTCTGCTCTGAATTTGCCTCTTGTTGTGTCTTGAGGAACACTCTGGAGTGTTTTTGATGGTGGGAATGGGGTGTTGGAATGTGGAAGCCCCGGGACTTCTGTAGGATCACTCTACATCTCCCAGGCGTGGCTGTGGGGTCAGGGCAGGCTATCGTCCCCTCACAGGGAGTTTTCCCTGGGCAGGAATTCTGTGTGAGTGGTGGAGCTGAGGCCATGCTGTGCTCTTCTCTCTCATCAGCTCCTTTAAATCTATGGGGTGAGGTCATGTAGCACAGGCATGGGAGCTGCCTCATCATCTGGAAGTTCCTTTCACCAAATGGATTTTCCCAGCTTAAGAGACTGGTGAAAGTCCATCAGTGTTTAAGGCTTCTGGTAATTCGGCAGAATTAAGTCCTGACTTTCACAGATGTCATCCATGTCATTCCCAGCAGTCTCCTGAAAGGCCAGCATGACATTTCTCTTGGATTTGGTGGCATTTGTGAGGGAGGTTTTTCCTTGTTTCTGGTCCATCCTCAGCATTGGGGGCTGCTGAGGGTGCCTTGCTTTGAATCCAGTTTTGGCAAGGGTCGTGTGGAGACTGCCCAGGGATGTGTCTGGGCAGAGCTGGGGCTGCAGGAGGATCCCTGAGCTCCTGGAGGGAGGGAGGCTGTGCTGCCATGGCCTTTGGAGTGTCCCTTTGCTCTGCTCCTGCCTCTTGTCCTGCCTGGAGTTGGAGTCAGGCAGTGAGGTGAGGACAGAGTTCCCCAGGTGGCAGCTGGGCTCCTCAAAGATCACACAGCAGCTTCACAGGCAGGTGAGGCTCTGAGACAGCAATCCAGGGAACAGCTGAGCTTCCTGACAGCCAGACACTCACATTCCCCACAGAGTGGCCCAGAAGTGGTGGACTCCATGTATGGAATTCACATTAACCTCCCTCCTGGCTTCCAAGCGTGTCCCCCTCACCATGTCACTCTCAGGCTGTCACTGCAGGGTGTTAAATGTGTTTGTGTTCAGAATACTGGCTTGGAGCAGCAGAAAGAAATAGGAACAGAATTTGCAGCAGGTTAGGATGAGTTGGGATGAATCTGATGGGTTGGCATGCAAAGGAACCATCCTCAGTCTGGGAAGGAGGCAGGGAAAGGGAAGATTCAGGCTTTTCCAAATCGAGAGAGTGCAGCTGGAAGAGGGGGAAGGATACAATGCAGGAGGTAAAACTAAGAATAGAGGGAATATTATAAAGGGAAATCTGGGGCTGGAGGTCAGGACAAATTAGAACGTGCAGAAAATGTACTCCACTAGGCCATGGATTTGTATTTCTGGAAAATAACTGAAGTATCTCCACGTGGGACAGTTCTCATGGGATTAGAGAAAATATCAGAACAGGTTCTCAAAGAGACACTCTTCCTTTGGCTTGTGACCAGAACAGGGGATTCAAATCTGGCTTTTGGAGCCCAGAGCCCCTCAAATTCTGAGAGGCACGGCTTTTCCTGCCGACACCTCTGGGCAGCGCAGCTTGATGGAGGGGCAGCACCAGCAGGCTGTGCCCAAAATAGAGTTTATTTTGACTATAATTGCAGAGAGGGGCAGCAAATCTCCCCAGGACAGATGGAGTCAGGAGTGGAAGGGTTCTGGAAATGGGCTATGGGTGAGGCTCGAGCCGGGGAAAGGCAGTGTTTTATTGTTACTACCTAGAGGGGATCCAAGCCTTTAACAGATGGGAGGATTTGCCAGTTTGGCTGTGCTGGAAAGCTGGGCGGTGGAGCCATCCATCCATCCATCCATCCCTCCATCCATCCATCCATCCATCCATCCATCCATCCATCCATCCCTCATCCATCCATCCATCCATCCATTCATCCATCCATCCCTCATCCATCCATCCATCCTGGCTGCAGTGTCCCATGGCTAGTAGTGCTTTGGGAACCTGCTGGACTGCAAGGTCAGGGTTTGCTTTGTTGGTGATTTGGTGCAGACTGTGGTTAGAGGTGCCAGGAGCTGCACATAAGTCTTGGGTTTGGCACTGCTCCTAAAGAAGGAGAAACAAATAAGTGAGATCCTGCAAATGAGTGTTGTGACTATTGCTTTTGAGAAGATTGATAGAGGTGGATTGGCTGCAGGAGCAGCATTTATCTTGGCAGTTCAGCAGCCTGCCCCAAGCCTTCCTGGTGTGTGTGGTGTGGCCAGAAGTGCTCTGGATTTATGGATGACCTTAGGAAGCACAGGCAGTGCTGGGGGAGCTGGGGTGCTGCAGAGACAAGGCCACAGAGTCTTATCTGTGTCCAGCAGCTTCAAGGTCTGATTTTTAAAAAGGCTCCTGTATTCATTACCAAGAGCACTGGGTTCTTCTTCTATCATAAAATAGGCCTTAATTCTTAGATAATTCTGTTGCATCCTGTGCTGCTTATTTAGAACCTTTCCCCACCTGAAGTTGGTGCATAAATACAGGACAGACTTTTCCCCCCATTTTCTCTCCCTGCAGTAGCTCCAGCCATTTTAAATCTGTGAGCTGGAACTCCAGGGCCCTTGCTCATCCTGATGGACCTAAAAGTGGAGCACACAGGGGACATTCTGGGAGTTTGGCCATAAGCCCAAAACCTTTAAAATCATGAACCAGATTCTTGTTTAGCTAAGACTTTGGGGCTTTCCAATGTTAGGAAGTCACAAGATGTTTTCAGCTATCAGGTTTTAATTTTTTTGTCCTATACTATCCTGCATTGATGTAAGATATCAATAACTTAAACCACTCCACTTCCAGGAGAATCATTTTGAAATAAAAGGTAAATATGTAACTTGTTTGTAGAGATAAACATAAAGGTTTCTTTTCTTTGGAGTCTCTATTGATGAATATGGCCAGGCATTTGTAAGCTGCTTCCTACGCACACTTGCTACCCATCCACCCCAAGGAAAGGCTGGTTTTTACAACCTGATGTATTTATAAGCTACAGATATAAAAATTCTATAGGCTGTTACATGTTGCAAACACACACAGTGTGAGCAAGACATTGATTTGCAGCCCCACACATCAAAAATGACCTGTCCAGGTGCTGGCAGATCCAGGGCAATGTAAAGGTGACACTCTGTGCATGCAGAGAGTGTTGAGCTGTGTGCAGCTCCAGAGACCCAAAACAGTGGATTTGGACACCTGGGCTCTCAGGTGGCTCCTTTGGGCAGGGCTGCACATCCAGACGGAGCCGGCTGCTCCCAGATTCCCACGGAGATGCTCACATCCACTCTGACTCACATCCATGGCATTTTATTGTTGGGTTGAAGACTATCTAAAAATTCCCTGGCATTTCTCCAGAGAGAGTGCCAGCAGCCCTTAAACTCAACTCATTTCCTTTCCATCAAACCACGGAGCTCATCAATAGCAATCTCAGGCTCCAGCAGGGAACTCAGAGGTGGGTGGGATTTGCCACCCTCCACAGCCTGGTGGTAAATGGGTCATTACCAACACAACAGCAGGAATAAAGCACAGAGGGAGAATTTGGAGAGGGAGAAATGATGGTCCTTTCCCTTTGCTAGCAGGTATTTTTGCTGGTGCATGCAGAATGATTTAGGGAATTTTTGCTGGTTACTTTATGGAATCAATGAACAGCATCTTATTGTAGGTTTGTGTCTGGGGATTGACAAATGCTCAGGTGCTTTTGCACCTCTGTGGTTGCTTTTATTAACTAATGGGAGCTTGAAAGACAAGGTGAAGCCCAGGAGCTCCCTGCAGACTGGAGCTCTTACCAGCTCACTGGAGCCTTTTCCCAGCAAGTTGTTCTCAGAGCCCTTTTTTTCCAGCAGGAATGTCACATATGATAGAGGGACTCAGAGGGGCCAGTTTTACCTTTAAAGTCTAGGTTTCATTTTTTTTCTGTTAAAAAAAATGTGTTTCGACAGTTTGTCACATCGGCTCAGCCTGCCACGTCGTGGGCAGTGAAGTGTTAGGAAGGAAGAACAGAAAGTATTTTGATGAAGGATCAAGTCAACTCACTAATGTTTTTTGAACATCTCCTGTGTTGACCTTGGTCCACACAGACACCCGCCCGCTCCTGCAGCTCTTCTGGCTCCAGGAGAACTTCTGGAGGTGCTGAGGGAATTGCCAGGCAGGGTTTGGGGAGATGGCAGGAAAAGTTCTTGCGGGAGGTCTGTGCTTTGCAGCAGAGGCATTTGCCAGCTTCTCCTGAAGCCTCCATCCTGTGTTTATTTTGGAGCTGAGGAGGAGGGAAGGAGGGAGGGAGGCATCATCATCCTTTTGGTAGCTATGGAGAGTGGGGAGGGCAAAGTCTGTAGAGCACAAGAGCCCCCAGATCTCCATGCTCAGCTTCCAGAAAAGCCCAGCCCAGTCTCTCCTGTTGGGCTTGTTTTTATCACCAGACAAACATTTAATTATTTTACCTTCATGCTGCCGCTGAATCAACTGAGAGAACTACAAAAGATAATGCACTTCTATTTTTATATCTTATACTAATGAAGCTCAGGCTGGAATTTTCCTCTGCACGATTGGCTGGAACAGGGGAGGAAAAATTCCGAGGGAGAGGAGGAGGGAGCGAGACGCTCAGCATTTAGCAGCGAGCACGGCTGTGGTTGGAGCAAACCTGCAGCACTCCAAACAGCTCTGGAAAGTGAGGAGAGCAGCATTTTATCTCTCTGCAAGGATCACAGAGGATCTTGCTCTGTGATGAGGGATGGATGGAGGCAGTGACACTCCAGGACTGTGCTGCTGGCTCTGCTTTCTTGGCAGGGTTGAGCATCAGGGCTGGGCTGCCCCCCTGCCCCCAGCATGGGCTCACTTGCTCCCTGGAAAACATCCCCTGGGACTTGGCAGGAGCCAAGTGCTCCATCAAAAGTTCATTATTATGTTGAGTTGGAGCCACACGGCTGCGTGCAGCCTGCTGGGAACCCCAGCACTGGGACAGGGTGGACCAGGCTACATCAGAGAGAGTAAAAAATATGTAGGGACTGTGACATTGGTGGGGAGGCAGGTGCTGAGGGCTGGCCTGCAGTGACACGTTAATCTGAGGTGGCACAATGGCAGTGACCGATGGCCCCTGAGCTGGATGGGTGTCTCTGGAGAGCTCGGCTTACCCAGAGGTGATGTTTGCTGCTCAGCATCAAGATGAAAATCTGGCCTAAAGTCTCCATATCTGATAAGAATTTCAGTGCCAGGCAGCAGAGATTTGGCCTCACTGCTGGGAGTCAGCCTGGTAGGATTTGGACTGCAGCTCTGCTGGGATCAGCAGTGGGATCTGGGGCTGTGTGGAGCAGCCCCTGTGAGTGCATTCTTTCTGAGGTGAGAAACTGCTCCTGAACTGCTCAAAGGCTCCTGAAAGAGTCAAATGAAAGGATTTGACATTTTTTTTCTTAAAAAAAGAGAGGGAGTAATCAAGACACAGTTGTGCATGGGTTTGTTAATTTGCTGAATCGCACTGCTGTCAGTCAGGGGAAAATGAGACATTGCGTTTGATTTGGGAAACCTGAGGGGGGAAAGTAATGTAGAAATCCCAAAGAAACAGCATTAACAAAGATTTTCCAGCAGCTGATTTGAACTGACCCGAAGGACCCGAAGGCCACAGGTCCTGAGCATCCTGACGTGCATTTGGGGGTGGTAATGGTCAGTATCTGCACCCTAGAGAAAACAGCTGCAGTATTTCAGTACCTGACTGGGTGTGTCACAGGTCAGACTTCCTTTGAAGGGGACAAAGAGGATGTGATCCAGTGTGGAAAACCAGGAATGTGCTTGAAGAGTCACCCTCAGATCCCAGAAGGCCCCTGTAGAAATTTGTCCTCTTAAACAGTGCCCAAATGTGGAATGGTGCTTTATAGTGCCCATAAAAAGAGCTGTTAATAAAATTAATCTGAGAGGGAAGGGCAGCACAGAAAGAAAGATGAAATTTTACAGCCCCAGCATTGAGTAGATGAAAAGTGTAAATCCACTGGTAGTGCCTGGAAAGGCACTGTTTGACTCCAAGGAATGTCACAGCTTCAGTCCAGCTGGACAGGCGCCACCAGCACCATCATTGCAATAATTCCTGTCCTGGTGTGCAGATCTTTGTCAAGGCCAGGGATGGAGCTGCCTTGAGCCTAGGGATTGCCTGTGGTGTCCATCAGCAAACTGGTGTGGCACAGCCTTGGGCAGGGCTTTGGGCTGCCAGGGAGGAACAGTGTGGCCATGAGGGCAGGAAGAGGGAGAACAAGATAAACCACTTTGGTCCATTCATGGGAAATAGGGACCTACATGGAGGAGATTTAGAGAAACTGTACAGCCCAGGAAAGTGGGCACCATGATTCTGTGGGATCCTGAGGTTCATCATCTGATGCTGTTCAGCCTGAAGTGTCCCATGACAGGTGATTCCAGATTTTTAGGAGTTTTATCTCAAAAATGCAAAAAGAGCTTTGGACATTTGGAACATGGTTGCCCAGAGAAGCCGTGGCTGCCCCATCCCTGGAGGTGTCCAAGGCCAGGTTAAAGCACCCTGGGATGGTGGAAAAGGTCCCTGCCCACAGCCTGAGCAGGATGAGCTTTAAAGTCCATTCCAACCCAAACCATTCTTTGCAATCCTTCTTCCTTTGATGACAGAGATGGACCAGCTGGGTGCTGCCACACCATTCCATGATTCTGTGATGAGGAAAGCTGGGAAGAGTAAATGGCACCAGGTTAACATGGGAACCACCTCCTGTGCACTGTGAGGACAAACCCTGGGAGCTGGGAGGGATGGCTGGATCTGTGATGGAAGCTGATGGCTGAGGCTTCCCTGGCTCACAGGAACAGTTTGTGCCTCTGGCCTTTTAAAAATTGAACCTTGAAAATCTGGAGGAAATAGACTTTTTATCTGGTTAGTGTTTTGGACCTATAAAACTGGAAGTCATAATACCCTGTAAAACATTTGAGGCAATTTGGGAATATGGCATTCCTTATTAAACTCCGTGGGTTTTAGAGACTTCTTAGGTTTTCACAGTGGTGCAGGCTGTGACCTCTATAATGTTCAACAGGATCCTTGAAAAATTGAGACCAATTTAACAAGAATAGCTGCTGCCTTGGTGCTCCAGTTCTTCCATTTCTTTCCTGCCTGGAGTTAAGTTCATAATGGTTTAGCAGAACCTTTTCAGTTGCTATAAAGATTATTGTGGTCTGGGCATAGGGGACTACTTTGTGACAGATATTTTAGCAGAACCATTTGTCCATGGCTGGAATAACAAAGTGAAATGTCACAAGTACAATATTTTGAAGGTCAGAAATCATAACTCTTTGCATATTTTCAAGGTTATTTTTGGCCAGTGTAACAAAATATACTGTTATTTGGGAGTTTGAGGGATAAAGAGGAGACCTGGTAGTTGTTTACAGCTGATGTTTCCTGATGTCCGGGGGGGGTGGCAGAGTGTTTGTACCAGACCTAGAGACCCAAAATGCAGCAGCAGAGATGTTTTTCTGTAGCTGGAATTTTACTCTGTGTCTGAAAATCCAAAGCCTCTAATGGTTTAAACTGAGAGCTGGTGCACATCAGAACTCTGTGGCACTGGGATGTTTCCTCCTCTGGGATGCCAGGCTTGTCTTTTATCTCGTTTTCTCTTTATTCCTGAATGAGCTTTGCCCAGTTTGCTGCACCAGGCAAAGGATGTTCTTTTGTGCTCTCTGCAGGTGGGATGCTCAGTGTCCTGCAGTCTTCTCTGGAATTCTGCTCCCAAATCTCTGTGTGTTTACAGGGTGAGCAGCATCCCTTCTATGTACCTGTCTGTGGCACTTGGGAAGAGCAGGAAGAATAAATATTCCTGTATTTCCTTCAGAAACAGTATTCCCTGAGGTGGCATAAGCATGTGGCTGCATTTCTCCTGCAGGAAGCTCACATGAGCCCTCAGAGGCTGCAGGACACTGTGCCACAGGAGCTTTTGGTCTTTAACCTTCCTCTGCTTGATGAATAATCCGTTGCTGTTCCATGCAGATGTGAGGTTTTTTAAGGATTCCATAGCACCTCTCTCTTTTCAGTATTGTCTAATGAGGAGTCTGAGCTGAGAATTCATTGCTCCAAGACTTTATTCCTCCTGGTGCCTTGTGAAGGTTGACTTAGAAGAGAGACTAGACGGAGCTAAAGAATAAAGTAGGAATTTATTAAGAGGCTTCAATAGATCCACCTTGGGCAGCACAACCCAAAGTGGTCACAAAATGCACGAGCGGTCACGAGGTCTCTCACTTTTATAAGTTCTGCTCCATTTGCATCTTAAAGTTAGTTGTCCAATTACAGCTTTAGGTTATGAAGTCCCATCCTTCTTGTTTTAATCTCTTCAGCCCACGTTGTTGATGGTCTTGGGCCTGAGATTTGGATCGTTTGTCCTTGGTCCCCAGCTGGAGAAGGAATTGTTTTGTCTTCCTGCTCTGTGCAGAGCTCACCATCCCCTCATATGAAGCCCAGACCCACAGACTAAAGCAGCACAGAATCTGAAAAACATAAAAGCTGAAACCTGAGGCATCAGGGCAAACCCTCCATCCCTGAGGCTGGTCCCTTGCAAAGGCAGAGAGTGAGCAGCCTTCACCCTCTAGTAGTGACTGCTCAGGGCTGGTATGTGTTTAGAACACAGAAATCAGTAGGAATACATAAGAAGGCAGAGTGATTTCACTCAGGTCTGGCTGTGGTTATCCCAGAGCTATTCCCAGGAATGCCACAGGGCTGCCACAGAAGGACATGGGTAGGAAATGCAATGGAAAATGAAATGGAAATGCAGAAACTGCTCACCTTATCTCTCAGTAAAGATCCCATCCTCTCCTGACATCTATGATCCTGGGTGTCAAGGTTTGGAAGACAGCATCAAAGGAGTGCCTTGAGCTGAAGCCTGTTGGGGAACAGAGGCTTTCCCAGGAGCAGTGGATCTGCCAGGCTGGGAAGGGATGGATGCTGGTGCTGCTGCACACCCCAGAGTCTTCCTTTTCCATTGTTAACTCATCTGCAGGGGTTGTGGGAATTAAATGCTGTCTATTAAAACTTGACTGGCCAAGGAGGACCTGCTGGCCAGGTTGTTTGGAGGGAGAGGGGACTGAGCATGGTGAGCTGCTCTGAGGTGAAATGCTCTTCTACAGTGTGGAATCCTGCACACTGTGAGATCCTGTGGTGATGGAAAATGGGAAAGATCAATCCAAGATTGCAGGGAGCACCAGCCAGGCTGCTGTTCCTCCCTGCTGGAGGTGCCCTCTCAGCCTGGCCTGGTGCTCACCACAACCCCCACAACACCAACATTTTTGACTGGTTTACCATCCACCTCAACATCTCCTTGTCCTTGTGTCTCCCAGCTGGATTTGAGCACAGTTTCCTCTGAGTTTAATAATTTGTGAGGCTGCTCTGTTCCCCTCACCAGGCTTGTGGCTGATGTCTGTGGCTGCTGCAGGGAGAGGCGATGTCCTTCCTGTGTCGGCAGCACAGAGCTGAGAGGGTAGATCTAGATGGCACAGAGGTTTTGGAGGTGTGTGCACCCTTTCTTTGGGTCCTCAGTATATTCTGTACCAAAATCTCCAGCAGTGAATGGAAGCTGAGTGAGGAGTTGCTGTTGTGGGACCTTCATCCCACTTGTGGTCCTTCAGAGCCAAGGCACACACAGACACAAAAAATCTTCTATCAGTGTTTGCAAATTCATGCAGACAGGAGCTTACAAGCTCAGAGCAAATCTCTGTTGCTAATTTTCCAGAGGCACCACTGAAAGAAAGAATTTCATGCAGGACACTAAAATACACTCAAAAAAAGGCCAAAATACAGGAAAGTCCCTCCAGCTTTCAGTTCCAGAATTACCCTGATGTATCAGCTGCCCATGGTTTTCTCTGCAGAATGTCCCTTGGGTCCCTCTGAGTCTGGATTTTTTTCCAGCACTGAGGTGGGGAGTAGAGGAAAGCAAGGAAAGCTCCTTTTCATCCCAAGCTGTGCCACAAGAGGCTGAGCACCCCCACAGCTCCAAGCATGGCTCCAGTGCCTTCCCACAGGCACCATCCCAGCTGCCAGCTGATCTGCAAAGGTTGGCATCTGTAAGGTCTCCAGTTTAAAAATAACAGAGAGAAATCTCCCTTCTGCAAGGCTCAAATAAAAAAAGGATGGTTGAGGTAACAGTGATTTAAAAACTCCTGGTTCTGCCTGGGGCACTGCAGGGAGGGAATTGCAGGGCCATGACAGCTTTTCCCATGGACACCAGGTGCTTTCTTTGTTGTCCAGCTGGGGGAACCCAGATTTCAGTTTCATTTTTCTTTAGGTTTTCCTCAGTTTCTGTGTTTTTCTTCAGAATTCTTAGGCTCACTCTGTGCTTGTCAGCCCTGCTGCACTGGGTTTGCAGTGGGGAAAAAATGAGTTTAGGAGGGTATGGGAGGGTATGTATTGTGTTGAGCTTAATTTCTGTTAAAAATCCAAGGTGCTGGGGAAAAGGACATTCTGTGCTGGTTGAAGCAAAGAATTTGGGATGAGATACTGTTAAGTGCTCAGAAGCTGAAAATGCAGGGTTGGTAGCAGCTCATATATCTGTGACCTGCTGAGCTGTGTAACTTCAGCACCTTCTAGGAGAAATTTGTGATTTTGGGGATTTTGGTGGATTTTGGGGTTGGAAATACAGATAAGTAATGCCACGTGATGTTTTGCAGCCCTGAGGGAAGCCAGACACAGGCATGGTGCTGCTGCCTCCTGGCTGGGGTGTTCTCTGTGAGCCTGGAAGATCTGAGGGAGGGCTGGAGGGGTGGATGGATGGATGGATGGAGGAGAGATGATGGATGGAGGGATGGATGATGGATGGATGGATGATGGATGGGTCGAGGGATGGATGATGGATGGATGGATGATGGATGGGTCGAGGGATGGATGATGGATGGATGGATGATGGATGGGTCGAGGGATGGATGATGGATGGATGGATGATGGATGGGTCGAGGGATGGATGATGGATGGATGGATGATGGATGGAGGGATGGATGGATGGAGGGATGGAGGGATGGATAGATGGATGGATGGATGACTCTGTGAGTGTTTTCACCCAGGTGGAGGAAGCATTGCACACACCTTGATGGCCTTGGGAATGAGGAGGTGGTGGAGGCCCCTTCGGATCCTGCACGGTGACATTTCCAGAGCAGCCTCGCACTGCAAACTCCCAGCTCTGTCCGAAGCAAGTTCCTGCATGCTGGCATCATTTGCATGCATCAGGATAAATCTGCCTTGCCCAGGAAAGCTCTGACAACAAGAGCATTGCAGCTCCCAGTGCAGGGCAATGCTCAGATGAAAGCTGCTGGAGAGAAGACGTAGGAAGAGCAGTGAGGGGAGATAAGGGGAGAGCCTGAGCTGGCAGCACACACGGAGCTGCAGCCCCAGTTTGGGGGGCTCCCAGCTGTACCTGCCCTACATGGGAGGATTGGAGGGGGGCAGTGACTGGCAGAGCATCCAATCTGGCCAAATGAAAGGCATTAACTCCTGGAGGGAAGGATCAGGGGGGTGTTCCATCTCTTACCCAGGAGGTTTGCAGTGGAGGTTGACAGACACGTTCGGTAGCTCTGAGGGGCACTGAAGCATCAGTAATGGTTGAGGCAGAGCTGAGGAGCTGCAGGGAAGGGTTGTGGGCATGTGGCTGGTTTTGCTGTGCTGCTTCTCGGTGCTCCCTCCCCAAGCATGTCCCTTGTCTCCTTGAGCTGCATAGTTTTGGTGGCATTCTGTGTTTCCAGGTTAGACACCAGAGCAAGAATTGCTCCTGGAGATTGGCAGGCCTAGAGCTTCCCACATTTCCCCATGTTCCAGAGCTGCAGGAGCCTGAGCACAGCAGCACTCAGCTGTTCAGTGGGTTACAGGAGGGAAGAGATTTCTCTTGGGAGGCAGATCCTCGGATCTGTGCTGAAGACCCAGAGCAGCTGTGCTGTGTCGGGTCACTCGATCTGAACGCTGGTGAGTCGCCAGTGATGGCGCCTCCAGCTCCTCACATCGTGTTCCTCTGCTTTAACCTTTGCCTGCCTGTCCCCTGCCCTTCCTTCGGGCAGGTCCTGGCCTCAGTCACAGCAGCTCCATCTGGGATGAGAGCTCCATGGGTGAGACACAGCTCTGGCTCCAAGGGTGGCAGGGGAGTGTCCAGAGCAGGGCATTATTGGCCCCTGGGCTCATCTGAGGTTGGCTCTGAGAGGCAGAACTGCACACCCACACCCACTGAGCAGTTCACAGGAGTTTTTGGGTTCTCTCTATAATAAAGACAAAGAAGGTCACAAGCCCCACTTTGTATAAGGAATTATGGCCTGAAGCAGCTGGAATCAGATTATGGCATTATTGCGTGTGGGCTGTACCTGCACCTCTGCATGAACAGGGTTGGTAGTGCATGGCTGTGGCCCCTTGGGCTGTGCATGTTAATTATTTTTCCTGGAATTTTTTTTTTTTGGCTTGGATACTCACGAAATGCCTGGGAATTATCCAAATATAGTCATATCTTGTTGCAAATTTGGATGACCTGTCTACTTTTTTCATTCCCCTTAATTCTTGATCTCCCTTGTTATTCTTCCCTTTACCAGGAATCCTGCAGGAGTAGGTAACCCAATCCTACCCTGGCACAAGAAGACCCAATCCTGATCTCATTCACTCTCCTAAAACCCAAAAATTCAATCTACTGGATTTAGCATATTGACACTGATTTCTCAGCTCCACTGGCGCCTTCTAGATTCCCATCTGCTTGAAACTGGATGGAGAACTATTAATTCAGGAAACAGCAATTTGGGCTTGATGGAGATGTACTGACCTTAAGCCTTCATTAATATAATTAGTGCCCTTGGTGTGAGGAGGGCTCTCTCCATTTGGACTGTGTGACATGAAAGCTCTAAGTCCCTCTGACCTGAGGTAGAGCAGCGGGCACGGGGGTGTGGGAGATGCTCTGCGCTGTCAAAAAGTTGTTTTTCCAGAAGCTGAGTCTCTTGTTTTAGGTTTCCCATTCAGTTGGGCTTTGGAGACCAGCCTTGGTTTAGCATTTCTGTTCCTCACTGTTTATGTCTTTTTTGGGCCCTTGCATTATGTAAGAGGAAAGCGAGTCACTGCAGAAACATCAGCCTGTGAAGGAAAGTTTCTGGAGCTTTTAGCACAAGGCACAAATGTTTTTCCCCAGAGTTTGGAGGGTATTTTGGGGAGGGATTTGAGCTTGATGGAGATGCCAGAGAAGGTTTGAAAGTACAGAAGATGTTTTCATCTTCCCTTAGGTGCAAAAATGACTGTTTATTTGAGACGAGAAAAACTCCTGCGAATGGATTGTTAGAAAATGATGTGAAGGGCTAGAGAAACTTGGCAGTGGAGTTTTTTTTCAGCTTGATTTCTTTAATGGCTTGATGAAATTAAATTTTCTTATTGTGGATACTCCTGGAGAAGCTGAGCTTGCCCTCATAACTTGTTCTGGTGAACCTGAATGTCCCTCTCTTTCCCTTAAAATCCAGAGGTATGTGGGTTGGTTCTCATTACACAGCTGTGGCACGGCTGGTGCTGCGGTGTGAGAGAGGAGGATTAGCTGAGTGGGAAGCAGTCCTGGAGTAGGAGGAGGTGTTTGGAGGTGGGATTATGTGGGAAGCCACCACACCTTCTGCAGGGACATGTTCAGGGCTGGTTCCCTGTTCTTTCTTTAGGATTTGACACAAGCCATGTGCATCCTTCTGCAGAGAAAGAAAGGGAAAAGGGTTAAAACTGTCATATCTGGCTCATCCTTCCTAGTGAAGCACTTGTAGGTGCAGGGGGAAGGTGGTTGCCCTCAGCAGGGTGGGCTCTGCCTGGGGTCTCTGCCATTTCACATGATGGAAAAGCCAAAATTCTTTCGCTTCCAGTAAGTGGAGGAGAGAGGAATCTGCTGGTGAGCACCTAGCCTTGCCTTTCTCAGGAGCTGGCTCAGCAAAGTGCAGGCAAATCCGTGCTTTATTTCAGCTTTTGTTGGCTGGAGGAAGGTGGGATCTTGTTCTGCTTCTGAAATATCTTCCTTATTATGGTGCTGAGATTTGGGTCTAATTTTACCCAGATAGTGAAAGTGGACTATTTAGAGAGGTGGTTGAAGCCTTAAATGTTCCTGCAGAGGAGGATGTGGAATATTCCCAGGGTTCCAGCTAAGCAGCCAGCAGGGCTGAGGTCCCTGGCAGCACAGGGCAGCAGTGTGAGGCTCCCAGGGACAGCAGGGCCTGCTGCAGCTTCCAGCCCTGCCCAGGACAAAGCCTGGCCTCCACCAGGGGATCAAAGGCTCACGGGGAGCTGACCGTGTGACATGGCCAGGAAAAAGCAAAGTGTGATTTAAGGATGGATTAGAAAATGGATTTCTAGGAGAGATTAATGCCCTGTGCCAAACAGTGGTGCAGCCTCGCTCAGCTGGGGGCACACTGATGGCCAGCATTCCACAGGGGTGGAATTCACAGGGACAAGGACAGGGGAATGAAGGATGTGTCTGTGCAGATGAGCACAGAGAGCCTTGGCTGGCCTGGCAGGGTGCTGATGGAGCAGGAGCTGCTCTGTGAGTGCTCTGAGGACAGAACTGCTTCAGGGGAAGGAATCAGCAGGTGTGGGATGATCCCAGCAAAATCCAGGCTCTTAGGAGGAGTGTCTGATCACCAGGCAGGAATGTGATGATGGACAAAACTCCCTAGGAGTGTCACAGGGCTGCAAATCCAGAAGGACAGAGGCTTGGGAGTAGAGATCCCTCCAGGCAGGGGGTGTTTGGGACCCCTCCAGAGCAGCCCGGTCCCTGCCATGGCTCACCCTGCTGCTGACAGAATTTGTGCCATAGGCTTTAAGCTGGACAAGGTTTATTGATAATTACTGATAATTATTTGCAGTGACTGCCTGGGGCTGGGCACATACCTGAGCTTTTTTCATACACTCTCAGCTTAACCTGTTTTGCTTCACTTTGATTCCTGCCAGGGTCCTCAATTGTATTTGTTAAAACATGAGGACAATGGAGCCTGTGCTCAGACTCACCCTCACAGTAACTGGTCCTGATGTTATGGAATCCCAGAAGGATTTGGATTGGAAGGGACCTTAAAGCCCATCCAGTGCTACCTCTGCCATGGCAGGGACACCTTCCACTGTCCCAGGCTGCTCCAAGCTCCAATGGGCTTGGGCACTGCCAGGGATGCAGGGGCAGCCACAGCTGCTCTGGGCACCCTGCGCCTCCCCACTCTCACAGGGAAGAGTTTCTTCTCAATATTCCCTTTAAATTCACTCTCCTTCAGCTTAAAGCCATTCCCCCTTGTCCCATCACCACAGATCCTTGCAATATCCAGGTTTTTAGAAGTTTTTCCAGCTTACACAGAGCAGAGAGACGTCAGAGCCTCCATCAGAGAGCCAATCTGGCTGCAGCACATCCCTGGCTCTGGCACTGTTGCGCCTGGTGCGGGGCTCTTGCCCACATTCACTTCCAACATGGTGAATTCTGTGGTGCTAACGAGTGTTGCTGGGTTCCCATGGCAACCTTTGTGCTAATTAACGCACAGTAGCCAGGGAAAAAATCTGTCCTTACTGATGAATTAATTTGGCAGGATTGATATGGGAGGAAGAGCTGGGAATGGCCACTCAGAAGGTGTGAGTGGGGATGGGTTTTGCACTGCTTGGGATAACACAAACCTGTGTTACTCTGACCTTGCAGCTTTCAAACTGAAACCTTGCTCACCATTTGGAAAAGGTTTGTGTTATGGAAGGAATAAAATTATCCTGACAAATGTCTAAGAGCATAACTCAAGCAGTTACGCTTTTTTGTTCTTTTTTTTTTTTCCTTGTTATGACGTTTCAACTCGGGTTTTTTGGTGTTTAAAAAATTAAATAAAGCCCAACTCAATTTTAGAAGTTAAATGCTTGAAAGAATCAGAAAATGCACATTTAAAGACTAGATTATTTTATGTCAGGAAAAAACCTCCAGTTCCTGAGGGCTCCTCCCAAATTCCATCCCCCTCTACTGGCTCTCGCTCCAGTTGCCCTGTTAGCTGTAGCTGTTAGAGATGGGCCCAAAGGGAAACCATGGATCCAGCCTGATGTTCTGAAATGCAGAAGACATTGCCCCTTCCTAGCGTCCTGCTGGTGGAGTGGTGGCCTTGGAAGTAAATCAGGAGTGGGCAAAGCAGTCCCTGTGTGCTGGGGATGAGTCACAGAGTGGGTTCCCATCAGCAGTGACAATTAAACTCCTTAAGCACTTCGTGCACAAAGCACTGGCTTAAGTCACAGTGTCCTGGCAAAATTCTTCCTTGGGTAATTGTCCTCAGACTTTCTGAATGCTCTCCTCCTGCAGTTTTAATTAGCTGGAGCTGTGGCTCACCAGCTCCTATGTGGTGATGGCCATGACCTAAGAAACCTTGGTGGAGACTTGTGATCCACGACTGCCTGCCTCGGCCCTGTTGTGCCTGCAGTAATTACCTGCAGCCAAAAGGAGCCTAAGGAAATAATGACTAAACTTTAGGGCTCTTTAATGAGATTTCCAAACTCTCTGCTGCCTTCAGCACCGAGAGATCCTGAAGAGTTTCAGCTGTTGGCACTTGGGGGGTTTGGACATTTGCAGGCAGAGAACTGAGGGGTTTTCTCTGTGGCTGTGGCTCCAGGACAGAGTGGTTGTTACACTGGGGCTACTGCAGGAGAATTTGGGGTGTCATCAGTGGGAAGAGCTTTGGTTTTGGCTGACTGGTTATGGATTTGGCTGCTCTGGTGCATGTCCCTGGCTGGAGGGCAGGGACCGGGTGGGGACAATGCTGCCATCCTGAGGAGCTCTGAGGAATCCATGTGCAGCAGGACTAACAGGATAAGGACCAAAGGAGGTTCTCCCATGAGACTTCAGCCTCTCCCGATCTCTGGGAGGTTGTGCCTTTCCTTGTGACAGATCTGTGCTCCCCTGGGAGGTCTGTCCTTAGGTACCTGTGCCAGGTAACAGTGTGCACAGGTCCCCTTTGCTGGCCACAGGTGCCCCAGCCTGTGCACACCTGAGACAGGAGCTTTGGGTGGACACAGGAGCTCCTGGAAAATGTGTTCCCAGTGTCCAGAGCTCACAGGAAAGTAGGTGCATTTATTTTCTCTTTCCATGGTTGCCCCTGTGAAACAGGAATGCTGCATCCAGGAAAACCTTCCTTTCCCCTGGATAGCTGCTGCTCCCTGAGTACACCTGTGCCAAAGCCTGATTCCAGCACCTAATGTGGATTTCAATTCCTCCAGCTCGAAGTGCAAAAAATATTCCCAGTTCTTTTCTCTGAGTGACCCCAGGGGCTTTGTCCAGTGCAACAGTGCTCTAAGCTGGCAATAGTGATAATGAAGACACCTTTATTGCAATATTCTGTGGTATTTATATATATATTCTTATTAATTAAGGCTATTTTTGGCACTAAAGGGCTTTGAAACATTGACAAATGTCCTCTGGATTTACTGGCTGGTGATTTGAGCTGTTAAAAGTTGTTTGAGGAGCTACATTTCCAAGGAGTGTAATAAATAACAGAGATGGGATTATTTTTACCTTTTTAAGAAGAGAAAGGGGATGTGTCCAAGTACTTAGATACCTTTTGGGACAGGTGAATCCCCAGAAGGGTGGAAAAGGTGAGGCTGAACACCCAAACAGCCACAGGCTGCTGGCACAAAAGTGTGGAAGGATTTGAAAGAATTGCTTCAAGTTTTTGGCAGCACTGTGTTCCTTCCAGGAGGGAGGCTGGGGCTGCTGGAGGTAGGTGGATCCAAAGCTCTTGTGGTTTGGAGAGTTCTGGTTCCTGGTGCAGAGAGGAGCTCTCTCCTGGCTCTGCTCCCTCCAGCATTCCTGGACTGCCTTGGGAAAATTCCTTAATTGATTTTATATTTCTCACCTTGTTGGTCCTCTGTTTGAAATTCTTTGTTGGTGTTTTCCTTTCAGATGTTTAAAATGGAGCCTTTCTCCATTTCAGACTCCCAGCTCTCCCCATTATACATAACTAATACCTCTCTGGAACTACTGAAGCTGTGTTAGCAGGCTCTGAAATGGGAGTTTAGCTGAGCTTTTAACGGATTTAATCTTTTCCTGGGTATTAATCCTTCCAGAACCTCTGATAAAATTTGTTGCTTTTTCTCTGAATGCCTCCCACGCTGTCGATATCTGTCTGGAATGAGTTGCTTGGTGCAGAACAAGCCATGGAGGAGGGAATGTTACAGCCTCCCGTGGATCTTGCTCTCATTTCAGTGCATTCCCAGCTCCTTTCTGATTCCCTGCCACTGCTGCTCCTGTGATTCCTTGCTCTGGGAGCATCTCACCCATTGAATATGGGGTTGGAATGAGTTTGCTTCTTGTTTGTTAGATGTTTTTCAGTTCTCAGATGCATTCCCAAGGTTTGCCTGTTTGATATCAGCAGAGAATATCAGGGAAGAGCATCACCTCTTCCACACTGGCGTGGAGATGGAAAGCTATCAAAGACCGCAACAAATGTTGGCTTTGGTTTTTTGCACTTGTTTTTTATTGCTTTGTGCTGCATCACAGGATCCTAAACCTGTGTGACAGCAGACTGAGGCTGTGATCCAGGTTACCAAAGACTGCAGCTGAACTGGAGGGGAAATTATCCTTTTTTCCATCATGTTGGTGTGGAAGCGATGCCATCTCCTCTGGGGTTACAGCAGACTTGGGACAGCCTCTCTCTCCCACCTGTGTCAGCTCTGGGAAACACAGGATCTGAGCCAGGGAACCAACCCAACATAAGCCCAAGGAAGAATCTCTCCATGCTTTTTAGATGTCCAGGTTCTCCCTGACTCCAGTTATTACAGATGAAATAGGGAGGGATTTTGTCCATCATGCCTGACCATGGAGGCATTGGCCCAGTTGCTCATCCCACCCCTTGGCCACATGTCTCCAATGGCAGCTCTTTTCCATGGTTCTTCCTTTTGGATGCACACCCGGGCTGCCCCAGCTGTGCAGTTCCAGGAAGGCAGCTCCTGTCTTGAGCAGCACTGACCATAAAAATGATTGTGCAAATTTGTGAGAGTAGGGTAATTCATCGTTTCCATGGCAGTGCTGGAGGAGAGAAGAGCACTGAGGAGTGAGGTATGGAATAGCAACAGAAACCTGGGAGACACAGATCACATTCCATCTTCCCTGTTTCTTTTCTTCTGAGTGGGTCATAAAACAAAAGCAAATGAGGCAATTGGAACTCCCTGTCCACTTTCCTGGGGCTTGTTTAAATGAGGATTTACTTCAACTAAAAGCTCCTTAGAGCCACTTAATTCTTCCAGGTGAAGTAAATATCTAGGCCAGTAGTAAAAATTCCTTACAAATGTCTTCAGGAGGGTACTTAGCAAGCACTTTGCTGAAGAGAACATCTTGGACGCCTTCAAAGAGCAGAATCAGTTCTTAATGATGGTACATTTGATAGTGGGGCAGGACTTGGCATAGCCTTGGGAATATTTGGAAATTGTTCCAGTGATAGAGGAGTGAAGTGGGCTACAGAGCAGTGAGGGTACATGCTCTGATTTTCAGCAATTAGTCAAAAATAACTCTAGCTAAAGTTTTATTTCAGAGATCTGGGCATATTTCACTATCAATTAATGTAATCTCCTGTGGTACTGCATTGCAAAATCCCTGCACATTCCCTGGGTGGATCCCTTTGCCATGCTTGTCCCATCCATAGTGTGGTTGGTATGATCTGCCCACCACATGGAACATCTGAGGGAAGCTCACACTCTCAACTTCTGCTTTTAGCTGAGAAATAAAAATCACACTGAGAAGAGCTGGAGATTTCCCATTAGGTCAGAATCTCCCACCTTTGTTATTTGGTCTCTTTTCTGGATATTCCTGTTCTAGAAGTACCAGTCCTTTAAGGCATCCTTGCCATGTTCTGCGTTGGGAACACCTATGTCTGAAAGGAATAATTATAAACTGGATACAATTGAGTGTGGACTGCTTGCCAGGCAAATAATATATGGAGTAGCTGAGGCTGAGCCTGAGTGGATCCTTGGACGGGAATTCCTTGGACTCAGCCTTGACAGCTCCATTTGGGCATGTTTCAATCCAGACCCAAGCTCTGTGTGCTCTCAAATCTCTCTGTACCTGTGTGTGCCAACTTCCTGGACTGCCATTCATGCTTTACTCCAGTTTTGCTCAAGAAATGAAAAGCAGCACTGGAATTGTCTGTCAGCCACCAGGGTTGTGTGTTCCTTGAAGGAAGAACCCAATGAGTTTGATGAACGTGGGCTCCCAGGTGTTCCCATGGACTTTGGTGTCACTGCTCACTAAGGACAAAGCCTCACTCAAGGCTGTCTGTGCTCAGTTGGGTGCAGGAGGATTGCAGGGAAATCCCAGCCTCTCCCAGTCCTGTCCAAGCAGGGAACAGCAAGAACCTCTTGCAATTTGGGCGGTCTGAGGCATGGATCAGGTGCCAGTGCCCCAGCCCAGGAATGCATCACCTCATCCAAGAGCTGCCACTGCCCATCCTGCTCCTGGAGGCTCCTTTCCACAAGAGGCAAAGTCGAGATGCTTTGGAGGTCTGACTGAGGGGGAAGTTGGTTGCTTTTCTTCAGAGTAAGTGCCCAGCTGTCTGTGAGGCTCCTGGATAATTTCTGAGCTGAAGCCAGAGCAGGACTTGCATTTACCCTCCTCCTTCCTGGCACTCCATGGTGTGGTGGCATCCGGTCAAAAGTTGGATTTGATGACCTTGGAATTGTTTTCCAGCCTTAGTGATTTGGTGATTCTGGGACTGTGAGTGCTCCTGGGTCAATGGCTATCTAGCTGCTATGAGTGACCAATTTACTGCCAGTGGTTATCCCAAACCACAGGAGGAGAGAGCTCAGCCCAGGCAGGAGCTCTGCACAGGGAGCCAGGGAGGATGAGCAGAGCCCTGCTGTTCTCATGGAAACCACTGCAGGGTTCTGTAGATCAGGCAGTGGGACAGGCCAGGGAGAGGACAGATCTTCCATATCAGCACAGCTGTGGATTAGCTTCACATGGGCTCTGCTGCTGCCAGTTCTTCTGGGGTGAATCATGTCCCAGAGGAGCTGCTTTCCACCCAGAGGCTGCTAGGGATTTTATACACACTCCATTTGCCTTTCCCCTCAGCTTGGACAGTTAAGTTTTTTTCAGGTTTGGGTTTTTTTTTTAAGCTTGGGTGTTTTGAAGGCAACATTTTGGTTCACCTTTGGAGTTGCCATTTGACTTCTCTGTAGCACGTTGTGATTAGTGATTAATTGCACAGGACATGTTGTGACTCCAGCCCGTGTCCTGGGGTGCTTGTCGCAGCAATGATGCACTGGGTGATTACTCACTCCCCTTAACCTGACAGCTGTATTTCTTCCCCTGACTGCTTAATGACCTTGGCCAGGTACGTGCCTTGTATTTTGTTGGAGGGCGTTGGGGATGTGCAAATTCTTCTCTCCCTTGCATGACCTTCATTCTGCCTGGGTAAGCGAAGGGAACTGTTCCATGAACAGATGGAGTGTCATTTCTAGAGGAAGGTGGATAACACAGGAAATTATTCATTCAAAACCCCTTCAGACAACTCAGATGTTTGCCCTGAGAGAGTGTTGCAAATCCTAGTGCAAATACCTGCTCACACAAACTATCCAACTATCTTGAAAATTGCATGTGAGTACGGAAGTCATCCAGTCCCAGAGCAGAACAGTGCCAGGGAACTTAATTGAGCCATTAAGGAAATTAGGAAAAAGCAGGATTTTAAGCAGTAGTTACAGAAGAGATATTTTGTAAGCCATGTGTAGGCAAGTTAGACTAAAAAAGGTCGTCACGTCAGAGCAGGTAAAAAAGAATAGTGTGCAAACCAGTCTGGGGATGGATAATTCACTGCTAAAAGCAGCAAGGCTTGCTGCAAGTGGTGCTTGGCTCTTGTTATTCCTTAATGAATCGAATCTATTAGCCAGGGAAAACATCACGTTGTCTTGAAAAACAAATCATATTTGGATGCCTCTTCCCCTGCATTTGTACCCATTTTAACACGAGCACACTAATTATGCTGTGGAGATGATTTTGTTATGGCAGAAATGGAGCTGAGTTTGCATCTGTAACTGTGGAGCTCTGGAGTGCTGGAATAGGTACATGGGGAGAGATGCCTTTTAATTCCATTGCCTTTCTCTTTAGTATTTGTATCCCTGTGCTTCACAGAGTGTTTCTGCTCCCTTTGGTGCAGAGGCAAAGGCCCAACTGTGGGGGCTCAGCAGCCTCCAGGCTCCCTTGGATGCCAGAGGAATGGTTTGAGGAATCATGTCCACGGCCCAGTTTCTACACAGATGGCAATGGGCTCACAAATTCCCAGGCTTCCTGACATGCTTCCCGATGCACAGGGAGCTGCATGAGTCATATTGCTCCAGCTCTGGTCCTTTTGGATGGAAATTATACTTTTAAATACATTCTGTGATTACATGCAGGGCGATGGGCTCGTTTGGAGGAGCTGGAATTCAAGCCATTAAAGTTGAGTGGCTGCCATTACATCCCGTGTTTGCCAACAGATAATACACAGACATACTTCATCTGTGACAGCTTTGCCCTCTAGACTTTGAATAGAATTATCTTGGTACAGAGCTGATCTCTCCAGCACAATCCAGGTGCTCATTTCCGTGCACCAGGCAGCAAATGTGGCTTCATGATGAGGTGAAGTGGGACAGGGGAGGGACAGCACTTGGCTCGTGTCCTGTGCAGCGTGACCTGGAGAAAGGGGAAAGGGACAATTACACAATGGATGAGGTGACACTGATGCATCCTGGTGGAGTCCCTGCCCATCCCACCCCTCTGTCAGGGCTTTTAGGGCTCCTGCCAGAGCTCTGAGCTTGCAGGGGCTGTGCAGGCAGCTGTGGGGTGGGAGATGGGAGCAGGAAGATGTGGATGCTCATAGCTATTCTCACTGTGCATGGATTGCTGCTGGCTCCCTGAGCAGCCCAGGGGGCCAAGGGGGAACTCCTGGGTCAGAATGTGGTGATGACTTGGAAGAACACCTGGTATTACCTTTCCATCTGGTAGAAGTGCCATCCAGTCTGTGGCCCAACTGAGGTAGTGGGTTGTAGTCAGTGGCTGCCTTGAGTTACTCCTGTTGAAGGGACATTTTGGCTGTGGCAGTTGTCCATGAAAAGTGAGAAGCCATCAGCCAGGGACTTCCATTCATTGCTAGGCTGACCTGAGCAAAGCATCTTAGAGGTGGAAGGCTGCCTATCCCTGTGCTGGTCTGGCCAATCCCTGTAACAGGCTCACAGGATCCCATGGCAATCTGCAGGACAGTCCCGTGCCTCTAACGAGCACCCAGTCATTACCTTCCTGCTGAGACAGCCTTTCCAGCCAGCACTGTCCCCTCAGCTTTTAGGAGGCAAAAGTGATGGGAATATGAATATGATGTCAGATCCCAGCTGGATTGTCACTGTTGGAACCCAGGGACAAAGGTGGGGGGGTGACACAGCCCTGTAGTGCCACCCCTGTCCATTGCCCCAGGTGCTGCCTCCCAAAACAAGCAGGAAGGCAGGGTTTGCTCTGGGAATGGTCAGTGCTTTCCAGCTCTGAGTGAGGCAGGGCATGGGGCAGAATGTTCTGGGCCATCCAGAGGATGCCACAGGCTTTGGCTCAACAAGAGTCTGAAGGGGAGAAGCTACTTTGCTCTTATCTCCTGGCTTTATCTCTTTGAAGTCCTGCCCGTTTGCTCTCTCAGGAGCTGGGGGATGGAAGGTGAGATGTAGGTGTGAGACGTGGTTGCTGTGAGGACCTGAGTTGTGCCTGGCTGGGTTTGCTGTGCTCTTGCTGCCAGCATGGGGGTGCTGGACAGCAGGGACTGCTCATCCCTGTGTTCCCTCAGGATGCCCATGGCTGCTTTTCAGTCCAGGTGCTGGAATCCTGGAAATAATGAGGAAGACTTGTGGTTTTGCTGTAATAATTCTCATGAATATCATCATTTTGGTGGCAAAAAGCTTTTTCTGGCCATTTCTTGTTCTGGGTGCTCTTCCTGGTTTTTCCTTTTGCTACTAGAAGTGGAATCAATGGGATTTTTCACTGGGTGGCTCTTGGTTTGCACAAGAGCTCTGGATGGGCTCTGCTTCCCCCTGGCTTGGGAGAAAAGGCTTTCACTGCCCCTGCAGTCACCCAAAGCCCAGGCTGGTTCCTAGGGCCAGGTGTTGCCTCTCCAGCCATTGCTCCTTCTGTGCTTCCTTTAATTAAATTTTCTGTGAGCTCAGGGTCTGTGGAACAGTTTGTAGATGTCGTTCCTCTTCTCTGCCAACAAGCCCATCCTGGACTTTGTTAGACAGGAGCTGCAGGGACTTACCCTGAGAAACCAGGAGATGAGAAAAGCAAATAAGGAGCCCAGGTGGTGAATTTAATCAGTGTAATACATTCATCTGGACTTTAATCCAGCCTGGGCATTGATTTGCACTAATAACAGCCACCACTTTTAAAGTTGCAAGTTCTCAGTACTAAAAATATCCTTCCTTTTAATATTATCATGTTGGCCTCTTACTGCAATACCAATATATGGGAGTGGTGTGTTACTGAGGATTCCTGGGGATGTGTTTAATACATTGTGGTCCAACATGACACAATCCAGGCCTCTGCTTCATTATTAAATGGGGTTTTAGAACACATTGCAGTGACTCAGTCATGAAGGGGCTCTTGCTGCTGCTTCCCTGTTCCTGGCCATCCAGGAGTGATGTTCCTGGTTTGTATTCATAGCCCTGCCTTTGAATTCCTTTCCTTCCATGATTTTTAAACCTGGCCAACTATGTCAGCTTTTAGAGGACAGAATAGCCACACAGAGCTTTGTGAGTTCTGCTCCTGTCACTTTCTTCATTTCCCTGGGAGTTCCTGGGTCTGGGTGAGGGAGGTGGCTGCACTGGGTGCTCTTGGTCTCTGGGCCATCACTCCTGCTGGGGACAGCTGCATGGCTTAGCTGTGTGTCACCATCTTTGGGCTGGCTGCTGGCACTTCTGCAGCTGCAGGGATACAGACCCCACGTCTGGGATGAGCAGATCCGTGTGTTGTTCCCTTTGTAAGGAGTTGTGTTAAATAATCCAGTCCAGTGGGAGTCATTTGTGTGATTTTCCCCTGAATTCCTTTCTGCTTTGGGAAATTCTATGTCCAGAGTAACAGGTGACATACATTTTAACATAAATATCCTTTAAAAGGAGGGTTTCGCTTGCTTTCCTCAGAGCAATGAAAATTTTATCTTCTCTCCTTGCAAAAACCATTTGGTCGCTCAGTTGAACTCAGTTTTCCTACAGTCTGCTCCATGGCAGGGAAGTTGTTTGCTTTCCAGTTTGAATAAGGACAGGCTTTTGGGGTAAAATGAGCCTGGATTTGGCATTCCTGACATTCCCAGTCAAGTACTGGTCCTCCATGGAGGGCTTTTGGGGCTGTGGATTGGCTGCACCACAGGCATAGGGATGCTCAGGATGGTGTTGATGCTGTTTGTCCATGCTGTGTCCCTTAGCCCAGGGCTCAGCATTCCCCAGCAGCATCTTGGCCTTCTCTGTACATTCCCAGAGCTGAATTTATAGCTGTTTAGTAATATTTATATTTATTTAGTAATATTCTTTTTGCTTATCTGCCTTACTCTGCCCCTTGGGTGACTGAGGGAGAACCAGGTCCCTCCTGGTGCTGCCGTGGGCTGTTCACGATGCCTCGATGTTACTGGGCCCAGTGCTGGCTGTGCTGAGACTTCATGGAACTGGGAGCACGCCTTGGGAATCCTGACTACTCTCCACTCACTGAGCATCCTGCAGGCTCAGCCAGTGAGACTGGGCTGGGTGTAAATCAAAGCTCCAGCCCCCTGCTCAGGAGGGATTCCAGGTCTTTGAGGCTCTTTTGGCCTTGGCTTGGGAATGTCAGGAGTCCCTTCTGGGGGCAGGAGGCTGGGATTTGTGTGAGTATCTTAGGTTTGGATCTTGGAGGGTGTTTATTATTTGTTGCTGAGTGCTGCAGTGAGGGATCCATGCTGACAGCTCCTGCCTGCCCCGAGCCCACAGCCCTGGCAGCTGCCCTGGCTCTGCTTGCTGAAGGTGCTGCTTGCCCTGGAGCAGTTCAAACTTGGATTTCCAGCCCCAATCTCATCATTTATCTGAGTTAAAAGATGATGGCAAGTGGTTATTTGTAATTACTCTCCATGAAAGATATGTCATGAGGCAAGGGGAGGCTTAACATGCCCCATCCACAGGAGGAGTTGGGGAGCAATTAGGGTGACATATGCTCCATCCAAACAGCTCACACCTGCATGGGCTGTGCTTCACTGGGGTCCCTCTGCCTCGTTACCACCTTCCATTCTCCTCCTCGCTGCTGCCAGGGTTTTACTCAGCTCTCCATCCATGGCCCTGCCTCGTGCCTGCTGTTATTAATAGGAATGACATGGGCAATAATCGAAATAAGGTGGAAAATGAGACTAATGCCATCCCCTGGGCTCTGCTGCTGCAGGCTGGCTGAAGCCAGGTGATTTCCTATCTGCCAGGTGAGATCTTCTCAAGAAAGTGGAAATCAATTAAAAACAGAACAACCCAGTCCTAAGGAACCTTTCTGTCTGTACTGACTCTCCACATAAGATATAGATAAATAAAAGATAGATAAAGCTTCCAACCAAGTGTGGCAGCCTTCCCAGAATACGGGATATGGGAGACTCTCATTCCAATCAGCCTCTTTCAGCTGAAATCCAGTCATTAGTTAAATTCATCAAAGGGCTTGAAAGCAGAAAGGGAAATTCTTTGACTTGTACTTAACCTTTGGGTGATTGCACCTCTTGAGAGAATGAGCAAATCAAGTGGAGCTGCCCTCCCCTGTGTTTGGTGAATGAGCCATGGGGCCATTCACTGAGATTGGGCATTATTCACTTTGTATAATTCCTGACGAGAGGTTTAAAAATAAACACACCATCAAAGGGACTCTGGGGAGATTATGCAAGAGCAGGAGTGCAGCGGGATGGGCTGGGTGATGTTCTCCTGTGCTCTTCCCTTTGTCTGCTCCATCAGCTGAGCGAGCCTGTCCTGGCTGGGAGGAGCAGCATGTGGGACTGAAAGATGGGATGCACTGCTCCCCTTCTCACTCCGTGGGCACGGCTGTGCTGGGAATTCATGGGAGTGAGTCCCAGCAGAGCTGGGGGGGGTCTGGGAGGTCCCAGCAGACTCCCAGCCCCAGCAGCCTGTGCTGTGTTGCTGCCACTGAGGCAGTGTGAGGTGCCTCCCCTCCGGGATCACCGGGAGCAGAGCCCTGCTCCCCCTTGGCTGGGGCTCTGTGCAGCTCTGCTGGGTCCTGTCCTTCCCCCGAGCCGTGATTTCTGTGAACACCAGCTCTGTGTATCCTTCTTTGAAGCTGTTTTGGCTGCCTCCATTGTGGAAGGGCCGGTGAACACAGTGTGGGAAATGCTATTGTGATTTTACGGGGCTTTTATGTTGTCTGAACAAAGGGCAGCTCTGTACAAGAACAATTTGAGCAAATGGCATCCACTCACCACATTTCTCCCTCCTCCCCTCACAGCCTGCTCCTATTCCTGCATCCTGCTCCTGTGGAGGAGGACACAGTTTATGTAACACAGATTTGAAAGGGAACTACCCAGAGCTCTCATTTTTTACTGTTACAACTCTACTGATGCAGTAATAAATGACCTAATAGAGAAACACTTTCCTGCCTTAAGATTATTCATGTTCCCAGAGACCATGGTCCTGGAAACTTTGAGGTCCTTGAAGTTTTTTAAGGAGACAGTGAATGATGATCGATTTATTTAGGGTTTTTTTTGGGAATTTGGCTCTTCATAAAGTGCATTTTGGATTAGCGAGAAGCTCTGTGCTGAAAAGGATCTCAGAATCTTGTGGGCTTGCAGTGATTATTTATCCCTGAAAGAGGAATGGACAGGTGAGAGTGGTTTGAATGGCCCTTTAGTGCACATTTCAGTCTCCATGGACCACTAAGCCCCTGATTTCTTCTTCAAGTTGGCCCATAAGAAGCCAGTAAGTGTTGATGACTTGGGAATATTTAGCAAAATGTTGCAGTAGTGGCTGATTTCACACAAAGATGTTTAATCCTCGACTGCCTCACTGCAGGCAGGGGCTGAGGTGGAGCAGATGTTCTTGTCCGATTGTGCATCCCAGCTTGGGAAGTGAGCAGAGCCAGGGAAAATGCACCAGATTGGAGGCAGAGGCTCACCCATTACCCAGAATAATTTTCCAGTTGGTCCTGTCGTGTGGAGCTGGAGCAAAGTCCCTCTGCAGGGACACGGCTGGGTCATGGCTCAGAGATTTAAACCCTGCACTGGCCTAGGAGGAGTTGTAACCCCTGGCTCAGAGGTCACTCTATAGATTTGCTTTGGGAAGCCATCCTAGGTGGTGTTCCTGGGCTTTTTTCATCAGGATGTGCTGTGGATACAGACTGTGAGAGCCATTCCCCTTCCCTTCCTCTCCTTTGGTTCTGGATTTGCTCCAGCCCTGCTCCAGTAACAGGGTCAAACAGATCCCACCAGCTCCTGTAACAGGGAGCTGTTCCTGTTACTCCCTTTATTCTTTATTTTCCTGCTTACTTTGATGGGGACATTTATTTGATCTTGATAAAGGTGCCACAAAGGCGTGGCTGGAAGAGAAAGTTGTAAAATCCGGAGTCAAACTCCCACTTTTGAGCACCTCCTTTTTATTCCTTGGAAGCTCCCATGTAGCATTAATGACACATTAAAGCCCTTTGGCTTTGGGAAGTGCAAGGGGAGAGGGAGACAGTGGGGATCTTTGGCCAGATGGACCTTTCTGAGCTTTCCCAGCATTGGTGAGGACAGAGTTCAGCATCCCTGGCATGCACTGTCAGAGGTGGGGCCTTGCAGAGTCCCCTGAAACCCTTTTTTTACTGTTTGTTGTTGTTGTTGTCACTTTATTTTGGCACCACCTCTAATGTAATTCTCTATTTCCAGTGGCCACGTTCCATCCTGGAAATGCCACCAGACGGGAAGAGAAAGCAGAATCCTCCCAGCCCTTCAGCAGGAATGGTTTCATTCCTTTCCTCTGGCTTTGCTCGCTGTTTTAAAGCACTCGCCTGTTGTGCTGGGGTGTTGGGAGTGTCTTGAAGGAGCATCTCTAGAGGGAGGGTTTGTGACTGAGTTCTTGGAGGTTTGTTGTGGAAACCTGTGGGGAAAATGCCTGGGAAGGCTGAGGCTGTGGTCCTGGTGATTCAGGGATCATACACCCTGTTCTTAGTGTGCTTAAGCTGTGCATGGAGTTAGAGAGAGCCTTGTCTTTTTGTCCTTTTTCTTTTCCTCATTAAATGAATTTGTTTGTAGTGCTGGGGTGTGGAAATGGCCCCTCCTCTCTGTGCTCTGGAATTTCCCTCTGCCCATGGTGTTTGTTGGACCAGTGCCTGGTCCAGCCCACACAACATCCCAAGAGTTAATCTTCTCTTCTGCCCACTGAGAAAGTTTTTCCTCCACCCCAGAAAGTGCTCTGCAGGCTCCTATAAAGCAGGAATCATTATTCTCAGGTCTGTAGTTCCCAAATGCTCCTGGGCATTTCTGCACTCATGTTACGAGGTGAAGCATTGAGGAGTTTTCTCTTTGGGCTCTTTACTTTGAGCAAGCAACTGACAAGAGTAATTGATTTTAATAGGAAGCAGGACTTCCACCTGGCAGACAGGCAGTGTTCAGGGGATGTCACACTGAATGTCCTTGTCACCTGCTGCATTTCTTCTCGCTGCTTCTCTTTTCCTATGGGTAGGACATTTCCCCAGATATCTAAATTCTAATTTTTGTAAATTTACAAGGCTAAGATTTTGTGAATTCCTTTGGTGAGCACAGAGAATATAACTTTATTTCCATCAACCTTCACCCTACAGAAAACTGCCGTGTCTAGGAGAATGTGCTTTAATATTTCACTATTCCTATGGTGATTATTACTCTTAAATTCCATCCTTTGGTTTTGGCAATGGCCAAATCATAGATGGGATGAACATTAAGATGTGGGAAATGTAAACTTCTGCCTCAGCCAGTTAAACACAGAGTGAATTCTAGGGCATGATTCACCTGGCTGGAAGGTAGATTGCTGAAATAGCTGGGATGAATCACACTCCAGATGTGTCTCTTTCTCTTCACTGGCTATCAGGGAGTCCAGATGACTCCCTCAGCTGCAGTGTGGGAGAATCTGACTTCATGGCAGAGAAGTTCTTTCCAAGGTCTTTGGCTGAATATCTCTGACCACAGCACTAAGCCCAGCTGTGAAGCAGAGAGATGTGAACTTTCTGGAGTGAAGAGCTCCTGTGTTGAATTCTCTGAGAAAATAATATTTCATGCTGACCTTTCTCCAGTTTGTCATCTCCTGCTGCTGCAGATGTCAGGTTCTGTCTCCATAACCCTGCCCTGAGAGAGCTGGACGGCTCCATGGATGCAGCAAGATGTCTTGCAAGATAAATTAAACTGGATCTTTTCATTTTAGGCCCTGACATTCTCTCAATGGACTCAGCACGTGGGATGGATGGATGGAACTCCAGTTCTCGCCATCCTTTTGGTACAGGCTGAGCTGGATTTGTGTTCCAAAAGGCCAGGGCTTGCTTGCAGGATTCCTGGGATGTGGATCCCTTCCTTGAGCTGAGAGCAAGGGCCAGGGGCTGGGCAGGACCAGCCCCTCCTGGCACTGATCAGTGACAACCAAGGACTTGGAGCCTTTCTCCTTGAGATCCAGAAACACCTTGCAAAGCCATCCCAGCTCCTGACATCCCCTGAAAGCACCTTCCAGACCTGTGTGTTAACAGCACAGAAGGGCTGAGGTGTGACCCCCTGTCCCTCTGTGTCCCTCTGCAGTCCCTGCCTGCTCCTCAGAGCTGGGATTTGTCCCTCGGGCTCGGGAATGGATTTTTGCAAAGTAGGCTGGGAGGGTTTGAAGCACAGTCCCTCTGAAGCTTGGGCTCAGTGACGTTTCTGTGGCAGTTTGTGCCCAGAACTGGCTGTGTGTGAAGTGACAGCAGAGTCTCTGTCAGCTGAAGCAGAAGCAGCAGGAACACGGCTCCTGCGTAATAGCTCTGTTCCTGGTTCCTCATCAGTGCAAAAGGGACTAAAATACCCAATGGCATTAACAAAAGGAACAAGTATCAGGCCAACCCGATTCATTTTTTGACAAGAAAACTGATTTTCAAGCCAAAGAGAACGTACTCTACTGCATTTACTGAGAGGAGCTGAGTGCAGGATCCCTGTGAGCCACGGGTGGGAGGTGGCCGTGGGGAAAGGGGGACATGTGAGGTATTACTGGGAGATCTCTGTGACACTGGAATAAATATTTCATGCTGTTCCACAAATCTCTGGTAAGGTCCCTTTGGGGAATAGTATTTGCAATTCTGGTCATCTGTGTTCCAGAAAAATGCAGGCAGGGTACGTGGAAGCCTGAAAGGGCTGGTGAAATGCCTGGGGGAAGGAAAAGTTGGGGGATGGAAGGGCAGAATTTCCTTACCTGGGGAACCACACCTGGACAGATCCATAAATATGGCAGAGGGGAAGCACTGGTGAAGGAGAAGAGCTCAGTCCTAGCAGAAGAACAGATAAGTGGTACCTGGCCTCAGATGTATTGTGGGGTTTCTTCAGCTCTGAAGTCTCATCCCTTCCAGATCTGTCCTGGGGGTATCTGTGCTTTAAACTGATCCCTGTTTATGAGAGCATCCAGGAACCCTGACTGGGAGCAGAGCAAGGGGTTGGGAGGAGGCACTGAAACACCTCTGAGCATCCAGCTGTTGCACTGGGGTCAGAAATCAGTCTCTATAACTGTTGCTTCTCCAGATGTGGCTCCCCTGCTTTGCTGAGCCCAGCTCTGGGGTGAGCTGGGGGTCCATCACCATCTGACTGCAGCTGCTACTGGTTTGGGTGGGACCCTCTGGTGCCCAGCTCCCTCCAACTGTGTCTCAAAAGCCCAGATGTGGGATGACCCCTCAGTGAAGCAGGGGGTGCCCTCTGCCAGGAGTTCATCCCTCACCTGAGGGCTTGTTCCATGCCTTGGTTTTCTGCCTGGTGTCCTAGGATCTTGTGAGGCTCATGTGGACAATCCCCTGTATAACACACAAAGGGGACAGGTTTCTTCTCCAGATGATTTTGAATTAGAAGGGACAATTTGTCAAAGTGGAAGTGGGAGGAGCACAGCTTTATTTTGCTGCTCACTGACTGAATCTGTCTGGGTTTTGAGGATGAAAGGCACTGCCAGGTTAAGCCTTGTAGGTCTTGCTGTTTTGTGTGACTGACTGTACAACTGCAGGGCTGGAACTGCAGCTCTGACTGTCCCAAACCCAAGGAGATCAGATTTGTAAAGGAAAGCCAGTCCAAGGCAAAAGGTAAATCAGGCCCTTTAATCTGTTGACTGGATTGTCTGGATGACTTCAGTGTTCTCTGTTGATGCTGAGAACCTGCAGCTGTGCTGGAAGGTCTCCTTCAAGTTCTCACTGTGCAGGCAGTGATTAACAGGGGTTTGGGGATGCCAGACTTGCATTAAGAGCTTTTAAACTTGCACACCCACGGCAAGGGGTTATTGTCTGTGTGCTTTGTGTTCCTCCCCCAGCTGAGGGGACACTGTGGCTCTCAGAGCCTCGCCACAACAAAGTCTGCAGTGGTCACAGGGTTGAGCTCTGTCACTGTGAGCTCAAACTGGGACTTGGATGGAGCCCAAGTCCATGGTCAGGGTGTCTCAGTGGCAGAACTAATGAACCCAGAATGGCTCTGGCAGGCTGATTAGCACATGGGGAAAATCTGTATTTGCTGGGGCAGCCTCAGTGCTCCGTGCAGAATGCCTGCAGTGGGCAACACATAAACACAATTTATTACTCTGTTAAAAACACACAGCTGTCAGAGGAGCAGGAGATGTCCTGGGCATGGATGGATGGCTGGTGGTGTGGAAGCCACCAGTGTTGGGATGCTCCCTCCTGCCAGCAGGGAGCAGGCGTTTCATGGCTGTCACAAAGGAGACCTGGGCTCTGCTGGTGCAGTTCTGAGGCTCCATGAGCTCCACAGGTAGAGATGTCCTCGCGGTCTGTCAGACACCAGGCTGGCCTCATCTGGTATCCAGGGTCCACGATCTGCTCCATGCAGCCTGTCCCCACAGCCAGGAGCAGCAGGATTGCCCTGGGCAGTGCTCCAGGCCAGGGCTGGGGTGGGTCAGCAGTGTGTCAGAAGTGAGGGGTGTCAGTACATCACCAGCACTAAAACAGGCAGCCTCCAGTTTCAAAAAAGCCTTCTAAATACGTGCACTAACTTTGCTTGGATCTGCATGGAAAGCCTCCCCAAGCCTCTGACATTTCGACCAAAGTGAAAATTCCTTTGCAGGACACCATCGCTTGGTTTTGCTGTTTTGGGAAGTGCACATCGTGTCAGTGGACTTGTCCCTGACAGATGTGCCTGTATGGAGGTGGGAGGGGAGGTGCCAGGCCCTGGGGGACACTGGACGTGGCACCTGGAGCTTGCCTGGCATGGTTGGGAGCAGGATGTGGGCAGTGGGAATGGCAGGGTGGAATTGGCAGGGCAGTGTGGTTTGGCTGCGAGCTGTGCTGCGTGTGCTGCTGTGCATGGGTGGGGCTGGGGCTGCGGGCGGTCCCTGACTGTGCTTTTCTCTCCCCAAGCTGATCAGTGGTGGTTCCATTGTCAGTGCTGAGGCAGTATGGGATCACGTCACCATGGCCAACCGGGAGTTGGCGTTTAAAGCAGGAGACGTCATCAAGGTCCTGGATGCTTCCAACAAGGACTGGTGGTGGGGTCAGATCGACGATGAGGAAGGATGGTTTCCCGCCAGCTTCGTGAGGGTGAGTGATTTTCTGCTTTTTACTGCTCGAAGGAATCACTGCCGATGCTCAGGACATCAAGAACTGAGCTCTTGCTCAGTGTTTGTTCTCACTGATGCTGATTCCCACTTCTTTGCCTGTTTTCTGACCAAAAAATGGGCAACAAAGAAGGTTTCTGTTTGCTGCTGCCTCTCCAGCGCACAATTTTTTCCCCTCTGGTACAGGTCTTGTGTCTGCCCCGGGTCTGGCCAGTGCCAAGAGGGAGAGATCCATGACTGGAACTGGAGCTGGGCTGCCCAGAGGAGTTAATGCTGTTACTCTGGCCTGGGATAACAAATTGTGTTTGGTATTTTGAGTCTGACCCTGCAGCTGGTGGTGGCAACAAGTCTGGAAAATGGATTTGTGTCAGGTGTGATTGAGGTGAAACCCTTCTTGCAGAAACACTCACCTGTGTCACTAACACGTCTCCTCTGTGCTGCAGCTGGAAAGGCTGAACGAGAACAATCTCATTTTGTTTGCTTAATTTAAACACTGAAATATTCTGGGCCAGTTTAACTTCTCAGTGCACTGACCAGTGCTGATTTCTTTGTGGTTCTGGGAAAAAGATTTAAGAGCCCTTTGGTGTGGTGTCACAAACTGTCTATGGGGGGTTTAAGAATAGTCTGGAAAACACTGTCCTGGGTTTTTAAAAACACACCAAAAAACCAAATGAACCAGTGTCTTTGGGGCCTCAACCCATGGATCACCTGTCTTGCCTGAATTCCCCATCTCTCCCTGCACTTTTCAAAGGCTGGGAGGATGGTTTTAGAAGCTGTGGGGAACAAAGGGGAGGGGAATCAGTGAATCTCAGACAAATGTCTGGAACAAACCCTGGATCCTCATCCTTGGTGCTGAGGATCACAACAGCCTGACCTGGCAGGTTCTTGCCTGTTGTGTCCAGTATCCCAATGAGAGCAATCCTTCCATCAGCTCTGCAAGAGGCTGGCTTGGCTGTTCCATCTGGGAATCACTTGTTGAGGGCAGGCAGGGACCAGACACCTGCCCTTTCCCCTCGCAGAGGGGAGCAATGCCTGGCTGTGCTGCCTTAGTGAGAATTAATATTTAAAAACAACAGTTCTGGCCCATTTTGTCTGCAGGTTGTGAAGGGAGGCTGGAAGGAAAGATTTGCCCCTCAGGTTTCCAAAGCAGGTGAATAAGGAATGAGAGAACTGCGAGAAGAGCAGATGATCACTCACATCATGAGCAGGCTGCGTTTTTCTCTGTCGTACTTTGAGCCCTGCTTTTTTAAGATGATGCCAGAAAACTGCCTGATTTAGCCTGGGTGGTTCTAGTTTTACTTGCAAAATAATTGCTTTTCTTTATATCTGTATTTCTCTTCTGCAAGCACAGAAGGAAAAGGGAACAATATGTTGCATAGAATATGAATAGTATTCAAGTGAGGGATGTCAGACAGACCAGACAGGTATAAAGCCAAATAGGATTAATTTCAGGATATTTTAGACTTCAGGCCTCTTGTAAGTACTAACAGGAGTGCAGGAGAAGATCACTGCACAGTTGGGTTCCTCTCAAAGTCCTTTGAATCACTTCTGAGGACAAAACTGGGCTGGGAACCCAGTTTGCAATGAGATGTCTGACGCTTCTTGCTCTCCAGCCAGATCATCTGAAAACCTTTGGCAAAGCATTTGGCACTCACGAAATCTCATAGCAGGGAACTTCACATTTGCAAGTGGAGAGGAAAACAGGAACCTGCTGATTCCCTTGGCCTCCTTTACATGACAGCCAGGGGTGGCAAACAAAAACGCTGCTGAATTCCCTGCACACACAGCAATTGTTGCCTCCCTGCTCACACCTGCACTAATCCTCTTAGTAGCTTGGGACTTGGACAGAAGGAAGGTGGGGAGAGGAAATCATGGAGGTTTGGGAGCTCAGGAGCTTTGAAGGAGAAACTGGATGGATAAAGCAATGTTTTTGTGGGGGAAGAGAAAGTGCAGCATAGGAAAAGTAAAATTTGGAGCCAGCAGGGAATGGTGAATGATTTGTGCAGGATGCTGCTGCACTCGGGGAGAAGGTTATGAAAACCCTTAAGTCAGAAGGGTGGATAAGAACTCCAGAATTAAATGTAAGACCCAGCAATGAGCTGGGTTTAGACAGGTGAAGGTGTCTGTGGTGTATTTTAGCCTGTTCTGAGCACACTGGACACCCACAGGGTGCAGCCGTGGTGGCTGCATGGTGTCTTTGAACATTCTGTCAACTTCCAGTGGTCTGACAAGTTGGGAGGTACAGCTGAGGAAAAACAGCAGGAGTTTCAAACAAGATTTCACATTCTTGTGGTGGTAATGCCACTGTTTTCTCCTCTGTGGATGGCAGAGCCTTGGGCTGTCTGTACATTGTGGGCTACAGATGAGTTTTTGCATAACCAGCACATTGACACTGGCTCAGTGTAGGTAGGGAGAGATTTACAGCAGAGAATAACAGTCCAGGGCTGCCCATGGATCCATTGTTGTACCTTGAGGTCTCCTTTAGAAAGCACAGCAAGCCTCAGAACAGAGTTTTGATTACAGAGCCCCTCGTCAAGGCTCCAAAACAGCCCAGGTGAGACACTCCAAACACAGAAAATCAAATGGCTTAATGTTTGGGCTCTGACATATTTCCACTGCAAGAGAAATAAAAAGTGTAAAGCTTATGGATGCTGTGCAGTGGAATCTTTCCTCAGAGACGTGGCAGAGTGCCCCTGTCCTGGGCAGAGAGGGGGATTTATTCCTGTGTAAAGCTCTCCTTAGTCTCTTTGGATACCAGGCTGAGCTTGCAGAATATATTTCTTCTCACCTCAGCAATGCTGAGTCTCCCTTCCTTATGTTATTAAGCCAAGGTAAAGAGCAAAACTGGGGCTGAGGAGCTTTTACTGCAGCTTCTTGTAGTGCCTGGTGACTGAAGAAGGGAAGAGATGGTCCTGCCAAGGAGCAAGGAAGGGGTGTAAAGTCTTCATGGTCTCCTCTTTCAGGAGAAGGTGCAGGGGTGGAGAAGTGCAGGGGTGGCAGTGCTCCGTGTTCTCTCTCACCACTGCCTTGGTTCCCCCAAGTCTTGTAATTTTAGATTGATTTTCCTGCTGAAAAGCTGCCTTTGACCCACTTTATTTTCTGCTGCTAAAGGAGAAGTGCTGGATAAATTGGAGTGAGCTTTTAAGGTGCTGTGCAGAAGGAGACTCTGAACCCAGAGCCGGGTCCCAGTGCCTGGCAGCTCGTACCCTTACAGGGCAGGTGGGTTTAGCTTTTAGCTGTGCCTGCTATGTGTTGCAGGTGTAATTCCCCATTTTGCTGCCCCATCTGCTTCTTTTTGCCTGTAAAATCTGATTGTATCTTGTTGAGCTCATCACTCCCCTGCTTTCCCCCACTGCAGCCCTGGCATTAGTATTCCCTCAGAGCCAGGGGATCAAGGTGAGATTTCCCAAAGAAAGAGGCTGGAGCTGAGGTGTCCTCACCTGTTGGACTGACAGCTGGGCTGTGCTGCAGTGCCTGCTGCAGTCAGCCTTCTAAAGGAGATTTGATTCCTGTGGCAAATCCAGCTTACAAATAGCTGTGCTGGAGGTAGGGCCCAGCACAGGCAGCACTGCTGGGGACAGGCTGAGCTGCAGAGTTTGTGCTTTCCTAAAGGCAAGGAGCATTTCAGCACCCCAGGGCTCCTTCTGTCACCTGCAGCTCAGACAGGTCCCCCAAAGGGACTGGCACTGTGCCCTTCCCTGGACAAGCTGGTTTGGAGGTGCAAAAACAGAGTTTTGAGACCTTTCTTTGAGTCAGGCAAACCAGGCAGGAATCTCCAGAGCCCCTTCCCTGACCCTGCTCTTCCTCAGCCTGGCAGGGCTCTGCAGTGAGCTCTGAGCTTCTGCTCTCCCTACCTGTGTGCCCCAGGTACCAGCACTCAGCAGGGCTTTGGGAAATGCCCAAAGCTGAGCCCTAATTCCCAGGGTTCTCATGGATGTAGTGGAGCACATCCAGTTTGCTGCAGTGTCCAAGCAGTTTTTGGTCCCTGCTGGAGCTGCAGCCCCAGGGAATCTGTGTTTGGATTGCAGGGATCAGGGAGGGAGCACAGGGCCTGTTCTCTGGAGCTGTTCTTGTTCACCTTTCGGGGATACAGAGCCTGAAGCTGTCCCTCCAGAATCTCCTGCTTTCTCCTTTTCCAGAAATGGGTAAAGGGTGTTTCTCGCCTTGGGTAAAGGGAATTTCTGAGGCTGGGAATGAGAGTTTTAGAGAGGAGAGGAAGAGCTGAAGAGGTTTTGCTAAAGCTGTGGGGAGTTGGAAGGAGGAAAGAGAAGGTATCAGAGAGCTTGTGGGCTGGAAGGTGTGGAGGACACTGAGGCTGGAGCCAGATTACTGAGGGAGAAATTCAGGCTGGGGAAGAAAAGAGTGGTAGGACCACAGGAGGGGAAAGCAACTTCTTTCAGCTGCCTTTCCTTCTGGTGCCAAATGCCCTATTCCTGGTCCTGGAAGAGGATACAGGAGATGCTCTGTGCTTCCCAGCAAAAACTGCATCCCAGCCACATTCCCAGCCCTCCCATGCTGGACAGAGGCCGCGGCTGGCTGGGACAGCTCCGGGAGACACACAGCATCTCCTGGCAGCTCCTCACTCCTCCTGGGGACTGGGAAGGGAGAACACCTCGGCAGAGCCCAGGACAGGCTGAGCCTGGAGGCTGCTGCTGCTTTACTCGTGCAGAGCTCTGCAGCACGGGCCCTCCTGGGCTGCAAAGGAGCGACCGATCTCCTTAATCCAGGGGGGAGGGACAGGGCTCGAATGGGACAGGGCTCGAATGGGACAGGGCTCGGGAATGGGACAGGGCTCGAGTGGGACAGGGCTCGGGGAGGGACAGGGCTCGGGAATGGGACAGGGCTTGGGGAGGGACAGGGCTCGAATGGGACAGGGCTCGAATGGGACAGGGCTCGGGAATGGGACAGGGCTCGAGTGGGACAGGGCTCGGGGAGGGACAGGGCTCGGGAATGGGACAGGGCTTGGGGAGGGACAGGGCTCGAATGGGACAGGGCTCGAATGGGACAGGGCTCGGGAATGGGACAGGGCTCGAGTGGGACAGGGCTCGGGGAGGGACAGGGCTCGGGAATGGGACAGGGCTTGGGGAGGGACAGGGCTCGAATGGGACAGGGCTCGAATGGGACAGGGCTCGGGAATGGGACAGGGCTCGAGTGGGACAGGGCTCGGGGAGGGACAGGGCTCGGGAATGGGACAGGGCTTGGGGAGGGACAGGGCTCGAATGGGACAGGGCTCGAATGGGACAGGGCTCGGGAATGGGACAGGGCTCGAGTGGGACAGGGCTCGGGGAGGGACAGGGCTCGGGAATGGGACAGGGCTTGGGGAGGGACAGGGCTCGAATGGGACAGGGCTCGAATGGGACAGGGCTCGGGAATGGGACAGGGCTCGGGAATGGGACAGGGCTCGAATGGGACAGGGCTCAGGGAGGGACAGGGCTCGAATGGGACAGGGCTCAGGGTGGGACAGGGCTCGGGGGTGTGACACTGCACAGGGTGGGAATGTGACAGTGCATGGGGCGGGGATGTGACACTGCACAGGGCTGCAAACGAGAGCACAGCCCTGGAAGCAGCTCAGGGGGGCAGGAAAAGGAGCAGATCCTGTGGGAATGGAGCTGCTCTGCCCAGCAGGGCAGTGTGGAGGGGTGGGACAGAGTCCTGAGGCTCGGTGCTTCCATGGGTTTCTCAGGTTCTTGGAGCCTCTGGCACTGTAGCCCAGTGCACTGCCCACGTGTCCTGTCCAGTACAGGCTCCCTGGGATGGCAGCAGCTCTCTGAAGGATGTGTGTGTGTCATTAGTCTGCCACGATAGTTAACTGGGAGTGAGAGTCCCGAATGGCACATTATCTGCTGGTTTTGTCCTTGTGAATATCCAGTGGAAGCAGGTTAATCATCCAGTTGGCTGGTAAAATGTTTGCTTTACTGTGGTTTCTGATCCTTATAAGGTGATCAGGCCTTGGTGCTTGTTGAAGGAAAAAGTCCTCTCCATTCAGTGCCTGCACTGAGCAGGGTAAATCTGCAATAATTGCAGGTCAGTGGTGCTGGCCCAGTGCCATTGGGTGATTTTGTTCACTATTTGGGTAAAGCTGCAAGCTGATAAATTGTATTTATAGAATTTTTATATCATAGAATCACAGACTGGTTTGGGCTGGGAGGGATCTTAAAGCCCACCCAGCCCCACCCCTGCCATGGGCAGGGACACCTTCCCCTGTCCCAGGCTGCTCCAAGCCCTGTCCAGCCTGGCCTTGGACACTGCCAGGGATCCAGGGGCAGCCACAGCTGCTCTGGGAACCCTGTGCCAGGGCCTGCCCACCCTCACAGGGAACAATTCCTAATTTCCAATATCCCATCCATCCCTGCCCTCTGGCAGTGGGAGCCATTCCCTTTGTCCTGTCCCTCCAGGCCTTGTCCCCAGTCCCTCTCCAGCTCTCCTGGAGGTGCTTTAGGCCCTGGAGGGGGCTCTGAGCTCTGTAAGCACCTTGTCACAGGTCACTGAGTGTGTCAGGCACGCTCTGCCCTCAGGGAAGCTCTGGTGGCTCTCACCAGTCACCTCCTTGTCTTCCACATGCCTGAACATATTTTCCAGGAATCTGCTCTGTGCTCTTGCTGGGCACTGAGGTGAGCCTGCCTGGCCTGTGGTTCCCTGGGTCTTCCTTTTTTCCCTTTCTAAAAGGATCTCAGTCATAGAGAATGTGAATTAGCACAATGCAACCATCAGCTCTCCCTGGCTCCCAGAAGTGGTCCTTAGGGAAAAGGGCCTTTTCTATTTGATTATTTTACTTTTATCTGCCTCTGCAAGTTCTTGCATTACACAAGAGCTGGTCATGACTTCCCAATTAGGGTTGAATTTTGAAATAGGACTGGGAGCCTCATGATAAGCCTGTTCCTCTCCACATGGAGGGGCCTTTCAATGGGAAACATCACGTAGGACCAGCATTATGCAACTAGATTTTTTTTTCTGAAGTTTTCACTTCAGATTTCTGTTAATTAATTCTTGATAGAGTGCTCAAAATGGCTCTCAGGGCTTGGTGGTTTGGCTGCTGGGTGTTTTTCATGGCCTGGGGGAAGCCCTCCCAGTGCTGTTTTATTTTATAGCCTCTGCTGTTTTCCATTGCAGAGGTGTTTAAAGAGACCCTGGATTTATTATCGTAGGGTTCCCTGGAAATCCCCACAGGGATGGCAGCCACCCATCCTGAGCCGGGAGTGCTGGAGAGATGGGATGAAGCTGGGAGAAAACAAGAATTTTGAAGTTTCTTCTCTAAGAATGGAGATACTGCACTGAGAGGGAGGGGCAGCTGTGCCTTTGTGTCCCTTTGGAAAGATGGGGAGCAGACAGACCTTTTTCCAGGAGTGTGATCTCAGCTGTTCCCCACAGGAAGGAGGGAAATTCAGGCATTCCAGGAATTTTTGAGAGCCCCATGTGTGTGAAACAGAGAGATCACCCTGTTAGAGGTGCTGGGCTGAAACAGGAGCGTTTGCAGCTTTGTCCATATCACTCAATCTGACTTTTCAGAAGTTCTTGGGCAAGGCCAGCATCTCCCCAGTGTGGCTGTGCCAGCTCGCTGTCACCTGCAGCTCCATCACTGTCAGTGAGGCACAGAGGATCCAGCCTGGGCTGGTGGCACTGGGACAGAGGGCACAGTTAACCCTTGAAGTGCCACCTTCCCTTGGCCCAGCATGGTCCAGCTCCTGCCCAGTGCTGAGAGCTGGGGTTGCAAACCCAACCCCAGGGGTGTCTCACCAGAGTGCTGCTCATGGGTGAAACAAGAGTCTGGTGATGCATTTCAGCCCATATTTCAACAGCTCCATCAGTTTTTCCATGATTATCCCTGGATTTGGCAGGGGAAACCTCCTCCAGCTGCAGGGACTGGCCCAAGGCCAGTGCCAGAGCTGCCACTGCACCTCAGCTTTTATTAGTCATGGTCCCAACTTCAAATGATGCCCTGGAAGAAGGATCCTTGCTGGAATTTCAGAGAACTTCAGAGGTTTAGATGGAAACAAGAGTGTTTGAACAACACAGTGGGATTCATCCTTCCAGCAGCAGAGGCTGGGGAGTGCAGGGTGGAAACACCTTCAGCTTCCTCTGGAGTTGATAAAATTGTTGCATTTGTTTTTAATCTAAGGCAGAAGTCATCTAGACTAGAACTGTATTTTTTTCCCCTTCGGGAACATGGATCCTAGCAGGAAGGAGCAAAAATTTCATTAAGGAGGAAAGCTGGACTCCTGAGATTCGCAGATGAGGAGGGAGGGAGTGTTCCTGCTGTGCACAAAAGGCAGCTTGAATTTGAGGAATCATGAAAGTTTTTAAGTTTGCTATCTGCCTTGGAATTTCAAAGCCTTTAGGATTCATGACTCAGGCTTACACACACATGCCTTGTAATGATTAGATCTTTCTGGCTTTTTTTAAAGTGAAAAGCAAAGTTTTTCTCATGATCACCTGATTCCAGGAGGTAGAGCTTTAAAAATATGCTCTGCTGCCAAACTGGCAGGAATGTCATCAAACTTGGTAACAAGCTGTTCCTGTTGGGTTTGGGAAGGCTGCAAAATCCTTTTCTGTAGGAGAAGAAAAGCAGGGTGGGAAGTAATTTTAAACTTCAGCTAACAGGGTTTAATCCCCACACTGGTCCTGCTGGATTTTCCACATCTGTTTGGTTCAGAATGACAATGAAGCTGCCACTGGGACATGTGTCTTGGAGGACTCCCTGTGCCGTTCTGGCCTTCCCAGGACCCATTTTCCCTTCTCAGGGTGCCCCCAGGTTTTCCTGGCACTGAAGTTGGTGGCACTGATGTCAGTAGTTGGCCCTGAGGTCACTTATCCCAACTGGAACATTGCTCAGCATCAGCACTTGTTTTATTTATTTATTTAATTTTTATTTATAGTTTATTTATTTTTCAGCATAAACCACTTCTCATGTTCTTGGGGTTTTGCTCTGCCGCAGTGGACCCCAAACCTCTTCCAGAGGAGGGTGGGTTTGCTGAAAGAGACACTTTTCTAGCCAGCTTTTGGGCTGTTGTTCTGAACAAGAGACATTTGTTTCAGCATGCCAGGAGAGGTTTTCCATGCTGGATTCCACTGTATTTGATGGGATTGGATCACCAGCTCCCTACTTTCCCTCATAGTGACCCAGGGCTCAGCCAGGCCTCCCAGTGCTGATGGAAATCCTACAAAACCCCTTTTTTATCTCCCAGATTTGCAGCGTCATTAACATCCTGCTAAAGAAGAGATGGGTTTGGTTTTATGGTGGTTGGTTTTTTTTTTTCCTTTGGTTTTTTTTTTGGCCTTTACAACTCCTTGTGGGAGGGCAGAACGTGGGAGCTGCAAGAGGTGGTTTAGCAGAACAGCTGCTGATTGGGAATGCAGGGAAGGAGCATGGGCAGGTTTGGAGGTTTTTACTTTCCTAATTTACAGGAACACTGCCCTTTACAGTCTGTGCAGTTTATACTGAATAATGGGGAAGCAGGAAACACTATTAACATTGAAAGGAAGCCTGAAGATCAGGTTAATGATGCTGCCTGGTTTCCTTGTACTCTATGTGTGGACAGTTCCACTGCTCACAGGAAAATGTATTTTTAGGTTTGAAAGTCCCCAGGATTTGGGGACTTCAAACACTGAGGAGAGAAGTTGCTTCATCTCCATCACAGCTGAGGTGGTCTGTGAAAGACAGGGGTATTTCTGTAAGCTCTAAGCTTTATTTAATGTTTGTTTACAAACTACTCTGATCCCAATTTGAGTCAATCAGAGTTATTTTAAGCAGGTTTTGTGGGAAAAGGTAACAGAAGGAGTCCTTGATCCGTATGGTATGTGCAGAGCATAGGCTGGTTCAGACACACAGGGGAGAGTTGGAATTTGCAATTTCTATGGATGTTTTTTATTTGATATTGGAAAGAAGCTTCAGCATGCTGAAAACACACAGATCCTTATTCACTGCTTTTTGTAATTTTCAGTGCCCAGTGCACCTGTCCCAGGCTGCCCTCAGCCCCACGTTTTGGAGATTCGCTCGGGGGGTCCATTCCGTGTGCTTTGGAGATCCCATGGTTTGGGGATCCCAATCCTGGGGTGCTGAGATGTGGGATTAGACTGAGTCGAAAGGCTGTCCCTGTGAGCTCATGAGGAAAGCTGCTGAGAAATGGAATCCAGGTTCCTTCACAGCCCCTGGCCTGGGAGGTTACAGAGCTCCAGAAGCACAGCCCAGAGCTGATGTGCACTTCAGATCTCTGAACCAGCCACATCTCCACCTCGAATCAGTCCCCTCGGGAGGGCTTACCCGTGTGCCCAGAGGATCTTGTGTTCAGGGGGACCTCAGCTGGAGGTGGCAGGAGCTGGGACAGCAGTGCTTGCCACCAGCACTGCAGTTTTCCTCAGGCTGCTCTGTTTCACTCGTGTCCGTCTCAGACTGGAGCTCTTGGCAGCATTCATTCATTCACCCTGTCACAGGATGATTTTATGTTCGGGGTCAAAGCAGCCAGTACTGGCAAGCCCCAGGAGATGGGGAGAGTGTGGGGAGTGTTTGGGGCTGGTTGCACCGGTATGGAACTGGGCAGTGTGGGCTGGAGCTCTGTGCACACCCTGTAGGGTGAGGAGGGGTGGATCCAACATCTCCCTGAACCAGCTCCCCAAGCTGCTGCTGGGAATAATCCCTGTGCTGTCCCTCTGTCCTGCAGCTATGGGTGAACCAGGAGGATGGGGTGGAGGAGGGAACCAGCGAGGTGCAGAATGGCCACCTGGACCCCAGCGCCGACTGCCTGTGCCTGGGCAGGACCGTGCAGAACCGCGACCAGATGAGAGCCAACGTCATCAACGAGATCATGAGCACTGAGCGCCACTACATCAAACACCTCAAGGACATCTGCGAGGTACCTGGGGGTGGAACAGGACATGAGGGCTGGGAACAGGACATGGGGGCTGGCCTGGTTCTGTCCCCACTGCACCAAACACCTCAGGGACATCTGTGAGGTACCTGGGCTGGGAACAGGACATGGGGGCTGGTCTGAGTCTGTCCCCACTACATCAAATGCCTCAGGGACATCTGCCAGGTACCTGGGGCTGGCACACCTGCCCATGGTGGGGGGCTGTCAAGGGCCGAGCCTGGGTTTGTCCGTGGGTGATTTGGGAACAAGCTGGAGTGTCTGAGGACTGTGTCTAATGGAGGAGCAGCATCTGTCAATATGTATTGACAGTTCTTAGAATTTCCTGCTGGATCTGATAATTCCTTTAGTTTGTATTAACCAAAAGTGCAATTTCCTGACCTTTATTCCATAGCTCTGACTAAAACATGATGAGGTTGAGATCCTTCAAGCAGTCCTCTTAATTAAAACCCAATGCCATCTACTTTTGAACTTGTGATTGAGGAAATTAGGTTGTAATTAAACCAATCAGTTACCCATGTCATCTGTGCCTTTCATGTCGGGTTCACAATTTCCCCTGGCTCAGGATGGCCCCCTTTTGCCTTTTTTATGGCGAGACTGAGGGCAGAATGTTTCCACCATGGGAAATGAAGAAGGGAACCAGCAAGCAGTGGGCTTTAGTGACTGACCCCACAAATCCCCAACTTGGTTCTTGTTCATTAGGCTACGATTAACCTCTACAACCCCTTAAGTTCAGGATTAGTGCCCTGAGCTGGGCCCAAAGTGCAGAGCCTGTGGTGCTGGGTGTTTGGGAAGGGAAACACGTGGCTGTGCCAGAGAGGTTGGGCACTGTGTGTAGAGATGTCCTTATCGCTGAGAGGCAGGAGTTTGTGAGCACTGAAATCAAAGTCTGGGGATGGCTTTCAGCTCATCCCTCGCAATGTTTAGGATTTAGTGAGCCTGTGCCCAGTCAATGTGGTGAAGCCCCTTGGGGATGGTGCTTAGAGGAATGTCTTCCTCCCTTCATCCTTGTTGCTTTTCTCCCAGCAAGGCAGATCAGCCATCCAAAAAGCATCTATAACGCTTTTCAAATATGGAAGAGCCTTGGGATTTCAATTGGGAAACAAATGAGCTTAATTTCAATGTGCTATTTTGGTCAGAGAGCTTTGCATTGGAGAAGGGAAGACTGCAGACACTTTTCCACATATTGTTTCTTTTCCTGCATTTGCACTTTTCTGTTGGAAACAAAAATAAAAGAAATGAAAATAAACCTTAACTTGCATCTGCAGCCATGTCACCATGTTTCTGCCAGTTGGGATTCTCAGGAGGTGCAGACAGGTTCAGCTGCAGTGAGGGAACACTGATTTACTGCCCCTAATGATGTATCCCAGACAGGAGAGATCCAGAAAGCTCTTTCTTTGCTCTGTGTGATGCAGACTGGGATTGAGGGGATAAATCTTACCTGCAGGTAGAGCAGCAGGAAATGATTCAGCTAAGCAGGGAGGAGGACTGAAATGGGCATTCTCATCTGTGGAATGATGGGCTGTGCCTTGCTGGAGAGAGGCTCGTTATGCTCAGTTTAATCCCAACAATCCCTTTACTGGGGAGGGCTCCCAGAGCTGTCAGCTGGGGGCTGGCACAGCAGGGTGAGAGCTGGACTGGGAGAGCCAGGGCTGGACTGGGAGAGCCAGGGTTGGACTGGGAGAACCAGGCTGGACTGGGAGAGCCAGGGCTGGACTGGGAGAGCTGGGCTGGACTGGGAGAGCCAGGGCTGGACTGGGAGGGCCGGGGCTGGACTGGGAGAGCCAGGCTGGACTGGGAGAACCTGGGCTGGACTGGGAGAGCCAGGCTGGACTGGGAGGGCCGGGGCTGGACTGGGAGAGCCAGGCTGGACTGGGAGAGCCAGGCTGGACTGGGAGAGAGAGCTGGAGCTGGACTGGGAGAGCCTGACGGGCTGGGCTGGGAGAGCCAGGCTGGACTGGGAGAACCAGGGCTGGAATGGGAGGGCCAGGGCTGGACTCAAGAGCTGGGCTGGACTGGGAGAGCCGGGGCTGGACTCAAGAGCCGGGCTGGACTGGGCTCCCCGTGCCCCTGGTGGGGTGGGCAGGGCTGTTTTTTGTGCCACAGTACAAGCAGGCAGCAGACAGTGCCTGATGAGCTGCTCTGACAGTGGCACATTCACTTCCTCCTGGGGCTCTTTGTTTTAGGGTGCCAGGAAGGACGAAGGATGTGAGGTCTGAGAGAGGATGGCAGAGCAGCTCTGGTTGGGCTGAGCCTGGTTTAGTGCTGAGTTTAGCAGTGTGTGGTTATTCTCTTGTTCTGAGCTGCCGTGAATAACAAATCCTGATACCGGTGAGGCACCTGATACCTGTGGGGATGGGAGGTCATTAGAGGAGGGTGGTGATTAAGAGCCCTCCCATTGCTCCCCTCTGCTTCAGGATGCATTTCCACTCCCTGCTCCTGTGTCATTGTGCACCCTGTTATTACTCCCAACACCCATGGCACGAGTCTGGCCAGGCAGGGAGCTCAGGAGCTGGCCAGCACCACGATGAAAATCCCCTGTGCCAGCCAAGGCCTGTGGGAAGCAGCTGAATTGGAGGGAGTTCCCCACCACAGCGAAGCCCCACTGCTCCCATGGCTTTCTGTGGACCAGTAACAAAGTCCTGGCTGCCTGGGACCAGCTCTGGCGCTGCCTTGCCTTTCCAGTTCAAACAGTCTGAGCTTTGCTCCTGTGCTGATTCTGACTGTGGGCCCTTCATTACCACCCTCACCTGTGTGCTGGGAGCCCTGCACAGAGAGCACTGGGTTACAGCCCGTGGTGCTGGGCCTGGCTTGGGGATGGTTCCAGGGCACTGTAAACAGCCCCAAACTGGCTCAGGGAGGAAAAAATATGGAATATCATCACAGCTGCCTTTGAAGTTACAGCCTGCAGCCTCCTTCTTCTCTCCTTCACCCTGCTCTCAGCCAGCCAAGAAGGATGGATGGATGGATGGATGGATGGATGGATGGATGGATGGATGGATGGATGATGGATGGATGATGGATGGATGGTGGATGGATGGATGGATGGTGGATGGATAGATGAATGGATGGATGGATGATGGATGGATGGATGGATGGATGATGGATGGATGATGGATGGATGGATGGTGGATGGATGATGGATGGATGATGGATGGATGGATGATGGATGGATGGATGGATGGATGATGGATGGATGGATGGATGGATGATGGATGGATGGATGGATGGATGGATGGATGGACAAACAGACCAACCACCTCTCCCGGCTGTCTCTAAGCCCACTGTGGGGTGAAGAAAACTTAGCACTTAACCTCCTGCAAATCCTGCTCAACTTTGGCCTATACTTTAGGGACTACATGGAAAAGTACTTTAAAGACAGACAGTTTGGCAGCTATTTTTAGGTATTCATGGAGCAAAACACTCTCCAACATCTGCTCATCAGTCAGCTATCCCTTCTCTGAGCAAACCTGATGGGATGAGCAAAAGGAAGATGACACTGTTTTATGTAACAGAAGTAAATTTACTGGAAAAACTCTGCAGCAGCCTCCTCTGCTGCGTGTTATGGATGAATCTTCAGTCTCTTCTTCCTGTCTTGTGCTGGAAACCACCTTCAAACGCACAGAGAGGATGAGGCTTGGGAACTCCTCTCATTCCTTTTTTCTCCCTGTTCTTTCAGAGGTGCCTGCACAGAAATGTGCTGCTTCAGCTTCTCCAGGCACATGATTCCAGAGAAATGATGAAGCAGCACAGGGAGGGTGGGAATAGTGAGGATGGGAATCGCAGCCATGGGAATGGCAACCCTGGGGCTGGGAGACATTCCTGTGTTCAGGAAGGGAGGGATGTCATGGAGCACAGTGAGAGGACACTGCCCCATGGGCACAGGGAGGGCTTTCTCCTGGCTTTTTCCTTGGGTTTTTTCCCAGGCTGTTCTGAGATCAGCAGGTAAACAGGAAAATCTGCATAGAGAGATGTTCTGTGTCATTTCTCCCGTGTTTGGATGTTGGTTTGCCCTGTGACCATCCTGCAGTATGGGAAGCAGCCTGCTCCCATTCCTTGTGGCCTTGGAAAATCAGAGAGGGAAACCCAGGGAAACGAGTCATCAAGGAGCTCCAGGGGGAAGAGAGATCTAGATTAGGAAGTGCAGAAGGTGTTCCATAACCCAAACTTCTCAGCTGAAAAAGCCAGGAAATTCAGGGTGATGGCATCCTCTGAGCTGAGCTGCTCATGGCAGAGGTTGGGTCCAGGCCAGGTCGGCCAGAGTTGCATTTCTCATTCATGTTTGAAGTTCCCCCTGCTAGGAACCACATGGTGAGGCTGAAGGACAGTTCATTGCAGGGTTCCAATGTTCATTGTGGCCCAGCAGCTGCACGTCACCAGCTGGCAGTGTGACTAAGCATCCTGAGTTCCCAAATTTAGCCATTCCACTGGAGCTGCTAGCATTTTCTTCCCTTCATTTTTTCCCCTTCCTATATAATAAAGGCAAGCAAAGTAAGCAAAGTCATCTCCTGATGACCCCTGTGTGTTTCTTTCCAGTCAGGACGTTGCAGAATGGACCGGGCCAGTTGCAACATCTGAGATTAGGCCATGCAAAGTTTCTAGTCTAAACCATTCTGCTTGGACTTGATAATCCTAAAGGTCTTTTCCAGCGTTAACAATTCTGTGATTCAGTGATGATCATCCTGGCAGGTGAAGTGTGGGAGGATGAGGGGATTTGCTCAGAACCTTCCCACCATCCAGCACATAAGCTGCAAACTTGTTGGGGGTGCACTCCAGACTCTCAGGTTGTTGATAAATATATTAAACAGAACTTGATGATGGTATTAAACAGCTTCCTTGTCCTGATTACTGGGCTGAAAGGAGAAATCAAAGCAGGCTTAAACAGCCCCTCACAGCCTTCTGTGGAGGCTGTGCCACTGAAAGGACGTGGAAGCAGCAGTGCTTGTAGGAGACCTGGGTAGGAGGTGTTGGAGCAGTGGGGTTTGCAGGAGCAGGCACCCAGTACTAAACATTCCTCCTTGGGGCCGTCCCCTGGGTGTTGCTGCTCTCTGCAAATCCTTCTTTCTCACTCTCACAGGGTTACTTAAAGCAGTGCCGGAAGAGGAGGGACATGTTCAGTGACGAGCAGCTGAAAATCATCTTTGGGAACATAGAAGACATCTACAGATTTCAGATGGGATTTGTGCGGGACCTGGAGAAGCAGTACAACAATGAGGACCCCCATCTCAGTGAGATTGGGCCATGCTTCCTGGAACACGTGAGTGCACTGGGCATTGTCCCTCCAGAGCTTGGGCTGGGGAGGGAGAGAAGAACTCCGAAGGCAGGAGCCTCCTCTGGTAACAGATCAGGGACTGCTCCGTGGTTCTCCATGTGCTTTGGGAGATACACAGGAGGGAGAACTTGGATATGCAGTTGGATAACCCCCAGTACATCTGAATCACATGGAGGAGAAGATACTGCAGGATTTTGCCTAGCCCATCCTACTTTTCCATAAACCACCTCCTGCTAGAGCTGATAAATTGGCCAATGTTATAAATATGGCAGGAAATGTCAAACAAATGCCAGCCCTGGAGCTGGAGGCTTTCCTGGAGGGAGAGGGGAGCAGTGTATCAGAGCTCACAGGTGCTGCAGCTCCTGTGCTGTGTCAGGGCCACAGTTCACTGCTTACCAGGAAAACTCCTGATAAGCATTCCTGAAACTTCAGCAGGACATCCCTCAAGAGTTTCACAGCATCTTTTAAACATCCCTTGGTCTCTCGTTGGGGTTTCCTCTGAGAAGGTGCATGAGGTGTTAACATGGCTGGTTCTTATCAGAGCCTGCAAAAAGCAGCATCACATTCCACCTCTATGCTGGGAAGATGTAGGAAATCTTGCTGAGAATCAGTAACTCAGATGTCATGACTTGAGGCTGTGCTGTCAATTCATTGATAGTGACAATAGCAAGAATTGCTGCTGCGATTTGGAGGAAGATCTGACACTTGCCTGTCACCAGACAGGGGCTGAGGGCTGGCTGATAAACTCCTGATAAATTGTCCTTGCTTAGCCATTTGGGAAAACCAGGGGTGAGGATGTTTAGATCCTGTTTAGAGATCTCCAAAGCATCTTGTTCCTCATTTTCTTCAGGAGGAGAGAGCTGTCAGTGCCTGGCTGGGTCAGCTGTGGGGATGGGAAGGACACTGGATCCCTCTTCCCAGAGAAGCAGCTTTTTTGGACCCTCAGGGATTGAGAAGTAGTTGCTGGGCAGGTGTGTCTTGGCTAAATAGAATCTGGTTTTTTTTTGGAAGGCATTGACCACAGCTCAGCGGAACTTTTTGAAAGGCATTGACCACAATTCGGTGGAACTGGCTGATCTGCAACACCTGACTATTACCTGGGCTGTCTCAGAGTTAATTTGTGGTGCTGGGCTGTGCCCATCTCCTTCCCAGTGAAATCTTTCTCTGCCCTTTCATTGCCTTGTCTCCGTGGCCCAGATGAATCAAGCCCAAGTTAAAGATGACAGTCTGTGGTCAGTGAAGGCAGAAAAAGGACATTCCAACAAAACAGACACCAGAAAACTTGTTAGACCAGTCCAAAAGGTGGAGGGGCACATGTGTGAGTGGGTTTTTTGTTTGTTTTTAGTGTTTTCTGGGGCTCTGTGCCTGGGGAGGTCCACACAGTGCCTTGGGTTCCCCATTGGTAAAGGGAATTTCAAACATACCCAGACCCCAAACACTTGCCAGATGCTCCAGGATCTTTCAGGGAAAGAGCTCTAGAAATAACAAGGTTGTCCTCTTGTGTTACCAAAGCCAGAGCTCTGCTGGGTTGTGCCTTTCAAACCCTCCCTGCACAATTGGAAGCTGAGAACAAGCACAGCTCTGGGCAGGGCTCACATTCACACACGTGCAGAGACCTCGGCCATGTGTCAGAGTGCAGGTCCCTTTCTGCAGTCCCTCCTTTCCCAGCACCTCTTCCAAACAGGAAGAGCACTGTAGGATCTGTCCTTCCTCCTGCTTGGGCTGTGCTTTCTTGGAAATCCAGACACGTTCGGGTTGGAAGGGTTGGGTTGGGAAGATCATTTTGTTCCAGACCCTGCTGTGAGCAGGACACCTTTACAGACTACAATGCCCCATGCTCATCCTTGAGCACTTCCAGGGATGGGGCAGCCACAGTTTCTCTGGGAATTCCATCCCAAGGCCTCTCCACCCTCCCAGGAGTTTCTCCCAGTATCCCTGCCGTGGTGAGTGTTCAGAGTGTTGTGACCTTCCTGAAGAAGCGTCTTGAGAAAGACACCTTGGGGGTACAGGCATGTCTGTGCTCATGCTAAGTGACCTCAGCTCTTCTGGGATCTGGATGACACAGAAGAAGAGATGGGGTCTTTGTGTGGGGTTCCAAGGAGAGCCTTTTTTGAGCTTCTTTCTTGAAGGGTCCAGTGAGGAAGGAGCCACTGAGGCAGAGAAATCAGGGGTTTATGTGGGAATATTGAGGGGCAGGGCAGAACACTGGGGCCAGTGGGATACATGGAATCTGCATGTCACAGCAAGGCATGCTGGGAGAAGCCTTTTTCTCACCCTAACAAGAGGCTGTCACCTGAAGGGTTCTTCCTCCAGGGGAGGATGGTGGGCTCTTTCCCTGTTGGCCTCCCCAAATCCCATTGACCCCTGCCCTTCCCAGCCCTGGTGTGGCGTTGATCAGCTGGGTCTCTGCCTGACCCATCCTCCTCATTCTGCCCTCACAGCAAGACGGCTTCTGGATCTATTCTGAGTACTGTAACAACCACCTGGACGCATGCATGGAGCTCTCCAAGCTGATGAAGGACAGCAGGTACCAGCACTTCTTCGAGGCGTGCCGCCTGCTGCAGCAGATGATCGACATCGCCATCGACGGCTTCCTGCTGACGCCCGTGCAGAAGATCTGCAAGTACCCCCTGCAGCTGGCAGAGCTGCTCAAGTACACGGCCCAGGAGCACAGGTACCTCCCCAGGCACGGGGCCAGGGCTGCTTCCCAGCAGGGCTTGGGGTTTTTTGTCAAGTGCTGCTTCCCTACACAGGGCTTGAGGCTTTCTGTCCAGGGCTCCTTCCCAACAGAGCTTGGGGTTTTCTGCCCAGTGCTCCTTCCCACCCAGGGTCTGGGGTTTTCTGCCCAGTGCTCCTTCCCAACAGAGCTTGGGGTTTTCTGCTCAGTGCTCCTTCCCAACAGAGCTTGGAGTTTTCTGTCCAGTGCTCCTTCCCTACACAGGGGTTGGGGTTTTCTGTCCAGCTCTTTTCCCTGTGACATCCTGGATAAACAGGAGCAGGACAAAGGGTTAGCAGACAGTTCAGTCTTCTCAAAGCAGCAATTCTCAATGGAGACACACTCAGCTCTTTTCTAATCAGACATGTGAACTAATTTCCCTTGGATGTACTTTCTGATGCTCCCAGTTACCCAGGGTCTGGGGTTTTCTGCCCAGTGCTCCTTCCCACCCAGGGTCTGGGGTTTTCTGCCCAGTGCTCCTTCCCAACAGAGCTTGGAGTTTTCTGTCCAGTGCTCCTTCCCTACACAGGGGTTGGGGTTTTCTGTCCAGCTCTTTTCCCTGTGACATCCTGGATAAACAGGAGCAGGACAAAGGGTTAGCAGACAGTTCAGTCTTCTCAAAGCAGCAATTCTCAATGGAGACACACTCAGCTCTTTTCTAATCAGACATGTGAACTAATTACCCTTGGATGTACTTTCTGATGCTCCCAGGTACAATGGAAAAATTGCCTAATTAGCATTCAGTGGTCTGAGAGCTCCTTCCCTGCTCCCGGGAAGACCCTGGGCACACAGCGAGTACAGGGCCAGGATCTGCAACTGGAGCCTGATGTGGGGAGAGCTCCAAACCTGCTCAGCTTTTCAGCCCAGTCCCATCTCTGGTTTTGCCATGGAGTTTAGGTTCAGAGGAGCACCTGCAGTTTGATTGCTTCCCAAAATTTCCAGGATCTCTTTTGCTGCTGCTGAGGACAATCAGCCTGGCTGCCTGACAGTGTGAATCAGGAGCAGTGCCTGTGATACCGCTTGGGATTTACTGCTGTGAAAATAAGGTGAAAGAAAAATCAGGCCCTGTAAGAGCAGATTTGCTCCTGCCCTGCCAATTTTCTTACTTTTTTCAAAACTTATTTAAAAGCAAGTGAGAACAGAAAAGACCAGAGATGTTTCAGAAACTTCTGCAAGTGTTTGATGGCTTGTTTTTCCCAAGCCCAGAGCAGAAGTGTGATGTGAGCAGAGATGCACTGATCTGCTTTGACCTGACCCACTAGTCTGAATGACTCAGGGTAGCCAAATGCCCAAAATGACCAAGTTGGACAAGCCTTTGGCTTCAGATCCAATTCCTGCATTTCCAAAGACCAAATCAAACTTGGAATGGACTTGTGCGAACCTTGGGGTATCAGAAAGCAGCTCTGGGATCCCACAGGTTGTGGGTTTTCCCTTCAGCAGCCACATGAGGACCTACAGCACTGCCTAGGAGCTCAGATGTGGCTTCCCAAGAGGAGGGTGTTTAAAATGACCCTCTGTGAGTTATTTGGGAGCCACAGCAAAGGGGATGTGGGCAGTGTGATAACACCAGGCTTGGTTATTTTGGGAGCTCATTCCTGTTCCCTTTGGGATGTTTTAAACTCACCATGTTGTTAAGGAATCACACAGAGTCGTGTTCTGAGGAGCCTTGGGAGCTCTTCTGTGGTCCAGCAGCAGTTGGGTGACTCAGCCTGAGGGCTCTGTGTCACTGGATTGCCATGGACACTCTGTTTCTCCTGTTCCTCCATGCTCTGGGAAGGGAAGGCAGGGTGAGGTTTGCTCACCTTGCATTAGGAGGAGTAACCCCTGAAGCTCTGACAGCACGGGAGGAAACCTGTGGCTGCACAGTGGTGCCTTATCTCAGCCCTGCAGAGAGGCAGAACATGGGGAAACACAGGACTCCCAGGGAAAGCAGGGATGTGACCTTCATCTAAAAGAGGAACATGATTCTCTTTTTGGTTTTTTCCTTCCTCTTCACTACCACCACACCTGCAGAGCTGTGGATTTTCCCTGCACCAGGTCACGACAATGCTGAAACCAGAATCCAGACCACACTCCCCAGAGACAGCATGTGATGCTTGGCAAGGAACTAGACTTGGATTCTGATGGAGCACTGGGAAGTGACCACTGCAGCCCCAGTAGAATTGACAAACCATTTATTTACCTTCATCTCATGGTTAATGGGATCCTATTATTGCCTCATGGCTGAATGCTCTGCTCCTGTTCTTTTTTTCTTCTAAGTTTTTGCCAGCTCTGCCACAGACATGGGCTGGGAGCCCAAAAAGTTCAGTCCTGAGCCTTTTCTTCATTACAGCATGACAGAAAAACATTGCTGGGGTTTTCTCAGTGGAATTAGGGAATTAGCATTCCCAAGATAAACGGCTGGCACCATCCCACTCTGTATGGAGGCAGGATGGAGGTGAGCTCAGAGCCTGCCTCCCTCCCTCCCTCCCTCCCTCCCTCCCTGCCTGTCTGCAGCCTGGTTCCTTTGAATTTTTCACAAAGCCACATCTGCTCACCTCTTAAAGATCTACTCCAGCTTAATATTAATTAAATATAGAAAGGTCCTAAGTGCAGGTTGCGGGAATCCTGAGCATTCCCAGAGCAGAAGGGAGCTGGAGTTGGGAATGTAGGAACCCGTTATGTGAGGAGACTGCCAAGGAGTGCCCTCCCTTCTGATCATGAGCATCACTGCTGAGGGATCATTGGTGGCTGTCTGTAAACCCTGCACCTCTCGCTGCCTCTCCAGATCCTTTCTGGCTGTAGGGACTCCCCTGTTCCCCTAAAGAACTCATGGATGTTCTCCAGGCCACCCTGATGTCCCCCTGGCACAGCTCCTCTCCTGCCTGACACAACTAACACTCCCTTCACACAGATGCTCACACAGAGGGAGGCACAAGAAGTTTTTCACTGTGTAGCACGATCCCTTCTATCCCTGGGAGTGTCCAAGGCCGGGTTGGATGGGACTTGGAGCACCTTGGGATAATGGGAGATGTCCCTGTTCATGGCAGGGGTTGGAGCTGGATTGACTTGAGGTCCCTCCCCACCCAGACCTCTCTGGCAGCCCATCCTCTATTTTCCTTTATTTTGCTGAAGGCCCAGTCCTGCTGTCCTGGAATTTGTGGGATTATTTGTAACGACATCTAGAATTTTGACATAAGAATTTTAGAAAAAATGAAAACTCAGCTCAAGATTTCATCCGAGCAAGGATGCCAAAAGAGCAAATAATATTTTTTGTATATCACAGTGTGTTTGTTTCTTAGTATTTATCCTGTTGGGAACACATGGAGAGGGGATCTAATTCCCAGTATTCACCCCTCTTTTAGCTGTCACCAGCACAATCCTTAGCAATAATCAATAAAGCCATTCCCCCTGCAGCTGCCCAAGATGGCAGTTTTTCTCATTAGTCAGCAATCAATAGCAGCCCTTAAGTTAATAGTACATTGTGGTGGTGTTGTGGCAGCTGGCCTTGCCTGTCTTCCCAATGGAAATGAACGTTACAGCTCCTTGGAATGGAAAAGCAGGCACAGGGCAGGAATCAATGGCATTGATTTCAGCATCACTTTTTGAAAAGACTGATCATCATCCTCAGTGGCCCTGGCAGGAGTCTCTTCTCACTCTGTGTTACTGCACTCACACAGCCATGCAGGGAAAAAAAAAAAAAAAAGAGTTGCTTGATTTGCTCACCTGAAATCTGCAGTGAGAGTGAACTCTGTGGGGTGACTGCTCAGGGAGTGGCTTGGAAGGTGCTCTGGTCTTTGTCTAAATGAACCCTTTACTAAATGTTCATTTTGAAACCAGAAAAATCCAGGCCCAAAGACAGAGGCTGTAAAAGTGCTCAGCCTCTCTTCAGCTGGGCTCCTTGAGGCTGTAAAGGGCTCACCAGTGCTGGGTTGGTAGAGGCCAGACCCAATTCCAGTTTCCATAGAGCTGCTCCATTGTGACAATCCAGATGGAAAAATCCCATCATAGCACTGAGAGGTCGCCCCTGCCCATGTCCCTTTGGGCTGGTGAGGTTGTGACAGACTCCTGAGCTTGTCCTGCTGCCTTTGATGGCCTTTCCCTCTGTGTCCAGTGACTACAGGTACGTGGCCGCTGCCCTCGCCGTCATGAGGAACGTGACCCTCCAGATCAACGAGCGCAAGCGGAGGCTGGAGAACATCGACAAGATAGCTCAGTGGCAGGCCTCTGTCCTGGACTGGGAGGTACAGTAAACCTGGCCTGGCAACCTGTCAAGGGCAAATTCCAGGCTGTTCTTGAATTATCTAAGACCCTGTAGTTAATTTCCCGCGGTTTGGGATGAAGCCTGGGGCGGAGAAGGCACAGTCGTGACTTTGGGGTGGTGCTTAAATGTTAATGGTGCCCTAAAGAAAATCCAGTTCCTATTTCATCACTAACAGCGTGGAGTGACTTTTGTGGTTGCTGTGCTGGTAGTAGGTGAGACTTGGAGCAAACGCCATGTGCACTCTGCCTCTGTGTCACTGAGGAGGAGGGAGGGAAAGATGTAACAAAAAGCCCTGGAAATTGCAAGAGGTTAAGAAAATTAAGAAAATCCTTCTGGTGATTGCTTTATGACTGGAAGCCAAACTGTTAAACTGGAGTTAGAGATGCTATTTGCATTTTATAAATGACATCCCACTTAAAGATATTTCTGAACCAGCCCTGTGTGTAGTGATGGTGTAATTAAGGAGCTGAGAGGCACAGGGAAGGCAGAGTCAGCAGAAGGATTCCTCACCAGCAGGCCTTCAGTCTCTACATTTGTGCCATGTGTTTGGAAGAAAAGCCATACTAAAATTATGTTCTCCCTTTCTTTTCGTCCCTGATTTTTAAAAATCATTGTATGGAAGTAATCCATAAATAGGGTTTTGCAGCAGATTGAGGACAAACGTTTTTGTAAATCCTCTCACTGTTGTCATCAGCCCATGTGTTCAGCAAGGAGATAATCAGAGTGATGGAGCAGCCTTTCTGCTTCCTCACTTGTGAAGTCTGAAATAACTCCACATTCCAGTCATGGGGATCATACTGTGGAAATGAGTGTATGGGAAAGAGGCATTCATCCTTTAATTATTTTATTTCTGACAAAGATCTGTGGAGGCTGGGAGGATAGGGAGCAAAATACAGGTGCATCACCTGTGTTCTCCTTGGCTGAACTAGTTTCATTGCTGTGATGGAGGATGGAGGTTTATCACCCTGGATCTGGTGATAAAACACACAATAAAACACATAAATGCAGCAATCAGAGCTGGGATTGTGGCTGGCTGGGAGAGCAGAGAGCACAATGTGTCTGATTGTTTTACTGCTCAGGAACATCTCTCACTGCCACACAGACTCGTTTTCAGAATGAGGAAAGTGCTCTGCAGGAGGCACAGGACCATCAGCTCCATGCTCAGCCCTGGAGTGTGCCATGGGATGAGCTAATGGGGGTCATTTGTGAGGAGCTCCGAGACCCTCGCTGTAAATAAATCTCGATTAAGGACAGATCCATTCCAAGCCAGTGAATATTCATGTGTGAGAGGGAAGCCAAGGTGACCTCCACACAGGATCTATGGAATAGCAGTTGCTTTTTCTCTTCCATTAGCTCAGTTGATAATTCATTTTTATTTAGCCTTGTCCTTGATAATTCATTCTTGCTTAGCACTACCCATTCTTTATCTCCATCCCATCCTCAGGCACTTGCCAAATTATTCTTCCAGGCTTTTTTCAGCTATTCCAGATTTTGAGCACATTATTGCAGCAACATCCTTCAGCTTCTCATAACACAGCAAAGCCTGCTGCTTGTATGCTCAGAGGTCTGATGGGAAGACAGCTCCTGGTCAAAGGAAAACACCTTCCTTGCCCTTTTATTCTGGATTTTGGATCAAGAAGAATAACACAGTTTGGATGAGAAAGTAGAGGATGAGAGCTGGACCCAGCAGAGGATTTCACTGCTTGATTCTTTCCTCTGAAGCAGTTCTGAATCACCAGATCCAGCCCCCACTGCACAGCTGTCCATGGAACAGCCAGAAGGATGCACAAAAACCCAAAATACCCAGAAGTGAGCCACAGTGTAATGCAGGAAGAGAGTGGGAGCAATGAAAAGATTGGATCTTTGGGAAGTGCTTGGATGTGCTGAGATGTGAGCAGGTGTTCCTTAGGCACTGCAGACTCCAAATCCCTCTCAGAGGCTGCAGGAATCTCCCCAGGACATGGAGCATCAGGGTTGGCTCCTCATCCAGCCCCTTAGGGCTCAGAGCTTTGTTTCCTGTGCTGTTCTGGGGTACAGGAGGGACCTCCTGGTGTGTGTCCCCAGCCTCTCCAGACTGTGGGGAAGGGACATCTCTGGTTTGAGGAGAAGAGCACAGCTCCCAGTTGGTGTTTGCTGTCAGTGCTGTGCTACCACAAGGATTGTCCAGTCTGTGTGGAGTTCCCTGAGCAGAGAGAGGAACCCCCAGTGTAATTCCCAGCTTTCTTGGCCCTGCTCCTGCTCTAATCAGACCTTTCTGTACCTTTTCTGTCCATCCCAGTGGCTCCAGAGCACAGGCACGGCACAGCCTTCTTGAGACCCCCTGGAAGCAGCACTGACCACAAGAAAACAGGAACCAGGCATAAAAAATTACCATTTCAGTCTTTTTCCACCAGAAATGCAGGCAGGGCACAAGATAGAGCTAATCCCAAATTCCCACCGCGTTGGCGCTTCACAGATTATTTCAGTGGCTGAATGTTTTAGCACGTGGAAATATTTCATTTGGAGGAATGTCTGTTTTTCCTCAGCATCTTGAGACTGATGATGCTGATTCTCTGCTCTGAAGTTGTGTTTTCATTTCTAAATTTACCCATGTTTTGTCAGGAGATGGTGAAAAAAGATTTTTTAAAGAAGAAGGAAAAATTCCCAACCAAACAAAAAATACTTAGTGAGGGAATATCTGAAATGTTCTCATATATAAATGTGTGCACATTTTCTTGGAAGGAGAGGTGTTGTTGGGAATGCTGATCCTAAAACAAATAGGAAAAGTAAGGGTGTGTCCAAGCTGCTTTAAGCAGAGGGGTTTTACTGAATCCCATTTTTTTAGGAATCATTTTTATCCCTCCATGGGATAAAAATTTATCACACACATGGCCTCATTGTGGTGAATTTCAGGGTGAGTATTTGAAAACTGCAAACATCCTTGAGTTAAGCAAAGCCAGAGGTTTTCCCCAAGAAATCCTGCAAGCAGGATCTGATTGTTTAAATTGCCAGTGGGAGCAGGAAAGGGTGGCCTGGCACGAGGGACAGCCAGGCCTGAAGTCTTAAGGAATTATTGGCAGCTTTGGCATCTTTAGACAAATAATGACTGAGCAGAATCTTAAGGGAAGATTCTGATCTCAGCAGCTGCTGTAAATCAGGAATAATCCCAGTCACTCTGAGATGAGTTCCTGTGTAATTTGTGGCAATGTGGGCTTGACTGAGAAGCCTGGCTTGGTCTGCTGCCACGTGTGACTCACTTATTTATTTTGTAACCTGAATTCCCAGCGTATAAACAGACCCAGAGAGGTGCTGCCCACACCAGTGCCTTTTGTCTTTTGAGCTGGTAATGGCTCAGAATTTGGGGCTTCCACCACCTCCCACCGAGCCCTTTCAGTGCCTTTCAGTTCTGAAGTGTTCCCTGATGTTCCAGCTCCATTTCCCCCTGCTCAGCATAGTCCCCTTGCTCGAGTGAAACAAGCTCAGATCAGACCAGTGACATTTAAAGGCAGCAAGGCAAACCACCACACAAAGCTGGCTTCAAAGGGGGCAGCCAGAGCATCCTGGGCAGCCTTTGCTGCTCTCTCCCTTCCCTGTCCCTCTGAGGGAGCTCCAGCCCTCAAAGCTTGGTGGGAATAGATCCACACACACAGAGAGCAGGATTAAAAGAGATTTCCACAAAGCCCATCATCATTTCCAAGACCTTGCCAGCCCCAGGGCTGTATTTACACTGCTCAGAGGCACATTCCTGCCTTCCCCTCTGCTCCTGGTCCCTCTCTCCTGCCCCCATACAGATCCTGTGAGCCAGGGGAGCCCTGTTCCACTGTGCCCAGCTCGCTGGGCTCTGCTCCTAGGCAGGGTCTGGGCTCTCTTCCCATGGGCAGGGCTCAGCACAGCCTCCCCCAGTGCCCTGTACAGATGATGTGGAGATGGAAAACAGGTCTGTGCCTCAGCACACCTGGAATTGCTCAATTTTATGCCTTTTCACACAGCTCTTGAACTACATCAAAACAAAATGAAGCAGCAATCACTGCAGCAATTCAGGCTCCCTCTCCAGCAACACTTTCCTCCCTTTCAGTCCAGTTTTTTCTCACAGGAGGGAGGTGATGTGGCTCCCATTCCCTGGGAGGAGATCTGTGGTCCCTGATCCAACAGGGGACAGTTAACCAGGCTTGGCAGAGGACAGAGCCTTGCTCATCAGCCTGGATGGGTCTGAACTTGCTATTTAAACAGATTACTTTGGTTTGTGTAGATATTTAGATATTTCTACCAAAAATTCCCATGTCTTGCTGTGCGAAACCAGGAAATCCCTCTTGCTGTCTTGGATGGGCTGAGACCCTGGCAGGGGGCTCGGAGAGCTTGGAAGGGAGCCAAAGATCCCTCTGCCTTCAATATGGAGCCATGGAAACAGTTACCAACTTTATATGAGGAATTACAAACCAGGGAAAGTAGAATAAAATGAGTAGCTTATTACTGAATAGAGAAATAGAATGTTAGGCTTCATATGAGAAGTGTACAGGGGGGTCAAGATGGAGGAATCTGGGCTGTACTGCCCTCCTCCCTTCTTCTTCATCGTCTCCATTTTCTTGGTGATTGGTTTAGAGTAGGAATACACTGTCTAACATAGGTGATAGGTATTGGGAATAAACTGTAGTTTATAGTATAAAAAGACAACACAGCCCTGAGGGTGGGCAGTGTGCCTTGGACTGACCTGGTGAACGCACCTTGGCTGGTCAGGGAGAACATGTTATAGATAAGAAATAATAAACAACCTTGAGAATGAAGGCCAGGCAGCTCTGACTCTTTCTTTGACCATCGGGCTGTGAAAAGGACTCTCGGGAAATTCCCAGGCAGGGGAAACTCGAGAGGTTGCCACTATGGCAACTTCCAAGAGTATTAAATTTCCATGAAGGGAGAAATATATATATATTTGAGAAATTTAATGAGCATTGTCTTTTTAAATTTCTTCTCATTCCTGTTATTTACGGGTCCTTTAAATGAAGACTTGCTGCCCTTAATTGTGTAATCTATAATCACTGGCCTCAGCCTGATGCTGCGTTAGTGAATCCAAGAGTGCCATGAAAGGAAGCTGCCTGTAACCACCAAAGTGAGGACAGCCTGATGAGAAAGCCTCCTGGGAAAAAAACCACGGCAGGGACTTAAATGGAGCCTTCTTTTTTCTCCTTCTTCTTTTATTTTTTTCCCCCAGCAACAGAAGGTATCAAAACTGAGCTTGTTGAAAAGGACAACATTTTGCCGGCGTTCCTTTTTGTGATCTCAGTGTAGCCTCGGGTGCTAATCAGCCTGTCAGTCTCTAATTGCAGAACAGCAGTGTCAGGCACGAGAGAGCCCTGCTGGCTCCCTGGGAACTGGAAAGGGCACAAATCCCCTCCTGGTGCCCAGCAGGGACAGCACAGGGCCATGTCAGGGTGGGCTGGGGGCAGGGCAGCAACTCTGGTGGGCTCTGGGCATTCCCGAGCCCAGGGAAGTGTCTGGGAGGGGGAGCAGCTCTCAGTGCCAACCCTTCCTTGATACCCTGGTGTTCCCAGCAGCATTTATTTCATTACACTCTTAAACCTCTGTGGTTCCTGCCAGCTGCCCATCACAGAGTGTGGTGGTCACTGCAGCAGCACTGGGGAAATGGGGATCCACATCCTTGCAGGCAGCAGCAGCAGCAGAGCTGACCCTGAGCTGTCACAGGCAGGAGTGGCCTAGGGACTCAGTGTGTCAATGCAGGGCTTGAGGGAGCTCACATCCAGCCCAGAGCTGGGGCCTTCTGCTCCCATTGCTGCACACCAGGGACTGGGGCTCTTCCTGGCACGATGTGGAGGAGAGAGAAGTCAGCTTTCCTTGGCTGGAAACCCTCTGGATGCTGCAGGATGTGCACTGAAAACCTTGGGCTGAGGGGTTTTTTGGAGGCTTATGGCACAAAACTCAGGTTGGAAAAGGTGTCAGGAGTCAGGGCTTCTCTTGGCTACTCTGCTCCTGTGCTCTGCTGAACATCTGCCAGTTCAGAGCAACTAGAAGTTCACTTCCTTTTTCAGCAGGGTTTATCTTAACTTACAGAAGGATACAGATGATCCAGCCTCTGTGGGAGTTGGAAAAAAATGGAGAAGAAAAAGGAAATTTTTTCCTGGTTCTGTACAGATTTGAAGGCGTGGGACTGGGACAGACATTTGGGGAAGTCTGCCTGGAGCAGAGATTGAGGCATGCTGGGGGAGCCACGGCAGTGGAGCTGAAAAGCCAGTGTCCCTCTTTGCCCCCACCCTGCAACTGTCCCCTGAGCCCCTCAGTGGAACCCAGAAGAAGACAATTTGTGCTTTTCAGAGAGGTACAACTGTGTCAGGACAAGAAAAGCCTTTGGAGGTTCAGAGGTTGTGCCCTGAGGCTCTGCTGTGGGAATTGGCACAGCAGCCCAGGCTGGAGGAGCAGGGCAGGACCATGGACACGCTGCTCCTGACAGCCACGTGCCAGTCCCAAACTCTGTGCAATCTGTATTTCCCAATTTACTCACCCCAAGTGGGAAATCAGCTATTTCTGGCCTATAGACTGATATAGAAATTGTTTTCCCCACATAAGAAATGCAATACAAATCCCATCATTTCGGATCTGGATGTTTTTGGGTTATGTTGCTTGCAGGGACTACACAGTTTGGATTCAGCTAATCAAGTAGAAGTGTTTACAGAGCCCTCTGTGTGTCCTCAGGCTTCAGATGCTACCACAGGAGTAAAAGACAAAGCTGGCTTTCTATTTTTAGCAGCCAGCCTCTCCTAAGCTCACCCCCTCTCCCAAAGCTCCCATCCATAGGCTTGTGGGAATCTTCTTCATGTAAGCTCATGTGTAGCCAGGAAATCTCACGGTTTCTGGGGCTGGTGTGTTTTCTTCAGAGGCTTCAGTTCTGGGGCTCATGTCCCCCTGAGCTGTGGCAGCAGCACTTGGGCCCTGGGCTCTGGCCAGGCTGAAGTGGGACCTCACTGAACCTCACCAGAGCCCATCCCTGTGGACAGTGACCCTCTGTGTCCCTGGGAAGTCATCCCTTGTTAGCCCCTGGGACAGCAGAGGCACAGGAGTGAGGCAGGGAGGTGGATAAAGCCCTGCTAAGGTGATTTGGAAGTCTGTGCTGCAGCTTGGTGATGCAGTGACTTAATGAAGCTGCTGCTGTCACAGGGCCCGGGGACACAGGCGGCCGCTCCCAATCAATGCTGAGAGGTTAATTACACATTTACCTGAGCAGCAGTTTGAATCCTCACTACGGAACCAGGAGAGGGGGGGACTCCTGGCTGCCTTGGCACCTGCAAGTGTGAGCAGCACCAGAAGTGTGTGTCTAGCTAGATGCCCCCCATAGCTGGCTGAACCCTGACAAGCTGTTTGCTGGGATTTTAGGGATGCTCTTGTCCCAGAAATTGGTTCCAGCTTGGCATCAAAGCCAGAACTGCAGTAGTTCACAGCCAAAAAGAAAAAAAAAAAAGCTCGTCTGTCTTGCTCCTGAGTGCTGCTCCTGAATGCTGCTCCTGAGTGCTCCTCCTGAATCCTGCCCCTGAATGCTGCTCCTGAATCCTGTTCCTGAATCCTGCCCCTGAATGCTGCTCCTGAATCCTGTTTCTGAATCCTGCCCCTGAATGCTGCCCCTGAATCCTGCTCCTGAATCCTGTTCTGAATTCTGCTCCTGAATCCTGCCCCTGAATCCTGCTCCTTACCTTTCAGCTGGAGCCATCCCGCCTCCTTGCGCGGTGCTCCACCGAGATGCCCACAGGGCAGGTGGTGGTGAATTCACCCATTTTTAATAAATAGATTTTAATTAACTTTTTAAAAAGTCCAGCTCATTCCAATTAGTGGAGGGTGATTGCATTTGTTCTCTCAGAGAGTGGGAGAGAGAGCACTGTGTTTTCAAGACCATCTGCTCATGAATCCTTAAAAAAAACTCGGGAGAGGAAAACAAGCGTTAGCCGGAGGCAGGGAAGGGTGAGGGCACTCTGGCAGCCAGCAGGGAGGCCTGGCCAGTTGAGGGGGGGCCCGGGGCTGCCACAGGAGCCAGGGTGGTCCTGACAGGATTTTGGAGGTGGGGAGCTCTAATGAGCTATGGGAGAAGAGACTGGCAATGCCTGGATGAGTGAGAAGAGAGGCAGCAATCCAGAGGGCTGAGTTCTGGCAGCCTCAGAGATGGGGAACTGCTGCCCCACTGTGTCCCAGGCTTTTGTAGCTGGCTGGAGATTCCAGGAGAGGAAGTGCTTTGGGATGCTGTTCTAAAGAGAGGACATGTAGGGAATTTGGTGCCCTGAATTCAAAGTGCCTGTGGGGTGGGAAGGAGGAAGGGGCTTTGTTTTCCTGATGCCACCAGCACCTGCAGCAAGATCCAAGGGTCTGGAGGTACCTGGAGAGGAGAGTGGGGGCAGTGTCTGGGGCAGCTCTTTCCCCATGGCAGTATGAGCTATAGTGGTCATGTTTCAAGCATCCACAGGTCTTTCATTTATTCCTCTTCCTTCAGAATTATCTCCGAGTCCCAGTTTCTGGTCTGAAATCAGATGGGGTGGCTTTGAGAGCTGCAAAAGCACCAAAATCTTACTAATTTGCTGCTTCTGCCCATCGTGCAAAGACAAACTTGTCAGTGCAGTTGACTCAGGCTCGTTCCCTGTGTCCTCCAGGGAGATGATATCTTGGACCGCAGCTCGGAGCTGATCTACACGGGAGAGATGTCCTGGATTTACCAGCCTTATGGACGGAACCAGCAGCGAGTTTTCTTTCTCTTTGATCACCAGATGGTTCTCTGCAAGAAGGTAAGGACACAGATAAGGGCATGCTGTGGGCAGGCTTGCCAGTCCAAAGTGGTTTTCAGGGCATGGTGGCTGTTGGCTGCACGTGCAGAAGAGGATGTGGAGAGCCCTGAGGAAGGACAGTCTGCATGCTTGGGGTGGGGAGCACTCTGTGATAGAGGGATTTTTGTGCTCATAGCAAATCCAGCCTTCACTTGCTCTTTTCATGCCTTTATCTCATGTGCCCCTGGTTTGGCTCATTGCCTCCCTTCTCGTTTTAGGTTTTGGCTGCAGTGTATGATCTGGGATTAGATAGTCCTGCAATTCCTGTATGAACTACAAAACCTGGCACTGGGGCTGACAGCCCAATTGCTGCATTGAGATGGTGATGAGCAGCAGCCAGGCTGTGCTGGGTGTCTGTGCTGGTGCTTGGGGAGAGGCTTTTCAAGCTTCGTCCTCCTGTCTCTGCCGTGCTGGGTTTAACAGGGCCCCTCCCTGCTCTGGGACCCATGGAGAAGGAGGGAGGGCAGTGCAGAATGCTGGTGTGCTGATGTGGTGTTAATAGCAGCAGGTGAGCTGTGATCCACAGAAACCGTGTCCAGCAGCAGCTCTGGCACCCATGTGTCCCACTGAGGTGACCCCAGCTCACTGCCACCACGCCTGTGTGACACGAAGGGACGGAGCTCCTCAGTGCTGGCTGTGACAGCTCAGGGTTTGCTGTCACTCCCTGCAGCCACACAGAACTGTGCAGGGGGGTGTCCCTGGGACAGCACAGGGCTGTGTTCCTGTCACAGCTCCTGGGCTCAGGACAGGCTGAGCCTGGCAACCTCCGAGGAGGCCCTGGCACCGTGGGAAGGGCGTGGGTGGGGACGTGGGTGGCTCCTGACTCAGCACGGCATCACTGCCCCCTCCAGGGCCCGGGCACTGCAGTGGGTGGCACTTTCTTCTCCTGAGTCATGGTTGACTGAAGTTCTGCCTTCTGGAATGCCTGTGCTTGTTTCCCCCCCCTCACTGCTGTGCCTTTCCCTCCTGTCCCAGCCCTACACAGAAGCAGCCACGGAGCAGCAGTGAGAGCTGCAGAGAGCCTGGAGGGACACAGCTGGGTTTCCTTCTTAGTGCTGACCTCCTGCTCTTTGATTTTGACCCCAAATTTCCAATTCAGAGGGCAGCATCCAGTCAGGCTTGCACTGGGTCTGGTCCAGAGAGGTATTGAGCATTCCCTTAACTCTGGGAAAATCAGGGCTGGGATTCCTGTGGTCATCAGCACGAGTGGAGAGTGGTCAGCAGTTCACAGCGGGCTGCTGGGGGCCTGCAGGGATCATCAGAGTTCACACAGTGCTAGTGTTGCACTGTCCTCCCTTCTGCATGGAAAAGGCATTTTGGGAGGTGTGGAGGTGCTGCATGAAAGCCCCCTGTGGGTTGTGCAGGGGGTCTGGCAGTACCACTGGCTCTGTGTCAGGACCTGCCAAGGTCTCGTGGCAGGAGTGCCCGTCCAGCTCTGGGGTGACAGGGCACAGGGGGCAGGCCCTATGGCAGCCCTGTGGGCACAGGGTCAGACCCCACTGCAGGTTCTCCCTCTGTGTCTCTGTTTCCAGCATCAAACTGCAGCTGCTGCTTTTCAGCCTTGGGGTAGGAGGGGAGATGGGGTTCCAGCTAGACTCTCCCATCCTGATCACACTTTCCTTTATTCAGAATGAGTGTCCAAGTCTGGAATTCAGAGGAGTTTTAGCTCCATTTTGGGACCACGCATCCCATATATAAAGTAAATGTGGGTGGTTTGTAGTCTGTGCTGTCTTGACCCCCCTGACAGATCCCAAGAGGCAGGATCAGCTCTGCTTCAGAGCTGAGGCCCCTCAGGGAGGCACCCCTTACCTTGAGGTTTGGGAAGCTGGGGCCAGCTTTCCTTACCCCCTTCTCTAAAATTGAGGGATGGAATATGATCCACACCCCCCTGGGAGCAGCTTTGGAACCACCTAACATGGCACATCTCAGTGAATCTTCAGAAAATCTGCATTTGTGGGTTTTCTTCAGGTGTAATAAATTAATAGGTATGATACATCCCTCATCATGACACAGTCTATATGAAAATACTTTAAAAAATTATTATGGTTTATATCTCTTTGTTGGCCAAAAGAGATTTTTAATAGAAATAAGGAGCTCATTCCTTATTTAAATATGCCACAGAGGCTTCAGTTTGATGAAAGCATGGGAGATATCCTGAGTGGCTTTAGAAGGCAAACACATATTTCAGACACTGCTCCAGATCTTCACTGCAGTTACCTGCACATCCTCCTCTCCTTCCTGACCTGTGAAGGTATTTGCATCCCCTGGTAATTCAGATGGATCCTGTGGGTGGGGAGGGTCATACAGGAATTGCTGGTGGGACAGAGTTTGATATCAGACTGTCCCTGAACTCTGACAGTTCTGCTGCTGGCACTCCCTGGGAGCTCCATTGTCTCCAAACCTTGTTCCCCTGTGTGCTCACCCTGCAGGTTCCTGCTCACAGTTCATGCAGTGGGAGAGAAGGGTTTTCCCTGCTGGCCCATCCAGTGTTCCCTATTGGCTGTGCAGGTATTTCCAGTGTCCAGCTGCCTGCTTTCAGCAGCAGGTAACACATTTCAGACAAAGCCCACCTGCTCTGTTCGTGTCCTGCCCTCCAGGGGCTTTGCCACCCCTTTCTCTTGCTGTCTGAAAATACTTCAAGGTTTTAGGGCCTTTTTTTGTTGGACACCTGGCGAGGGCATTTCTGTGAGGGGGAATAACTCTCAGGGTGATTTTTCCTGACATTATCACCTGGCTGTTGCCTGCTTTTTACACCTGCTGCAAGACTGGGAATTCCTGAATGCATTTCCATGACCAGCATGCCTTCAGACAGAGACCTGGGTTGGGAAGTGAGTCATTACCTAGGGCTGCACTCAGATGTGCTTGGCAGATGTTATTTCCACCACTGTGGGTGGACTGAAGTCTTTCTTCCAAGCAGGAAAGCTGCACTAAGGACTACAGCAAGTGGAGATGCTGACACTGCTGGCAAACACCTTGTGTGGGTTAATTTTCACAAAAATAGTTTCCAAGCTTTACAGATGAGTCTCTCTGGCTTAGCTTTTGCCACCAGAGACAGTACTGGTCACTTCCTAACATCACCACTGAGTGCTTTCCTGGTGCCAGGCACTGAGGAGTTTGATCAGATGAAATGGCCTTGCCAGCTATTCCAGGGTTCAACAAACTGAATGCTGAAACACCAGTTTGGATGCAACAGTTCCTGATCCAGAGCCACTGGGAGAGCTCAGAATCCAGGTTTTCCTTGCAAAGCCAGGTAACTTTCAGCTGTTGGATCAATGTGAAGCTCTCCCATTGAAGTTCTGCCCATGTTTCCTGAATGACAGGCTGGGACACTGCTGTGGGCATGAGGACAAAGTGGTGCCCTTTCCAAAGAGTTGGTTGGAGACCCTAATTCAGAACTGCCTTTTGGGAAGGCAGAAGGGAATAGGCTGGCCAGGAACAGGCAGTGCCTCAGTGTGCCGTGCCATATGTGTATAATCAGGACAAAAATGCCTATTCTGGGATGCTGGCTGTAATTACCAAGAAATAAAGGCAATCCTGGATGATGGTAACACTAAAAGATGTTGCCTTAAAGGCACAGGGTCTACTTTCCTTATCACCCTGAAGTTGAGAGAGTTTGACATGGAGATGCTTTAGATTTGCAAATCATGGTACTTAACATCCAGGCCTGTGACACACAGCATTAATTATGATCACTTTGGGGATGCTCGAGGTTCTTACCAGATGAGGATCTTCTTTTTTCTGTTCTGGGTAATAATTTGAATTCCCCTAACAGGCTCCAGGGCACTGTGGCATGAGTCTGGGAATGACAGTGTGAAGTAGGAAGGGTTAACAGAGTTACTGCTCTAAATTCCACTTTTCTTTCACCAATAGCTGAGCAGTCCTTGATGGGGCCCCGTGTTTAGTGTTTTCTGACAGCGCAGAAAGATCGGTGACTGCATGAAACACATTTAGTTTTCATTTGTGCTTTTTATGTGTCTCTTGTAATCAGGAGGCAATGCAAGCTCCAGCTTGCAGTTTATTGCTGTTGCTGTCTTCCCTTGAGCTGCCCAAGCAGAGCAGGTTGGATGGGAAGCAAAATGAGACCAGTTTAATAGCAGTAGCCAGACAGGCAGCCAGAAATAGCGCTGCTACAGGAGATGGAGTAAATAAAATAATCCTGTCAGACTCCATTGCAGTCCAGGTTTCCAAATGGGAAGATAAAAGAGACATTTCTGAGTCCTTTCAGTGGAAGAAAGTTTAGCTCCTACGTAGCTTCTGTTGGAAACACCGAGGTGATCTTTGCACCAAAACAACGGCCCTGCTTTTATTACAGGCTAAAGAGGGCCTGTGGGAGCAGCCAGAAATCTTGTTTGCAAACACACAGCAGCCCTGGGACAGTTCTTATTACTTTAAGTGGGTTTTCAACTTCATCAGCACCTCCCAGCTCTTCTCTTTTTCTCCCAGTAACACAGATCTCCACAAAATGCCACGTTTTAGGTCAGGCCTGGGCCCAGCCTGCAGCAGGAAATGGCTCAGGCTGTGTTTCAGCAGCTCGGGAGAGGCTTGGTGCTGCCCTGACTGGCAGAGCTGCTGCTGGGGCTGGGGTGATGCCTGGGGTGTCAGGACCAACTCCTGATGATCCTTGTGGGTCCCTTCCAACACAGGATATTCCATGAGTCTATGAGGTGGGCATGGAGATGACCAAAGAGAACACAGTGGCTTGGTCACAAAGTGTGAAATGAAGTTTTTAGAGGGCAGTGTTTCCCCAGCCCCACTGACAGACCCCTGTGCTCTTGCCCAGCTGGTGCTGTCTGCAGGCAAGAGCTTTCTGTGGGACCACAGGGCATGGAAGGGAATTTGGATGCTTCGCCAGTCCCTTGGCCAGCAGATAGGCAAGGAAGGCAAGTCCAGCAATTAACAGGGTATAGATTAAAACCAATTGTGAAACAGCACTCCAGCTTTCAGGCAGGGGTACTCCAGGAAAGAAAACATTCCTGTGAATGGTCCCACAGCCTGGAATGTTGGGTGAGCCTTTGCAGGGCTGTGCAGGTGACCTGCCCTGAGCAGTCATGACACAGGGCCTCATGTCACAGGGGGCTCATGCTGACCTGGAACCTGCTGCCCTTCCACTGCCTGGGGGGAGCAGAGAGGGAACAGCAGGATCCACAGGGGCTAGAGGAGCCAGCAGGAGGAGTGGTAAAATGCAGAAAGGGCTGAATTTGGAGTTCTCCACCATCTATGTGGTTGTCTGGGCAGGGATCAGGGTTAGCCTCCTGTGACCATACAGATTTGCATGATGCTCTGCACAATGCTCTGTGCCTCACCTACCACTCCCAGAATTGCAGTGGGTGTAAATTTGGCCCACAGGCAAACCTGCAGAGCTGAAAACTTACCCCTGCTGCCGTGACCTTTCATCAGCACCGTGTAAGCCCCTGGGAGCAGCTGGGGAGGCCAGCAGAGCAGTGCCGTGGCTGCAGAAGGGTTTCCTATCTCCTGCTGTTGTCAGTCCTTTGGAAAGGCCCCCTCGCCCTCGCCTGGCTGCTCTGCAGCCAGAGGGATTGAGCTGGGGTGGAAGGAGGCATCAGAACGCCAGTGCTGTTCCACTGGATCCATGGAGTGAAAATAGCACTGCCACACAAACGCTGTCAGCCCCAGCCCTCCCCTCTCGGATCCCTGACTGCAGCTCCACGGAGCTGCCGAGGATGACTCCAGCGTCTCTTCCCGCTCAGGAGACAGGGAGACAGGCAGTGCTGAATAATTCAGGGGATGTGCCGGCCTCCCCACACAGCTGTCCTTGCGCGGGAGGAGTTACGCAAACCCAGAGCAGCTCGGCTCCCCGGGGACACTCCTGGCAGCTTTGGGGTGGGAAGTGAGTGGGGAGTGGTGGTGGCATCCCCCTGTCCCTGATAGGATCCATCCTTTAGCTCATTCCTGCCTGGGATGAGCAGACCCCATTTCCCTCATCTCCAGCTGCTGTGTCTGAGGGCTCAGAGCAAAGCTCACAGGCTCTGGCATCCAAACTCTTAGCAGGGCTTAGATTTATTTTCTGATATCAAGAATATTTAGGACAAAAACAGTCCAAAGGATTCATTGAGCTTTAGGGTCTCATTTGGGCCAAGGAGAGGCCCAGTGTGATGCTGCATTGGGCTCCACCGTGTGCCACTGTTACTGTCCCATCTGAACACTCAGCCACTGTAGGGTTAAATTAAATGCACAAATGCTACAGAAAACTGTCCCCTTGGTGTTCATAAAAAGCAGGCCGGGCTGCTTTCGTCAAAGGGTCTCTGTAAGGTAAATTAGTCTTTAAAAATGTAGGCTCGGAATCTTCTCTCAAAAAGTCAAAGAACGTTGAAAGCCTTCATGACTAAAGATACCCAGAGACACGGCAAAGTGGCAGCGTGCCATGCTCTCATTGCTCACGGCAGGCTGGGCAGAGGGAAGAGAGAGCAGGCAAGCAGGAAAATCAGGACAAATTTCAGGAGCATGTTGGAAAAGTCTGCTCCTCTGTTCTGCAGTCAGTGCCTAGGCCAGTGGGAAATCACAGAGAGGGGTCTGAGACCCACCCACAACTCAGTGCAAAAGGCAAGTCAGCCTCTTCCAAACCTCTGCCTTTCCCAAACCATGAGCTGGTGTTTGGGTGAGTTTCTGAGCCCTGGCTGATTTGCCTAATTCCAGCACCAACTGTTCACTGGTCTTCACCTGTTCCCAAGAGCAGGGCTGACCTGGGCTGGGTCTGTGTCCAGCCTCATCCTTGGGCTGACCTTGGCTGGCTGTTCTCCCCTGGACACTGGGGACACTCATCTCTGCTGAGGTGATCTGCAGGGATTGCTGCTTTTCATCCCTGCCCAGACCCCCCAGCAATCCCACCCTGGGCATCCCTGGCAGTGCTGTCCAAAGGCTCCTGGAGCTCTGGCAGCCTCGGGGCTGTGCCCATTCCCTGGGGAGCCTGGGCAGTGCCCAGCACCCTATGGGGGAAGAAGAAACTTTCCTGATCTCAAACTTAAACCTGCCCTGGCCCAGCTCCAGTCCATTCCCTGGGTCCTGTCCCTGGTGACAAGTGAAGAGCTCAGAGCTGCCCCTCTGCTGTCCCTTGGAAGGATGTCATAGACCTCACTGAGATCTCCCCTCAGTCTCCTCCAGCTGAACAAACCAAGTGCCCTCAGCTGCTCCTCCAGGCCCCTCCTGAGCCTTCCCCATCCTCGTGGCCTCCTTTGGATGCTCTCCAGTAACTAAATGGTCTTTTTTATATTGTTGTGCCCAAAACTGCCCCAGCACTGGAGGTGAGGCCACCCTAGCCCAGGGCAGAGCAGAAAATGCCCTCCCTGGCCCTAGGACAAGGATGTCCCTCATGGCTCCAGGGCACTGCTGATGTTCTACAAAGCTGGTGGGGATGGAGTGATGATCCTCGTTGGAAGAGGCACCGTGTTGCCTGTTCCTCCTCCTCCCCGTGCCTCTCAGGGCTAGAGGAGCTGGGCTGTGCTACCCACAGGTCTCCTCTGTTTCCCTTGGCTCTTCAGCTCTGATCCCGAGGCACGGGAAATGCTGAGCTGTTCCCACACAGCTCTGAGCTGTTAGAGATCCACCATGAGAGCCCTCCAGTGTGTGTCTCACAGATTACTTAGAGCTCCCCATTGATCTGTACAGTAAATAAATGTCGTTATCCCATGGTAGAGATGGGGAAGGGCTGAGGGAGAAATGTCATTTCACCTGGAGCCCCAGGAGCTGCCCTCACAGGGCCTAGCTGCATCCATGCCCTCAGAGCACACAATTCCTCCCCGAGTCATTTTGAAATTCCTTTGCCACTGGAACATGTGGGGTTTGATAAATGGGAGCACCAATAACCTACATATGCAGTGAGGAACTTGTAATGGATTATTCTGTGGCTGGCATCTCCTGTCCTGTCAGCTCCTGAGAGGGATCTAATGACTCACGGCTGGAAATGGCTCTTTCCCCATTTGTGCTTCACGGATGATTTGTTTTACGCATGAGAAGTCGAGTGTGACCTAGCACAGAGTAAACCACCACAGCTCCTGAGAAAAGGCACCATCCTAAATCCAAACCCTTGCTTGAGGCCTCCCCATCCACCCCTGTACACCACACACTCAGGAGTTAACAGGAGGAATATGGAACTCCTGGAATGCTGCACACATGGGGTGAAGCTCTGGGACCAGGCCAGGTCCTCTCAGGAGCTCGTTTCCTCCTTGGGTGCCCTGTGTTGCTGAAACCCCTGAATGGCTTTTGGTTGTGATGCCATTTTGCACTGGTCTGCAGATTGCCCTCCCTGTCATTATTGTTCTTTTTCCCCTGGAGTGTCCCAGGGAGTTTGACTTTTCCTCTCCCACAGGCAGTGCCAGGCACAAGGAGCTGTGCTCTGGGCTAGTGGGGCAGAAAAAAAGTTAGAGATGGAAACTAGAGAGCAGGAGAAGCAGTACAGATGACAAGTAGTACTCAAAGAGCTACTGAACAGTGATTTACAGGTGCAATCCTTCCTGCAAGTGTCTAAATTCTCTACAACAGGAGCATAATTCGTTGTGGGAGTCCATCCCAGTGTCCACGTTTTCCAATAAAGCTCAGCCTTGCTTTCCTTGTGATGGCCACAAAGGAGATTTCTTTCCTTCCCAGCACAGTTACATAAAGTCACCTTCCCCTTCCAGGAGGGGACAGTGATGAGGGTGGGAGCAGAGGGGTGGCCCAGGCAGGTCCCAAAGCAGGGCCAGCCCCGAGCGTGGCTGCAAAGCCCCGCCCAGCACCCGGAGAGCAGAGCTGTGGGGGGCTTATGTAACGTGTCAGAACTTCGCTTTGTGCTCCCGTCAAACCACTTTTGTTGGCTTCATCTCTTCCTTGTGAATCCTTAGTACAGATTACGTGAACAGACTGCAGAGCATTATTCAGAAGAGCTTAATTAACCTCAGCGAGGGGAAGAAAAGGAAATCGTAGAAGCTGTAGGGTAAAAAAAGATCATATTTAGACAAATAAGTGCAAATGACCCAGATGCATCAATTTCCTTTAGAGGCAGGCAGGCAGGCTGGATGCTCCACAGAGGCTGCAGGTCTGTGCCATTGCTGCTCCTGCTGCTGGCCCCACACTGCCCCAGGTCCTGCTCATCCTACCTGCTCCCAGCCCTGCTCCATCTGGCACCTCCTCTCACACACCATCCAGCTGCAGAACTGGGAAGGACCCCGGGAGAGCAGCCATTCCCTTAGCAGGATTAAGCACACTCAGATCATCTCTGATGGATGTTTGTCTAACCTTCTTTTGAAAATCCCCCAGGAATGCTGTCCCAAGACTTTCCTATTTTGTCTGTTCTAGGGTTTAACTACTCTTCTAGATAGAGGCTTTTTTTTTCCCAAGTTTCTAATCCTGTTCTCCCTTGTGGTAAATTAAGCCAAGCCACAATCAAAATGGAGAATAATTGATCACCAGCCTCCTTAAAAGAGGAGCAGCTTTCACATACTAGAATACCAACAGCACATTCCTTTTTAGTTATAGCCTTTCTAGATTAAACAGCTCCGTTTCTTTGGCCTTTCCCCACTGATAAGGTTTTGACAGTCTTTTTTTGAGTTTTCGTATTTTCTTGCTCTTGCCTGATTTAACTACAAGAAATAATTTTCTGTGACATTCAGAACTGGCCAGTGCAGAGCAGCCTATGGTCACCCTGGCTGAGCCATGGGCAGGATAATAAACAGGACCAAACGAACAGAGCCAGCCTGTGAACAAAGCTAGATCCTAGAGATTAATAATTTTTTCACTCCTCTCATTCTAATTCTCTCATTTATCCCTGGATAACTGTTGGAACCTTGGATGCTGAGAATTTTAAACTTTCTGTGCTGAAAGACACAGACCCCCAAGAGAACACTGCATTTGACCCGAGGCCGTGGAGAAGGCTTCCAAAATGGAATGACAGAACTGGGATTGTGGGTGTGCAGTTTGAATAGAACTGTGTGATATCACAGGGTGGAAAACCTAGAGTTTAATGTTTTAGAATATAGCAGTATATATAAGGCAAGATGGAGGTTTTAGGGTGGTGGCTGGTCCTTCTTCTTCACCTTCTTCTCCATGGGTTTGGGTGGTTTTGTGTAATTGGACAGAAAAATCTGCATTGCAGGGCATGGGTGATTAGTTATTGGGTTAAAAGTAAAAATAATTCAGGTGTCACTTCTTAATTGGATAGTTTAGTCTTAAAAGACCTTGTATAGAAAGATAGGCATTTTGTAGCTTGTTAGTAGAATGCTACAGAACTCACAACTTGTAAGACTGTAATATAGATGAGAAATAATAAACATTTGAGCCCAAACACGAAATACCATCTCAAGCACTTTCAATCCCAATCTTGACAGAGGCAGAGAAGTTAAAGAATCGATATTTAGTGGTGCCCTGTGTGAGAGTCAAACTCACAACCTTCATAGATAACCAGGAGTAGGGGCAGCATTCCTGTCTTCACAAAGCCAGAGCTCCTCTCAGCTTCTGCAGCAGATAAATCCCCATTTTTGTGCATGGATCTGCCTTGTCCTCCTGCCACGCAGTACTTACACCAGGCTGGTGGAACAATCCATTTCCCTCCTCAGCCTCACAGCTGCTTTCCTTAATCTCATGTTTTCTTTGACTCCATGGATATGCTGGGAACTGTGCTGGACAAAGTGGTGTGAGGAGCAACAGGTTCCTATCTGAGCACTGCTGCTGCACCTGGGAGAGCACACCAGCAGCATCCCTTCATGGCCTCTGTGCTCTCTCAATTTCTATCCTCTTGTCCACGTGCGTTAAAAGCTCCTTAAAACAAAGATTTGGCCTTGTTTGCTTGTCTGCTGTAGGCCAGATGAGTACCTGCATTTTCTTGAGCTCAATTACACTGCAAGGCATTTAAAGAGGGCCATGCTTCACTAAGGAGCTGAGTAGTGTCTTTTATTGTTTAAAAGCTGTGATAAAATAGCCACGGATCAAATAATTACTGTGCTTCCCATATTATGGGTGTTAAAATTTAGTCAGTTGGGAAATAATGTCCATTCACTGAGTGTTGGCAAGAAGGGACAATGATAATAGAAAATGCTGAGCCCATTAAAAATGAAATTATCCAGTTACAGTTGTTAATTTGTGGACTGAACTTTCTGGAACCAGCTGTGGACAAAGTCCTCATGTCCAGGCATGTGCTGAATAAAGTCTCTTATAAATTCAGGGTACCACTGTGGAGTTCATGGCCAACAAGTGAGGAATGGACCTTCTTTTGAAGAAAAGCATTGGGAGAAAAGGTGATCCATTTCTTCTGGAGTCATTTTTGAATTTCCTTCTCCCAATGACAGTGGAAGTGGCAGGCAGGAGTTTTGTGCTGTTGCCTTTCCCTTGCTCAGCTCAAGACCAAACCACGGCGTTTTCTCCTCTGCAGCTGAGCTGCTGCTTCCCCACTCCTGCATTTCCCCAGCAATTACCTGTGGGGGCATTTCATCTCCAGAGGCACTTGTAGGATTCCATTATCTTCTTGCTGCTCCTTTAGGAACTCCTGGGCAGCACCTTTATCTTCACATGCAGTACTCAGCAGCTCAGGAGCCTTGGAGCCTCACTGGAGACAGGGACAGCTCCTGCTGCATCCCAGGGGGGGAAATGTGTGGACCAGTTCAGTCAGACATTTCCAAACCCATGGTTTGTCCTCTGGAAGCACAAAGCTGGTAAAACATTCCCTTGGCAGTAGCTATTAAAAATAGCTCCTAATGTTTTCTGACTCAAAATTGGGGAGATAAGAGGAGGAAAATGTGTTTAGTGTGTGTAAGGAAAGAGGCAGTGCACAGAGCCTGGGATGTTCAGAGCTTGTGATTGTTGATTCTTGAATACCTTTATGAACAAATCTCTCCACAATCATGAAAATTGCCTGGAAAGGCCCACTGGATCCATCCTCACAGGAGCATGGACTGTTGGGGCTGTTCTGGAAGTTCTCAGCAGCAGTGGGAAGGGGAATGGCTGCTATGCTGATGTAAGGAGCACATCCTTGCTGCTGTGAGATTTGGTATCAGATGTTTTTAAGAACGTGATGCAGATAAATGTTCTCTATGAGAACAAGTCCCAGCCTCCCATTAAACACTGTGTGTGGTATTGACTGATTGATCAGGCTCCATGTGGCTCTTGCAGCCTTTCCACAGCACCAAGGGGAAGAAACAATTTCCTAAGTTAGGATGAGACTGAAAAGATTTTCTGTTGCCTGTTCAGCCTGAAATGCCTTTTTCTTATGTTTTGGACTATCACTATTTCAGGCCTACACCAGAGGAAGGTTTTTGTACAAGATATTTGTTAATGGAATTCCTCCCCCTGCCCAGAGCATTCCAGAGGAAGGAGTCAGGATTTAAAGCCTGTGAGGTTCTGGCCAGTCTAGTGATAGTTACTACTGTCTGGCAGATTCATGAGCAAGTTGGCTAAATCATTATGATGTAGAGTTTATTTTCCAAGATTAATTTGTTTAAAATAATATCTATTGCTTATCTTGGAAAAGCCTCACTGCTAAATATTATTTCAATAAATAAATGTTGTATATTGCCTTCATTTTTCCTCTCAAATGAATCCTTTGACATAGCATTTATCTTTAGGGCACTCTGAAAAATCCAGAGGTATTTAGGTTAAATTGATTTAATATACCTAAATATTAAGAGACTTTTGAGAGTGGTTTGAGGAAGGAAATCTTAATTGTGTGTTGCTGAACATGGTTTTAAATAAATTTAATCACCTTGTGTGGCCATGACTAGAGAATTAACATTCTCTGTTCTGATGATCATCTTCTGTTATCTGAGATAACAGGCACAGAGATATGGGGCCAGTGGGGAATTTACTTTCCCTTCCCAATGCAGAGAAATGAGGTGTTGCTCAAAACCAGGGAATAACCAGCTGAGAAAGGAGATGAGCGTGAACAGGTCTGGTTGAAAAAGTTATAATTATCAAGGAGAGAAAAAGTAAAAAACCTAAGCATGATCAAGAGAGTAAATCCAGGGTGGAATGAGGCCAGAGGTAGGTTAGGAATGCTTTGAGCTGGGAATCAGGGTGCTTTCTCACCAGTGAGCTGTGTGTGAATGGGAAGTGGGCCCCAAGGAGAAGGGGCAGTCACCAGCCCCCCTGGGTGTGGGAATGTGTGTGGAAAACAGATCTGGACTGGGCATCCTGTGCTGCCAGAGCAGTGATGGCTCCAGACTGTGTGCACAGCCTGCTGGGCCCTGCTGGGCCTGGGCCTCACATCTGCTCCCTGTGGAGCAGAATCTCCCATATGGAAATGCTGGAACATGGCACCTACTCAGAGGCATTTCTTTGTGCCTTCAAACTGAACTTTGCAGCTCAAGGATGTGTTTTGTTCCTCTCTGCCTATGGTCTGCCCCGTTTGGCCAGCAAGAGCTGTGTTCACAGAGGTGAGGCTAGAAGGATCTGACCAGGTTTCACTGTTACTACTTTCTCTTCCTCAGCTCTCCCAGGAACTGAAGGATCTGACCAGGTTTCACCATCATTTCTTTCTCTTCCTCAGCTCTCCCAGGAATTCCCTGCTGAGCTCAGGCTCTCCATGAGATCTCACCATGATCCCTGTCTCCTTCTCCCTCTGCAGGATCTGATCCGAAGGGATATCCTGTATTACAAAGGGCGCATAGACATGGATAAATATGAAGTGGTGGATATAGAAGATGGGAGAGATGATGACTTCAATGTCAGCATGAAGAATGCCTTCAAACTGCATAACAAGGAGACTGAGGAAATGCACTTATTCTTTGCCAAGAAACTGGAGGAGAAGTTACGATGGCTTAGAGCTTTCAGAGAAGAAAGGAAGATGGTAAAAGAAGATGAAAAGATAGGTGAGGAATGTGGAAATGAATCTGAAAGGAGGATTTTGGTAGTGTTTAATTGAGCCCCAATATATGGAGGAGCCCATATTTTCTTTGTGGCAGAATTACAATTCAACCTTGTTGAAATGTCCTTGGTTGCTCTCCTAGTCATAAATAGGTCTCTTTCCAGCTCAGTTACTGTTTTTTTGACCCTCAATAAACAAATCCTGCCCATAGCTCAAGCCTGGAGCTCTGTGGGTGTGGGTGTGTGGGAGAGGGAAATCTTTGGCCAGACACTGTCAGGGTCTCCTGGCTGCATCCTCCTGCTCTGGTTAAGGATGTTTCATGCAGAGGGAAGGCAGCAAAGTCAGTGACAGCTCTTCCCTTGAACCAGTCCCTAGACTGACTGTGACCAGTGTCATTCCAGGCTCAGTTTGTTGCTCAGCTCTAAAGCACCGGGCATATTTATGACACTGTATAAATAAAAATGGCTCTAATCTTACTTTTCATCCAGCCCCTGCACAAGAGAGATTAGAAGGAGGCCAAGGAAGAGTTGATTTTCAGTAGAACACCCAGAGTGTTCCGTGTTTGCAAACAGTGCAGAGCATCCCCCTCCCTAAAAGAAAAGGAGGCTTTGTGAGCAACCTTCTGAATTGTGTTTGCCGTGTTCCCTTTTCCAGGCTTTGAAATTTCTGAGAATCAAAAGCGGCAAGCGGCAATGACAGTAAAGAAAGTCAGTAAGCAAAAAGGTAACCGGCAACATGCTCTGTGCCTGGTGATGTGAGGGTGGAGCGGGCTGGGCTGAATCCTGCTGGGTTAGGATCCAGCATCCCCTCAACTTCCCCCTCCCTTCTCTTTTTATATCAAATACCGTTTGTGCTTTGTATCCTTCCTTAATGTATCTGTGGGCCAAATTAATCTCTGGTCGAAGGTGGTTGAAAGCCAGTGGAACTGCACCAGAGATGAATTTGATCTCGTGTCTCCAGTCTGATGTCCAGAAGCTGTCCCTGGGGGCAGAAATCTATCTCAGTTGTTTATCTCAGGCTGAAATGGGAGTGAGTGCGGAGGTGTGTAGAGGTTCTGCTAATTCCCAAAGTCTCCCATTAGCAAAAAAAAAAAAAAAAAAAAAAANTGCTGGAACTGGGGAGGGAGTACCCCTTTTCTGCTGCTGGAAAGGAAAGGGACACTCTTGTTTCCTGGAGCTGCCTGTAACTTTTTAAAGACAGCACAGTAGCATCAACTCTAGGAAATAAAGTATTTTAGTAAAGACATTGTACCTCTGGAATGTCAGATTTATTTCCCCAGCCAGGCAGGCTGCAGCCAGCTGAGCAGTGCCCTGCCTGGTGTTAGGCAGAGTCTCAACTGGCCCAAGCCAGTGGTAATTTTCTTTCGCAATAACTCTTGCAGCTACAGGTTTTGAAATACTCAACACAGGGGGAAGGTCAGAGAGCTCATTTCTCAAGTTCTCCAAAGCTTCACACAGTCTTGGATGTATTGATTTGTTACCAAAGTACCATAGCACAAGTAGGCCTACAAGTGGGTTTTGATAGAGCTCCTCAAGGCTTGGCTCAGGTCAGGTGCAGGCAGGTTGGTCCCTGCTCTGTGCAGATCTTTTGGGGGGTTTTGCAGAAGTTGAAGGAGCTCTTTGCTTTCTGCCTCACCTGTGTGTTGTCTACTGGCTTTGCTGGTCCAGGAGTGGTTTGCCAGGCCAGCTGTGAACTCCTTGGTTTGCTGTGTCTCTCCATTGTCATCAGTCTTCTCCTCTCTACTAACTTCTTCTGTTGTCTCCTGAGATGTTCTCTAAAAACTCTCCTGGCCAGATGTTCTAAGCTCAGAGTGTGCACACCCAGAGCAGGCCCAGGTGCCTCACACTGTCCCCGTGCCCCTGTCACAGCCCCTCAGCACCTGCATGTCTGTCCCTCAGCACGGGAGCATCCACAGGGCTCGTGGAGCTGCACAATGAGAGAGCCTGACTTGCATGACTGCCATGACAAAACGAGGTTCAATTATTGCTGCTGTTCAGTTCATTATATTATTAATTAATAGAGGTATTAATTAATAATTGTACTGTTCAGCCAGTAAGTGACACAGTTCGGAGGTGCCTGAGCATGCCTGCCAGTATTCCCACGTAAATTACTGGACTTGCATCCTGACAAATACAATCTGCCTGACAGGACTTGTGTCTTACACAGCAATTGCTCTTTGTCTCTCTCTTTGTCTTTCTCTCTCTTTCTCTCTGAGATGAAAAAGGAGGGGTTGTTATCTTGGGCTTCTCGGACTATGAAATTCATTAGCTCCTAAAACAGCAGTCAGCATTTCTGTAGTGAAGAACGAGCTTAGGCTGTGGCACTGGCAGGTCTTTTTATGGGATTAAGTCCTGGAGCAAGACAGAAGTTCAGTCACACCCCAGCCCTGAGTTAAGCACAGCCTGGTTGGTTTTAGGATGTGAAATCTGAAAAACAACAAATAGGGTCATTAAAACGGTAGCTCTGTATGCTTTGCCCTACACTGTGGTGGTCATAGCCCAGTCTCAGGTTGATTAAATTAAATACTGACTCTGAGAACTCTTAGTTTTGTTACTCTGTGGTTTGTCTTGTGCCCAAGTCCCAACGAGAGGCGTGAGGCTGCCAGCGCAGGGAGCTGCTGGCACTGCTCAGAGGAGGGAGGTAGGAGGAAACTCCTGAGAGCTGACTTTTGGTGACTGGTTTTTTAAGTCTTGCCCTATGCATTTTACAGGTATTGACAAGACCTTGTCAGCACTTGGGGCTGCAGGTGTGCCTGTGCCAGGGGCTGCTGGTGCTGCTGCCTCTGCCCTCCTGCAGCGCCCCCAGAGCATTGGGAAAGGGCTTGGAGCTGCTTTTGGAGCATCAGTTACACCTGAAAAGCAGGGAAGCCCTTTGGAAGGAGGAATAGGTTACTGTGTTCAATAGAAGTATTTATTTATTTTAGTGCAGGATGGTCTCAGTGGCTGCAGCACGGCTTGACAGCTCAGCAGCTTGAGGTGCTGCCAGCCCGGCTCCTGTGTCACAGGATGACTATTACAGACTTGTTCCTAGATTATCTCACTTGTTCCCTGCACCTCTTAAATGGGAAACCATGGTAATTCCCCTGTCACAGAACACTTAAGGAAGAGAGAAAAGCCGTGAAGGAGGTGAAATGGAAAATGCAATCAACTTTGTTAGAGGTGAAGCAGAAAAACATTTTTCAAATAGTATAAACTGCTGCTTATTTCATGCACTGTTGTACCACACCTCCCAGAAGTATTGCTCTGGAGATGGCTGGCATGTGTTTGAGAAGGAGGCATTTAAACCTCTGCTGGTTGCAGCAGGAGAGGGGGAGAGCAGCTGAGAGCAGCAGAAGAAATCTTAAAACTCTGCTTTTTAAACTAACAGGACCTTTATCCAGGTGATTAAGTGAAAACACTCTCCGAGTGTTTTGAGAAGTGTTTGATGCCCAGCTGAGGGTGCTGTGTGGGGCAGCAGCCCCCTCATGGCTCTCAGGTGTGCCCAGCAATGTGTGCAGGGCCAGGCTCCCTGCCAGACCCACTTAATGATGGGCAGTATCCCAGGATTTGCACTCCTTATTGGATTGGGCAGAACATAACGATATTAGACCAGGTGCCTTAAGACAGCATAAACCAATTTTTGGCCTTCTTTAAGTCCATTAGACATCCAGTGGATGGGTGGTGCTGGCTCTCCCCCTCACTGACAGAGAAAAGGGCTGGTTGCTGCTGTTTGCCTTTTGCATTGATTGTTCAAGGTTTTGCCTCTTGGTTCTGCCCTTCAGTGGCAGTGTGGGAACTGGGAACAGAATTCAGTCTGGTGTCTCCTAGAAATAGTGGAGTAGTGGGAGAGATTTGTTTTGTCTTTCAAGAACAACCAAAGCAGCCAGGCAGGAGGGCAGGTTCTGTGCAGGGTCCCACTGAGGGACAGGGCAGCATGAGGGTGACACTGGCCTCTTCTGCCAGCACCGTGCTTATCACTAAAGGAGTGGAAACTGCCTGGAAAATGGATCCCTTGAGGATCTCCAGTCCATTCTTAATGTAGACAAAGGTTAATCCAGGGCCATTTTTCCATTTCTGAGCATTTGAAAACAGAAGTTCGTGGAGTGCCCCTCTCCATGAGGGACCTCTGTTCCCTGGCCACTTGTGATCCCCCCTCCAAGGGTTGGTGTTTGCAGCCTGCAGGAACACTCAGGTCCCTCTCTGACCCCCAGCTCTGGCCCCTTTCAGGACAGCCTGTGCACGGAAGGGATATTTGTTCATATTCCTAGCAGCTGCCAGCCAGTGGTGTCAGGGAATTAGAGATCCTTCCAGGAAGGAGACTCCATTCTTAAAGCACCATTGCCCACTTCTGGGGAAGAAAGTGTCTGTTGAGATTTAAATAAGTGAACTTAGTGTGAGCTGGGGGTGTGTCCCACCTCAGGAGAGCTCTTGAGCCCTACACTACACCCAGCTCCTCTCCCTGCCCTGTGCACCCTTCCCCCAGGAGATGCCTTCAGCCCTGACTGGTCTTTGGGTTGAGGTAAGCAGAGATTCAGTCAGCATCACCTGAGAGATGCTGTCACTAAACCTGCCCGTGAACACTCAGCCATGCAAACCCAGCAGGGGTTAAATCATCAGCCAGCATGAACTGCCTTGGCCTATCACCAGACACCCTCTGAATCACTGGATTTTCCTGTTAATTTATTCCTTTCTGATCACTAGAGCTCACAGCCAACTATGTCATAAAAACCCTGACCCAGACATGCAACAGCTTCTCTGACTTCCCACACTTCTGCACTTGTGCTCCCACAGCAACTCTGCACAGCAGGGCTGGGCAGGACAGGGCTCACCAGGGTCCCTCCCGTGCTTCTCTTGGCTGTTTAATCCTATTTTATTGCATCTTCCTTGCTGAGGAGATTGACGTGGCCCTGCCTTGTTTCCCCATCAATTCACACGTGTAGGCACAGCCTCGAGGGATTGCAAGAGCCTGAGCAACCCAGCCCAACTGCTTGAAAACAAAGAGGGGCATTTGCATTTTCGGATAATCAGGGTCACTTCCCTATTTTCGCAGCACAGGAGGTGAAGGAATGGAGCTGATCGTGTTGTCGATGGTATTTCCCCACAGATTCAGGGCAATCTCAGAGTTTACCCCATTTCTTGTAAAATCTAGACCCTACCAGTGCTGTGGATCCAGGAGCACCATCCCACTGATGGCATCTGGAATCCAGCTGGGATCCTCAGCATCCTTCAGGAACCAGTCAGATCTACCAGCTAAGGCAAATCAGGAATAATTCCTTGTCTGGGGGGCCTCTGAGGATGGTACTGGTGACACTTGCTGAGCGAATCCCCTAGGGCAGTTTTTTGTTGAGATGTTAATGGTCCTCGTGGGAAGAGCCAAGGTGTTGTAATTCCCACTGAAATAAGTTTGTGAGCCCAGATACTCCTGCACCTTGAGTTTGGTGAGGGGTTTTAGGAAGGAGTTGCTCCCCAGAAGCCACAGCAGCATTCCAGATGTGAACTGATCCTTTCCTATCAGTGAAACCCACGGAGTGAGCTGTGTGATCAGCCTGCAGGGTGCTGAAGGAGAGGGAGGCTGTACAAACACAGGGTGACAGGAATTCGTTTTCACCCAGCTCTGATGGATAAAGCCCCAGTATCATTTATTCCATCTTGCCTCAATTAGCTTTTCTTATCACATGAGGAATCATTATCTTAATGTCGGCTATAATGACATCAGGCTGCAGTGGCAGACTTGATAAATAGACTCCAGAAGGTCGGGTTAGCTCAGTGTGTGTAGGTAGATGTTGTGGTTGTCTGGGGAACACCAGGACATGAGATAACTGTTTCCTCCTGCATTTCTCAAACTGCAGCCAGCCCTCTCCCTCCTGAACAGAGAAGGGAGGTTTGTGGTTAGAAAAGGGAGCTAAGGCATGTTCACCATCCCTGAGAATAGCAGGGCCTGGAGTGAGATCGTGGCTGTGTAAAGAGCTGTGGCTGAGGCACCACTGAAACTCCCTTGGAGTTGGGCAAGTACAGCAAATTGAGAGTCGGGTGATTCAGCAGGGAGGTGTAAAGGGAGGAAATCCAGCTGGTCAGGACTGCCTGGGGAGGCAGAGGGTTCTTGTTGCCAGCTTCATCCTCACCTCGGGGACAGCCAGCTCCAGACACATCGTCCTCTGCCAGCCCTGCACGTGGCCCAGGGAGTGCTGGGGCAGTGCTTTGAGATCCTCTGTTGAAATGTGCTGAAGAGGGCAAAGGGCTGGACCCACCCAGCCAGTTCTGCTCTTTTCTTTAGCTTAAACTGGTTGCTGTGACAGGAGTAATTAACCACAGAACAATCAGTGCTCTGGAGGCGCGTCCTGGGTTCCCCCCGTGTGGGGTTACGGTATTCAGGAGGAAACTGAATTTGTGGGGTTTTTGAGCATTTCCTGAAAGATGCAAGTTGGCTGAGCTGCTCTTGAGCTCTGAGGGAGCTGGAAGGTTCCTTAGGCAGCACTGGCCGGGGCAGAGCTGCCAGCAGGGGTGGCGATGTCACTGTCCCCTCCCCAGCTCTGGCTAATGAGCAGCATGGGACTGGACAGCGGGAGGGGGGCAAAGCCTGGGAAATATCTGCTGATCAAAGGCTAAGCTAAAATCTCCTAGGTGGAGGATGGAGTAAACGGCTTGTAAGGCAAGTTTCCATGGTTGTGTGGAGGAGATGTGCGTGTTCTCCGTGTCTGTGTCGTGTGAGCCCGGGGAGGGGCTGTGTCCTGCTGGATGATCTGTCTGCACGAGTCCCTGTGGATTGCCTGTGGGTTACCAGCATGCTTCACGTGCTGCTGAAATCGTGTTGTAACCACAAAGAGGAGAGACACTTTGGGAAAAAAAACTCAAAAACAAACCACAAAAAAAAACTCCCCTAACCTAGAAGGGAAAACCGAGACATTTTAAAATCTTTTTAATTGTTTCCTTCTGAGCCGAGAAATCCAAAAGGCTCCAAGTGACGTTGCCTGGTGCTATAAAAAGACATGATTTCAAGTGACAGCGCAGCATCTCTCACCAGTTTTGTCTAGCCAAATTACGAATCTGGGAATTTTCTTGTTCTCCTCGTGAGCAGCTCTCCCAGCCCCGCCCTGTGAGCGATCCCTCCGTGCAGCTGCAGCCGCTGCAGAATGAGGCACAAACCAGCAGAAGGAGCTCCAGCTCTGCCCGTGGGGTGGAGTTGGCTGCTATGCCTGGAAATCGTTCCTTACCCATTGATTCTTCCCTTTGTGCTTTGAATTCCGCTCGCCACGCTGCCCAAAATTGCCTTGGAAAAGAGCTTTGCCCATTTCTTTCTGGTGAATTGCAGCGGAGTTATGGTTTGCATATTAAAAAAATATCCCTCATGAGACAATTTTTTCACGATGGCCCCGAGTTCCAATGAGGGAACAAACCACTTCAGAGCCGAACAGAAAAATACCTGCCTGCCAGACCTTTCCCAGAATTGCTCTTTCTTAGGATTTGAAGATGTGCACATTAGGTGAATCTTCCCCTCCCAGTTTCTGTTTTCCAGAACATGGGTGTGTCCAAAAAAAAAAATGGAGAAGTCATTCTTGGGGAACCTCAAGCTATGGCAGAGTGCTGTCTCATAGTTCCACAAGGAAATGCATTCTGGAATGACCAGAGCACAGTGGTTTTATTTGCATGTCCCACACATGGCGATGATGCATGTCCTTGAGATCCACAGGTTTGATCCTTCAGGCCATTGGATAAACAAGAGAAATGTGAAACCTTCAGCTGCTTATGCCAGTAGAACCAGCCAGGAGCTTTTGGCATTCATCCAGCCCAGCTGCTGATGCTAGTAGCCCAGATGTTGATGCCACTCGCCCAGATCTCAGGGCCACGCATACACCTGTGGGAAGAGCTGCTTTACTGAGGGAAGGGGCAGGCTATGCATGGGTGTGTTTCAATCAAGGACAGGCATTTTCAGGAGTTTTTGGGAAAGAGCTGAACAGGGTTTGGTAGTGATCTGGCCAGGGGAGTCTGCCCTTTTTCCCTTTTGGAGAAGATAGACTATGGATTCCATTCCTTGCGGTAACTCCATCACTGTCAGTGGACATCAGCCAGACTGTCCTTTCTCTACTTCTTCAGCTTCTCAAGTGCACAGCATTTTGCTGATCCAGGAGATTTCCTAGCATTTTGTATCATAATTAAAATACATTAGTTAACCCTGCTCATGTTGGTTTAGAGGCAGTAAAGAGCCCAGCCACAGGACGCCAAAGCCATGGGGCCATGTCACTAAAGCAAGGTAGCTTTAAGGACTTCCAAAGCTAAAAACAATTTCTGTGTCCCACCCCCAGTAGCAGCTTTAGATTCACAGCTCTTCTATTGTGGAACATGAGTAATTTTAGTGGCACGAGGACTGTTTGAGGTAATTTGTGGTCAGTCTGAGAGCCAAAGCAGATTTATTTCCCAACTCTAGCCATGTAAGGGACCTGTAACAGATGCTAACATTCCCACAAATCCTAAAATCCCTCACCATCTCTGCTGGGAAAACTGGCCAAGGGCTGTTGGCCTCCAGGAGAAGGTTGACACTCCTGGATGGGCTCAGGGCCGGAATTTGTCCTCTGCAGTTGGTCTCACTGGCCACACATTGGCCAGCCTGGAGATGGGCAGCTCGGAGCAGGACAGTGCCAGGAGAAGGGACGGGAGAGGTGGGCAGAGAGGAGCCCAGTGCCCTGTCCTTGTGGGTTTCAGTCGCACTGTGATTGAAATTCAAACTGTTCCTTGGAGTTCTGTACCAAGGAGGGTGGTGCAGAATTTGTGTCAGGTTTCCTACAGCTGCCCCTGCCCAGGTGAGACCCCAGCACAGCTCTGGGCTGCCCTTGGCTCTGCAGGTGAGAGACAGGAGCTTGGGAAGACAGAGTAGAGAAGTTTTTGATGAGTAACTATTCCAGCATGCAGGTACAGATGCAGAACATTTCCAGGTTGGTCTTTCCAAGTAAATTTAAACTGCTAATTGTGATGAATTTGTTAAAGGTTAATGAGCATGAATCGCAGAGTGGTTTTTGCCCACTGTGAGGAACGCTCTTGGTTATTCTCTACAGTGGATGGAGAGCTGCACAAAATACAGTAAAGAAAGTGAAATCAGTTAGACGTACTCAAGACATCTCCATTTGGTCTGAACCTTTTGAGCATTTTCACCCTCCATTGGTAAATTCCGTAGCAGGGAGAAGCGAATCAATTCTTTTCCCTAAAGACACGCCTTAGCTCCTACCCCAAAGAGGCCCTGCCTGCCCAAGCAGCACCTGGCCCAGCTGTGTGGTGAGCTCTGTGGGTGCCCTCGTGAGGCTTTCCCTGTGTGTCAGTGCCCGTCGTGTGCCGCCGTCCGTGCCCGGCCAGCGCTGGTGTGTCTGTGTGTGGTAGGAGCCGCATTGCTGTGCACACCTTGCTCTGGTACCTGGGTGCTAATCACCGTATTTTGCCTTCTCCAGCACCTTCCCAGCCGAGGATCTCAAAGTGTTTTACAAACATTAATTAATTTAGCTTCACAACCCTCCTGTGAGGTAGGTGGGGGATGCCATCCCGCTGTCCAGATGAGGACACTGAGCTGCTTGGGGACAGTGGCCTCGCTGCTGTGGTTAAAGCCCGGGGAGGCGACGGCCCCTTCTGCAGAAGGAAGAGCAGTTCTGCATGATCCAGAGATGGCCAGAGCTTACAGCAAGCTGCTCCACAGCCCTGCTCCTCTCTCCTTCCTGGAGTCATGGTTTCCAGCTGGCCCCGCTGCCCCAAGGCTGAAGGAGGGGTTGTCTTTGTGGGGAAGGACATCCAGACTGTGTCACTGTGCCCCGTAGGCTGCACTTTGGTGGTGACACACATCCCTTCTGTTCTACTTCAGTCACCCTGAGCCACCCTTTACACACCATCCTTTACAACAGGATGCTGAAGCCTCCTCGTTCCGTGGGAAAGCTGTAAGGGCAGCATCCCCTCTCCCCGTTCCTGCACAGGAGCTGTGGCTCACCTGTGTGGGAATTGAACATCTCAACCCTAAAAGTGTAGCCTTGCCAGTCCATCCATTGCTCCCAGTTTGGATTGAGCAGAATCAGCCTTTTCTGCATTGTGTGCAGCCGTTTTTGGGCTGAAACCAGACTGGTGAATTGAGAACAAATCCTATGGAAAAGTCCTAAACTGTTCTAAAGAACGAGTTGCCCTCTGTCTAGGTGCATCCCTGCAGGGTAGTGCTTCTTCTACAGCAGCTCTGCTCCGTTCTGTGTGGGAACCGGAGTGGGGTGGTGCTCGGGGTCGTGCTCGGGGCTGGTCAGTGGGGCATGTTGGGGCGAGGCCTTTCTCCAGGGAGAGCTGGGAGGGAGGGTGAGCAGGAGCTTGGAACAGGAGTTGTTAAATCGGAGCGGGATGAGCTGGCCTCTGCTGGCTCTCCTGCCTCACACAGGACTTTTCCATAAGGGCAGGCAGAGCTCTGCCCAGCAGAAGTAATGGATCCTGTCCCAGCCTTGGAGCTTTGGCATAGGGAGGCAGCCTCGGAGCCGAGAGGTCAGGCAGGCACCGAGATTGGAGATTGGCCAGCCCTGGCACATTCTGGCGAGTGGGACCCGGTTAAGGAGCGATAAGAAGTGATAAGAAGCGGTAGCATGACGAAGAACGACTATTGACCCGATTGCTCTTTGACTGATCTGTTTCTTTTTCCCCCCAATCATCGATGCAGGTGTGAGCTACTCCAAGTCGGTTCCTCCAGCCTACCCACCACCCCAGGATCCATTAAATCAGGGACAATACATGGTGACAGATGGCATATCCCAGTCCCAGGTCTTCGAGTTCACCGAACCCAGACGCAGCCAGGCACCATTCTGGCAAAACTTCAGCAGGTTAACACCATTCAAAAAATAATACCTAGAGAGATGGAGAATTTTAACTTAAAAGAACTAAAATTTAAAAAATAAAAATAAATAAAATTATATTTATAGATGGACCTTTTTTCGGAGAAGCACTGTTGCAACTAAATATATATACATATATATATGTATACACACATTTTAAAAATAATAATATATATACATATATGTATATATATAGAAGGACCAAAAACTTTTTTTGTTGTTTTTGGGAAGTAATCTGCTACTAGATACTAGGAAACACCAATGATTTCTAACCATGTGACCTGTTTTATTTTATTTTACTCCATTGGTTGGACATCTTTTTTTGTTGGTTTTTTTTTCCTGTTTTCCTTCATTTCCATCCGACTCGTCATTGGCATCCCAGAATGCTTTCTCGCTTGTGTGACTCCGTCATGGAACTTCCTCATGGACTACATTGGTGTATATTTTCTTTGATTTTATTTATGGGGGGTGTTGTTTGTTTTTTGGAGTGCTGGGAGGTCTCTGCTCCCTGTCCCTCCCTCTCCATTCCTCCCTGGCTGTCCCCAGTCCCCAGCCTGGGGCTGTCCCCATCCTGCATCCCCTGGTCTGACTCGTGCCTGTCTGGATGTGCTCCCTGTGCTCCCGCTCCGCTGCGCAGTATTTCTCTGGCTTTAACTGTTCTCTCGTGGGCAGGTGAAACCCAGCAGAAGGGCAAGCAGCTATTTAGGAAGTGAGAGATGGGTTTTCCTCAGTTCATCTTCTGCATTTTTTTAAGCACTTGTCTTTTTCTCAATTCGGTGTGATTTGTTCACGCTCGGAGAAAAGAGAATCAGGGGCTTTTCTTCTTTTTGCTTTGTTTCTGTGGGCTTATCTTTGATTTATTTTCTTTTCAAGCTGAGACACTTGAAAAGCCCACTCCTATCTTTGTTTTCCATGCAAAGATAAAAGCTTAAAAACCGATGGCTTCATGCCTCCATTGCAGAGAGGAAAATTGGCTCCGAGGCTCCGACAAGCGGCCAGTTTTCTGTCTTCAGGAACTAAGGTCCCATCCTTTGGCCACACTTAGCCTGCACAGCAGCCCCCTAACGAAGCACTGATTGCCATTTGCAGGAGCAGTGACCCCAGAAGTGAAGCCTTGTGGCTGCTCTCAGTGCCCACCCCACACTGGGTCCCCCCGAGCTCTGCCCTGTTAGTGGAAGGATCCTCACCCCAGCCCTGGTAGTGCCCACCTGAGGTTAAACCCGAGCTGCAGAGGAGCTGAGAGCTCCTTGCAGCAGCTGTGGGCGTGACTGGGCAGTGTGGCCATGGTTCTGTGCCCAGTCCCAGCTGGTGCTGGTCCAGTCCAGGCCCCTCCGTGTCCCCTGGAGGGGTCAGCGCAGTGGGCCTGGGGTGATGGACCAGCCCAGCCCTCCAGGTCTCTTTCTCTCTCTTTTTCTCCCTCTGGAGATTGACAGCTCTATTTTTAAAGACCCTTCCTACAATTTCAGCCTTAAGTACAATTGTTTGCAAGTGCAGGAGCTTATGGTTAAGCTTGTAAAACAGACCATTGTCAGGAGGAGGATTTTTTTTTTCCTAGGGCAAATGAGACTGTTTAACCAGATTTAGAAAATGAACTTGAAATCTTTGCAGAGCTATTCTTCAAGCTCCTTTGAAAATGTGGGATGAAGTGATTGATCAGGGTATTTGTCATTTTCTTTGGAATCTGATCCACCACATAAGCACCCCAGGACAAAGAGTGTGGAGATAGGTTTTTGGTTGGGTTTTTTTTGCCCCCAAGAAATCCAAGTGAATGTGAAGAGCAGAGAGTGTTTCATTGTTTCCATGGAGCCTGTTTTATTTCAGGGCATATCACAAGGGCGGCATTATTTTTATTTAAATCAAAAAATAATCTCTCTTATTCTTTTGAATAATCTAGAAACTATCAATAACCAGCAAAGCCAGATTAGTGTTTTGGAGAGGAGGAGTGGCCCCTCTGTGACAGGCAGCAGGCAAACACCAGGAATCCCAAATAGGAAGCAACGCAATTTTATATCAGAAATTATTTTTATGCTCTTTTGTATCTTTGTATTTTTATGGCTAGATTTTAATGTGGGATACATAGCAAATATTGTTTTGTTTCTTTAACAGAGCGGGTATTTAAAGCAGTGCATGAGATGGGTTCTTGTCAGTTAACTGAAATGTTTTACTCTTTCTGAATGGCTGGAGAGAGGCAGAGAGAGAGAGAGAGAAAGAGAGAGAGATTCCAAAATGTTGTCAACATGATGAAAATTTCACTTACTCCTTTTGCCTTTTTAATTGCTTAGGGGAAAAAAACAAAAAACCAAGTAACAAGCACATTAGTTAAGCCTGTTCATTTACTGTTTTGTGCCTCAGAGAGTGAGAATGAGACATCCATAATTTTTATGAGAAGATGCTTCCTAAATATTCAGCACTAGGAAAAAAGAAACACCACCGCCACACCATTATTTGCATCATAAATCAAGATCTGACAAGGCCACTTGTTGGACTCGCAGCTTCTTTGTTAAGTGGGAAGCCCGCCCGGGCAGCGCCGCTCGCGCTGGCGCTGGCACAGCGGCCGCAGGGACGAGGGGCTTGGCTCTTGGGCCTTCAAGAAAGCTCTTCCCCTCCATAAATTGCCAAGGTGCTGCAGGAGATGGAGCATTGGCACAAAGAAGAACCAGCACTGGGTCCCACTTGAGCACCTGCTGTGGCTGTCCCAGCAGGGAGCAGGGCTGGAGCGTGTGTGTGACAGCGCTGGGAGCAGCGCCCATGCAGACGGGGGTGACTTGACTGAGCATCTGGTACAGACTTTGCATTCCAATGCCAGACAGGAGGAACCCACTTCCCATTCCATATGCAGAAACAAAAGAGTTGTAACAAACTGACATGTTTACGGTATTTCTCTGGCTGAACCTATATATATATATATATACAAAATAAAAAGAAACCCTCTTCCCTAGGTAAATGACATGCTTTACCCTTAACCTAGACACTAGAGCAGAGGATCTAAATTCAAGACTTTCGCCTCCCCACCCTCTCCAAAAAGTCAAACAAGAACCAACCTAGGTGCATCTAACAGTTGTAAATAGAAAATACTACATAGAGAAATATATTTGAAATTTGTTTCAGTTTTTGGATGGGCACCAGCCATCCATTGCAATGTTATTGATAGTACACTGTGGTGCTTTGGGTTTCTGGTTTTGTTCTCTTTATGCTCTGTCATCTTTTCATTGCAGCTACATTTCAGGGAACATGTATATTTAGTAGCTATTGTAAGTTCTGCATGGCATCACCAAGCTTATTTTTCCTTAAGAAGAAAAGAAGAGTCTGTAGGAGCTTAAAGGCACTATGACGACAGGGACTTGTAGCAGAGAATTTAAAAAAAAAAAAAAGGTTTTTAAAATTCTAGTTTGAAGCCAAATACTGATATTTTAGTGCTTTTGGGGTTTTAACAGTAAGAGCAAAAAAAGAAAAAAAAATAAAAAAGAAAAAAAGGATTTTGGTAACCCAGCTGATCCGCACTTGCCAGTTTTATTATTTTGTTTATATTGGACTGTTTGACCCTGTCAAACAAGTGTCAAAGTTGTGTGTATAAAACAAAAAAAAGTGTTTAAAAAAGTGTTGTAAAGACACTGAGCCTTATGAAAATATTTATGGAATTAAATAAAAAGAAGTGAAAAGGCATTTGAAGGCATTTTAAATCATTTTCCTCAGAGCGGGGTCACCCTTCTCCGAAGGCAGAGCACGGGGTGGGGCTCCAGTGGCAACCGAGACAGCCGTGTGCCACCACAAAGTAGGAAAAATCCCCCTGCCCTTGCTTTGTGCCCTCCCTCCGAACCGAGCGAATTGATGATGGCAGGGGGTGCTCCGAGTGCAGCTCGGATCAAACACGGGTTCCAATCCTTTCTGTCCCTGCTTTGCCCGGCTCCCAGCCCGCGGGTACAGCTGGGCTCTGGGGACAGACACCCCAGATGTGCTGTGTGCAGCTGTCAGCAGCCCAGATGTGCTGTGAGCAGCCCAGATGTGCAGTGAGCAGCCCGGGAGCAGTCCGGAGCCTGTGCAATAGAGCAGGCTGGGATCCGAGGGGAGGGAGCCCGGCCACGCCCGGCTCTGCTGCAGAGGGTCCTGTCCCGGGACAAGGAACGGGGGGTTACTCCTGAAAAGCCAGGTGCTCTCTCCAACCCCAGTGGCATTTCCCAGGTAAAGCAGGAGAGCTGTGTATTTCTAGATAGCCTAAAAATGCCATTATAGCAGGAGAAGGGGGTTGGGAGCGGTGCTGCTTGTCCCACAGGCGCAGGGGCCGTGCCGATCGCAGCCGCATCGCTCCCTTTTCAGGGAGGGCTTTCCTCCCGTCCCTCTCTGCCCTGTCGGGATGAGGAGTGACCAGGGTTCTGTCACACATCCCGCACAGGTGAGGGAACCAGTCAGGCAGGGCAGTAAAAACCCACAGACCCCAAGGAACTCTGCTCTGAGAGAATGAGAGCAGAGAGGCAAAGCTGCGCGAAGGCTCCTGCGGGGCCGCACCTTGAGCGGCTTCAGGAGCAGACTCGCCCAGACCTCAAACATCTCAGCTTCACATTTGCCTCCTGCTTCAGCAACGCCCCCAGCCGAGCTTTTTTCTCTTGCTTGCCTTGCTTGCAGTGGAGAGGACGCTGGGGCTGTGCTAGGGTCACCTCTCCAAGTGATGCTTTTTCCCTCAGGGTGTACCTGCAGTCCCTGGGGAGGAGGGAACAGCAGGGCCAGCACACCCAAACTGCGGCTCCGTGCCAAACCTGCCCTTGGAGAGCTCCTCTCCTGCCACACCGCTGTCTGTGCAGACCAGCAGAATTCTTTCCAGCGTTTTGCACTCCCCAGGTTTGCAGAAGGAGCTGTGGGGAAGGATGGGGAGCGCAGGATCTGCTGGGGATGGGCAGTGCACCCAAAGCAGGAACCCAGGCACCCAGCTCTGGGTGTGCTCTGGGAGCAGGAGCCACCGAGGCTTCCTCAGCTTCAAACGAGCCCCGTCCCTGCCCTTCAGCCTGCTCCCAGCCCGGCTTGCTTCTCCCGCAGCGGGAAGAGCCCCCCATGGCCGGGAATGCTGCTGCCGCCTGTAGCTGATGGCCAAATTCTGTCTTCCGTGTGATTTGTTTGGTTTCAGCTTTTCCAGCCAGCCAGCAATCAGCTACTTCGAACTTTGCTTGCATAAAACAAAAACCAAAACCAAAGAAACCCATTTCAAACCCCTTCTCTTGTGGGGAGGGTGGGGGTGTGTTCCAGGGTGACAGCCTCGGGTGTGTCTGTGTCTCACCTGGAGCACAGGAACGTTGTGTAGAGCTGGAAACATCCACGGGCAGGGTGGGCCTGGCTCTTCTTGGAGTGAGTGATGTTTTTGGGACATGGCAGGAGTGTTTGTGAAGGGCTCTATGGCAAAGCCACCCTGGGTTATCCCTGTGTGCATCAGTGGTGTTACAGAGCAGCTTTTGCTTTTCAAGGAATGAGACTTTCAGTCTGAGTGATGGTGCAGGGATTACACATCCCAATCCACCCCAAACAATCCATTTTCTTCTTACTCTGGAGCTAAGAAGCAGCACTGGGTTCTGCACTAAGTGCAGCAGCAGGGCAGCACCCCAAACCATGTAATGCACCATATGTGCTGGTTTATAAGGAACAACTGAAATTGCATGTGCTGGGGAGATGGAATGGGAATAAGTGGCATTTTCAGAGTGTTTCCAAGCCCTGTCCACCAAGGGTTCCACAGTCAGCTGCTAAGGAAGGACAGGAGCTGTTAAACTACAAATATAATTCCCAAAGCTGCAGGTACCAATTGTAAAACTGTCTTTATTTGTCTGCACCTCCCACTTCTGCTACAGATAAGAGACAGAAAGTATTTCTGAAATGCTTTTAATGTTCACATCATTTTTTCTTCCAGCTCTCTCCAGGCAAAATTCATCCTGGTGAAGATTTGCACCTTCTCCTGTCAGAGCCACAGGAGTTTGTCACCTCTTGGAGGTTTGACAGATCTCTGTGCTCAGCCCTTTCCCCAGGCTGGAAATGGCTCCGAAGTTTTCCCTGTTTCAAGAGCCCCTCAGGGCACATCCCCAAATTTCCCTTCAGCCCCTCCCTGTCCCAAACCAGGGTGGCCTGTATGTTGTCTGAGGGACACGGAGCACTTTTCTTCTCCTGATACCAACGAAACGAGACAGGGAACACTGGGGAGGATTTATTTTCCATTCAGGAGAGCGTGTTAAAGGTGCAACCCTGGCAGGAACATGTGTCTCATAAAGAAATCATCAGTGCTGCAAGCAGTGCCTGGTCTGGGGCGTCCTGTCAGATGTGACACTGCTGGCTGTCACAGCTCCCAGCTGGGGGGAGCTGGGAATGACACTTTGTGGGGAGAGGAGGGGGGGGACAAAGCTGGGACACACACAGGGCTGGGGACAGATCTGGGGACACACAGGGGGATGGACACACAGCTGGGGACACACACGGCGCTGGACACAGCTGGGGACACAAAAGGGGATGGACACAGAGCTGGGGACACACATGGGGATGGGGACAGAGCTGGGGACACAGGGCTGGACCCACAAGGGGATGGACACAGAGCTAGATACACATGGGACTGGACACAGGTCCTGGACATGCAGAGCTCTGGACACAAGCTGATCCTGCTCATACACACAAAGCTCTGCACGCACACAAGCCCATAACCTAGAGCCTCTCTGGCCTTTATTCCTGTTTCACAGCTGCATAGGAACAGAGACACATTTTTGCCAGCATCTGATTTTTCCACAACAAATCCTGGCACTGAATTAACTTATAAATAACCTCTGAGAATCAGCTCCAAGACACTCAGGGATGCCTTCGTGGTCAGCCCTGGAAGTCAGTGAAGTTAACTTCAGAAGAGAAGTTTCATTCTCTGTTTTTCATATGGAGAAGCAATTACAGGATCTGTTGGTGTATTTGCTTCTCTTCTTAGCTCACCTTTACAAAAACCGTACAGCTTTTATTCAGTAAATCCTCAGGGGGTGTGGATGTGCCTTCACACCTCTGCAAGGTCATAGGAAATCAAAAAGCAGCTGGCCCTTGCCCACAGCGTGGTCTGCCCTGGGTGGAAATGGTTTAGGACTTAAGAGGTGCCTCGTCCTAAAGACAGCAGTCTTTAAGTCTGGTTTTACAGAGGCTGGGCTGATACCCTGAGCACAGCAGAAAAGTGAGGAGAGCAGCAGGTTTGAACAGAGAAGTCATTTACAGGAGTCAGTCACTGCTGGTGTGGCACAAAGTCCTTTGTCACTGCTGTTCCTCCAGCCTGGCCTCTCCAGATGAATGGTCTGGGCAGAGCTCTGCTGGGCTGCACTGCCCAGGCTGGTTTAGTGTCAATCTGATGCTGCTGACCTGGACATTTGGTAGCTTTTCCTTCATCAGTCACTCCTGTGCAGGGAGATTAGAGTCTGAGGAATGGTAGCATGTCCTGAAGAAGAATTGCTTTCCACACATTTGAGCCATCACCCAAGTCCTCTGCCTTCTGTTTGGAAGCTGGATAAAGCAAAGTGCCATTTGCCTTGGTTTAACTCCTCAGCAGCCAAACTGTGATTTTCTGTGCCAAAAAAAGAGCAGCCTGACAGCACCAAAGCTCAGGTGACAGGAAAGTGGGTGCTTTTTACAGAGCCTGGTTTTTACACGGCCCTAAATCAGCAAAGGACAAGACAAGCAAATTGCACTGATAGTGCAATTGTCAAAATCTCTGTCACTTGCTGCCTTATCTGTCCTAAACCACACCGTTTGTATTTTGTGATTTATTTTCGTTTATTTGTGATTTAATTTTGGCCTGGCTGTAGCCCAGCTCTGCTGTGTTGGTATCCAGGGTGTCCATGGCCAGTTACAGAGGGCTCTGGCATTCCCAGGGGACACCCAGGTGACACAAACGCCAGGGACACTCCCCAGGAGCCCTCCCAGTACCACAGGTGGTGCCATTACCGGGGTGGGGCTGTGTGCTCAGGGAACAGGAAAGGTTTTTCCCTGATCCCACCAAGGGGAGCTGTCCCCCCTGCCTTAACAAAGCCTTATCCCACAGGCTTTTTCAGGGAATATGTGACCAACCCTCTGCTTTCCTCAAAGTTTTGCTCCCCCACAGATCCAGGGCAGCACGAGAGGAGTCCCTGGCCAGCCCTGCTGCTGCGGTGGTTTCACGCAATTCAGAGGAAATCCCGAATCTTTGGACCAGGAAAGGAGAATAGGAGCACATACAATAAATACCCGTGACTGCTGGGAGCCAGAGGGGGCCGTGGCCTCTGGCTCTGCCCAGCAGGGATTGTTCCCCTTGCCAAGGAGTGAGCAGGCTCCCCACAGCCCCAGCGTGCCTGCTCCTGCTGCATCTCCTGCTGGAGGCACCTCTTGCTGCTGGGACAGGCGACTGTGACACTGCAGGTTGGTACCCCAGCCCCTCCCTGCCTGCCAGGCCATGGCTGTGCCATTCCCAGCCTGCTGGGCAGTTGGGGACAGAAGGAAAAGGATGGAGAGAAGGAAGAAATGTTGCAAATGTTGGGAAATGTTGGCTGGCCCAGGCCTGGCGTGTCCCACGGCATCCCTGGGCTGCCAGGGGGCCTGGCCCTGTTTCTCCTGCCTGGATGCACCATTAAAGAGTTTGATTTTGCTGCCTGCTTACAGCTGAGTGCTTTCAGCCTCCAAAGGGCTCCAAAGGGCTTCAAAGGGCAGGGATGTTAAAGACATCCCTGGCTGTGTGGGGGTCCCAGGTGGGTTTGTGGAGCAGGGGGGGAACAACACTTTCCTGGCAAAGGGAAATGGGTGCTTGGATTCTGCCATCCTTGCACCTGGGACATGCTGGCTGCTGATTTCCAGCACTGGGGAAAGTGGCAGGGGCTGAGTTCTGTCATCTCCTGCAGGGTGGAGAAGAAATCAGAGCCCGTTCCCAGAGGCTGCTCCAGCAAAGCCCACGCTCACCCCAGAGCTCATCCCACTCCCCACACAGACCCCCTGGGAGTGAGGGGTGGAAGAGGGTTAGTGGGGGTGGCTGGCACTCAGGGAATAACCAGTGCCAAAAATCCAGAGAAAACAGCCATGAGAGGGGGAGAAAACCTGCTGAGCACTGGGCTTTGTCCTGACTCTGTAATTCTTCTGGCTTTTCATAAAAAGGCACATTGGTGACAGGTAAAGGGGGTAAAGGCCACACTCCTCCTGCAGCAAACACAGACAAAGGCTAATCAAAACTGCTGTAGAATGCCAGTTGGAATGTTTGAATTCCATCCCCCACCCCAGTTACAATCCCTCTGCCATTCCCAGGAGAAATTCCAAGAGGGCAGCAAAAAAGGGCACTGCCTTCAGTGCCAGGATTATTCATCCCTGCACCAAACCACACCAGGAGCTGCTGTTAACACCTGGGGCTGTTCACTGGGATCTGCCAGGTGTGCAAAGAGCCTGAAAACCAACAGAAATGTTGTGCTGGGGTCCCCCTGTGCCAGTGCAAACAGATGGTTCCAATGAATAACCATGGCTGGGAGGGTTTCTATCCAAACCTTGTGGAAGGGATCCTTCAGGTGGAACTGAGAACCTGCCAGTGAAGCCAACAGCAGCTCTGTCCAGCTGTGCTTGGAGCAAGGAGGCTCCAGGCTGAGGGGCTGGAAAAAGCCTTAGCAGCAAGGCAGAATGAATGACATGAGAACACTTGTCTAGGTAAAATATATGAAATAAAAAAAAAATTGTTCCTCTTGACTTGTAGCTTGTAATGAATTCAAGCTGCTCTGGAAAAATCCTCATTTCTATTTTGCTGCAGTGCTGGAGCTGGGGAGGACTGGGCTGGGCTGCCAGGCTGAGGTGGCCTCAGGGACATCACTCCAGGCTGCTGGGGTCAGCAACAGAGGGCTGAGGGCTCCCAAAATCAACTGTGATCACAGGCAGTGTTTGCACTGATCCCAGTGCCACTGCAGGGGACACCTGGGGACACAGCACAGGTGAAAGCCCCTTGGTGCCTCCTTCCCAAGGTGTCCCCAAGGGCTGTCCCAAGCTGGGCACTTGTGACAGCACAGCCCCTCTGAGGCCTCTCCCAGACCCTGGAAAGGCACCCTGGGGATGCAGGGGCTGGGCCAGCTCTCACCTCTGGGTTCAGGCACCATCCACAGCTGAGCAGTGGGGCAGGAGCAGGGGGGGTGCTTTGGTTTGGCTTCTGAGTGCTGAGGAGCTGGGTCAGGGTTTGCTCTTGCTGGACACCCACAAATCCCCAGTTTTAATCATGGTTCTGTTGGCTACTCCCCCTTTATCCTCACTTCTCCAGAGTCAGTCAGGGTTTTACTCTGGACTTCCAGGATTTCAGCCTTTCCCAGGAAATAAAGCTCCAGTCCAAGCACCATGAAGGTTCCAATGCAGCTTTGCCACTTCAAATCCCACCCTCCCCAAAATGCTCCAGGAAGAACAAGGCTGCTCAGGCAGCAGCAAGGGAAGGAGAGGATCTCAAGTGCACTTTATTGAGCTAAAAGTAAGTTTATTCAAGGAAAACAAAGTTCACATGCCACAAAGAGGCATGGGGATGATGGCAAAGAGATGATGGCACAACAAACCAGGAGAAAGTCCCTTTTCCCTTTTCCCAGACTTTGTGCTGAAACCACAGGAGGGGTGAGATTCTGCTGCTGAGAAAGAAAAGGTTGTTGGGAAGCAAGTGTGTTATAAATGATATCCTCAGGAAAGCTGGAGTGCAGCAGGGCTCATATTAACAAGGCAGAATTAAAGAAAGGTTCCATCATATGAGCCTTACCCATGGTTCTGCTGGCTTCTTACACAATTAAACTCTGAGCTTGGGGCTGTTCCTGTGGCCTGTTCTTTACCAAAGCTGTCCCACTCTCACCCTGCAAGGCACAGCTAAAATTAGCTGGGCAAGAATTGCACAACCCAGCCACAAATTAGCAGATCCAGAGCGTGATGCTTGACATTGTCCCAAAGTCCTGAGTTCCCACTGAAAAATAAAGCTGGTCTGGAGACTTGGACTTGGCAGGAGAAGGGAGAGCTCAAAATAGATGTGGCTGCCTGCTCTGGGTACAGAGAGTGCTGGCTGAATGGTTTAATTAGCTCGTGTTAATGAAAAGTAAATTTTGAATACTCTCTTCTCCAGATTTTCATCTTGCCAAATGTTCAGATGATGCACTTTCAGATGGCTGAACTTCTCCTAAACCCCAAACAGCTGGAAGCTCCATGGTAGCCACAACCCCAAGGTTCAGCTCAACATTCCTTCCATCCCCATCAGGGCAGGTTGTTCTCAGGCTGGAAAGCCATGGGAACACTCCTTGGTCCAAGGGCCAGGATTGCCTTCTCCTCTGTGCTCAGCTGCAAAGATCCCTAATGCAGCCCCATGTCAGCCTCAAACTACTTCCCAAAATCATGGAGATGACCCAGACTGGTTGGATAGTTGAAAAATGTCCAGCAAAAAATACCTGAGAACAGCCATGAAAGGCAAATTTAGATTTATTTCAGTGAGGGCAACACCCATTGCCTGGCAGTGCCTGCCCAGCCACCTCTGCTTCCATCAGAAATAAGGGAGGACAAATCCCTTCCAAACTCTTTTTTACTAAAGCCCATCTGCACTTAAAACAGGACAAAAAATTAAAATGTTTTCTTTCAAAATCAGCAATCTGCACTTTTATTTTCCTCTTTCTAAGGGCATCATTTTTACCCTTCGGCTGTGGGTCAGAGGGAGAGCAGGGGAAGGAAGAAGGGCTCTTCTCCCTGAGAGCAGCAGAGCCTTTGGCTTAAGAAATCCAGGCAAAGCTGCTGAGAAAGTGATGCCAAACATCACCCATTCCAGGGTAACCTTTAAACCATTCCCTTTACCTGCTGCACTGCTGGTTTGATTTCTCCACTGTCCATCTGTGCTCAAAAAAACACCTGGAAAAAGTTTCCCAGGGAAGCATCCACACCAGAGGAGAACCTGTGCTTGAAATCAATACAAAAAATCAACACCACTGCAAGTGTCTTTGAGAGGGGACAACAACTCCATTTCATTTCTCTGTCCCCATTCTCTCTCTAGCTGACAAAACAGTGATGAGGGGGTGTCTGACAATAAAATAAATTCAGGGACTTGGGCTGCTCCCTGTCCCTGGGTTCTGACTGCCCCTTAAGTGCTTGTTGTTAATGGGGGAAAAAAAGATTGGCCCTTTTCTTCTCCAGAGTGCTGGAAATGCAGAAAATTTGTATTTTTGATGCATGCCAAATTCAGCAGAACAGGGAAGAATTTGATTTTTGCTTTCAGGCAACGTTTGCTGTATCACTATTTCCATTTATTTGTGCAAGTGTATTCCCTGCTTCTGCTTTGTGCTGGCAGTTCATAAAAAGCAGATAAGAGAAACTGCTTTTAGTGCCTGCAAACTAATTTTGTGAAATCAATTAACACGTTAATGAATTAAAGAGTGTTACCATTTTCACATTTCTTCTCCTTGATAATGCCAAACAGTGGAATTGGAGGGCAAAGATTTCCACAGTTTGTTACTGCTGGGAGCTTTGCTAATTATTTTTTCCTGCATTTCTGTCCCAGGAAATGCCATCAAACTGTGGTGAGGAGGGAAAGTACCAAACAGGGTTTATTCCTTAAAAATCCAGGGAAAAGGCATCCCAGAGGGAAATCAATAAACCACAGCCCTTGTGGGCCTTGTTACTCCCAAAATGTGAGAGCAGAGATGGTTCTGGAGAAAGCAGCAGAGGAGCAAGAGGGGAGGAAAGGAAAATATCTCCCAGTACATCACTGCCATGGGGGTGAACTTTCCACTGGGTCAGTCAGAGGGGAGAAGTGAGAAGGGGTTCAGCACAGGGAGGGCTGAGGAATTGCTGACCCAAACCCAGCTTTTCCCCCTACTCAGTTTTCTCATGACAAAGCTGCAAGGGAATTGTATTTTCCTTCACTTCCCACCTGGCTCCACAGCCTCTCTGCAGGTATTTCCCTGTCTGGGGGGAGCAGGAAGCCACATTCACACATAAAATTATTTCTTTGTGCTTCTTACAGACCTGGGGGCTTGGGGTTGCCGAGGGAGAAGGGAGATTTGCCTTCCCATATTTTTTATTTGAAATAACTGAATAAAAACTCTTTCAGAGCTTAGAAAAGAGTTGTTTCCATCCTGATACCCCGATCAAACACATCCAGCAGAGCATCCACAAATGCCACTCGGCTGGAAGGAAGATGCAAAGAATCCAGAGGGAATTCACAGTGCAGCATTATTTTCCTTTCAGTGGACACACACATCACATCCATCAGACAGAGAGGAATCATCCTCTCCATGAGGATTTGAGGGAGACAATTCCAAGAGTCAGTGGTCGAGGATAAACACCTTTACAGCAACACCAGCTCACCTGTGTCCAGCCCAGGGTCGAGGATCAGAGAGGCACCAGCAGAGAAGTGTCTGAATTCCCTTCTCCATCCAGGATTCCCCTTTTGCCCAGTGCCAGGCTCAGAGGGAACCAGGGGCTGATGTGGGAGAGGTGGAGCAGAAAAATGTGTGGGGTGAGTGGAGCTCAGTGGTGTTTCATTCCTCCAGCTCTGATTTGGACTCTCCCAGTTTTGGCTGCACATTGAAATGGTTTGGGAGCTGGGAGTGGGGGAGATGAGACTTCCAGGAGCTGCTTCCGAAAAAATGCTGGCTTAGAAGAACTGTCAAGGGGGAATTTGGATTGAAAAATCTGCATGACATCATAGCTTTCACCCAAAATAACAGGAAGAAAACCAAATTTCCAGCAGGCTCAAAGCAGACCACTGATGCTGCAGCCTGTGAGCCAAGGCCAGATCCTGCCCCTCACTCCCAGGAGGAAAATGGGGCAGGAATTCTTCCCCCCCCCCCCACAGGCACAGTGGGAGTGGGAGCAGCAATGCAAACCCCAGCAGGGTTTGGGGTCCCCAGCCCTGGAGCCAGCAGGAGCAGCTGGGAATGTCCCCTTTGGCTGAGCAGGGGCTCACTGGCAGCCCCAGCTTTGCCAGGACACCCAAAAAGGAAATCTCATCTTGGAGTTCAGAATCCTTTAGTTAAATATTTAGCCAATATCCAAGAGAGGAAGGCTCTGCTGGGAAGGGCCACAAATGACCACAGGTGCACCAGGCACTGCTCACTGAGGAGACAAAAAGGTGCAGGGATTCTCTGGGAGGAGATTGCAGGGTCAGTTCTGAGGGGGTTTGGTTTTTTTTTTTCCCTTGCATTTTTTGCCTTTGTCTCTCAGAGGCTCCTGTGTTGGATGTCAGCCTAGCTCCCCCACAGGGGAACAAGGGCAGATCACAGGCCCAAAATGAACTGCCCAGAGAAGAAATTTAAGCTCCAATCCAGAGTCCTCCAAACAAGATGAACGCTTTGATCTCACCTTTGGAGAAGTTTAATTTCTCTTTCCAACCCCAAAGCAACAACTTGGTTTTGCAGCTTTCACTACAGACACCCCAAATCTGCCTTTAGAGGAGGAGGGCTCTGCCTCCACAGCCCAGATTCCACAGACTCCTGTTCCAGAATTTCCTCCCAGTTCCCTGCAGGATGCCACATCTTTTGTCCAGGCTCTCAGTCCTAAACCAGCACTGCTCCAGGGCTGCTCCTTCCCAGCTTTTGTTATCTCCCAGTCCCTTAGGGCTCATTAAGGGCTGAATTAGACAGTCCATGGCCCTAATAAATCCTTCAGCTCTCTGGGAAGCTGCCAGCGCTTTTTTAACCAGTGCTCCTTCCCTGTGGCATCCACTCCCTGCTGTGATCTGGGGGTGCAATCTGCAAGGGCTTGGAAAGAAAGTGAGACAGGCATCTCTCCCCTGCTGCTCTTAATTGTTGTTAATTGCAATGGTCAGCACTGGGAGTGCCCAGAGGTGAGGGAACACTGCAGGACACCCTGGAGATGCAGCTTGGGCTTGGCTTGGAGGCTCTTTTCCTCAAGCACAGGGAGGGTTTAGGTACAACCACCACGTGTTGGGATTTCTGAAGGTCAGGAAAGCTCCATGCAAGGGCAGAGCCATAGGTAAAACCTGGAAGAGTAAGATCAGGAACTTCCCATGCTGAGATCTCTCAGGGAGGCACAGGGTGGGATTTTTGGGGTGTTTGTGCAGTGTTGGATTAAACCCTTTTCTGACCCAGAGATGGGGCAATTGAGAGGCATTTTAAAAACTTTAATTCCATTTTCAGTCTCATGAGAAGGGTGAGACAATCACAATCAGAAGTCAACTATGTCTTAATTACAATATAAGTGTTTCTTGGCCTATCAGCTTTTGCCACACCATGCTGTAAATACCTTAAAGCCAATCATCTAAAATTACCCCTCATGGGTCCTACTATAGTGCATCTTTCATAGTTTATTTCTCTGAAGTATCCACTCTTATTTACCATCCTTTGGAACCTGTTTCTAGTTTGATTTCTCTCTTAACAATGTCTGTCCCATTCTCATCTCAAGGTTTGCATACAGGTGCACACTCTATGAGCCTTCTGTCAGGCTTTGGGAATTCTCTACAAATCCATTTCCCACTTTGCAGGGCCAGGAGTTGGACTGGGTGATCCTGATGGGTCCCTTCCCACACAGCACATTCTGTGATTCTGTGACTCCAACAAACCACAGAACATCTCTTCCCCTGACAGAAAAATGAGGGCAACACCTCCATTGTGCTGCAGTTTGGGATCCCAAATTGCTGATCCTGGCAGCTGCTCATTGGCCTTCAGAGTGTGTGGGATGGCTGGGGCCAGAGAAATCCTACAAATCAGATGTGTCCATGGTCTCAGTGCACTCTGACAATCTGGGAACGCACTGATTTCCTCACAAACGTGGCAATGCAGAGAACTGGAGAGACAGAACTGTACTGGAGGTGTTCAGGTCGGGGACACTCATCAGATCCTGAGGGATGGGGTAGCTGGGCTCCACACTGAGCTCGGCCCCAAAGCTGTCACAGGGCTTGGGGAAACCATTTTGCTTGTGTTGGGGGTTGGATCTGTTTCTTTCGTGTTTGTGGAATTTTTTCCTGGTGGTTTGCTAGGTAACTGATGGCTGGGTACTTTATGGATACTTGACTTAAACAAAGGAGGCAGCAGGTTTCTCCGGGGGAACAGCAGTGAGCAGCAGTTTGGTCCCGCTCCGAAAGGACTGGAGTGCCAGGGGACCCTGCTTGTTTTCTCTCTCCCCACTGGATTTCTCTCCAGAGGAAGACTGAACACATTTTTCTCCACCATCGGACTTTCCTACAGGACTATTTCACTTCATAGAACTGCATTTACTGCTCAAGGAGGATTTCATCTGGACTGCTTTCACCGCCCTGATACCCAGGGTGTCAGGTCACATCCCTGACTCTGTCAGGGCATTTTCTGAGGTTTTGTTGTTTCTTTGTTTTTTGCTTGTCTCTTAGTGCTATTACATTTGTATTTGCCTTTGCTTTGTCTAATATTCCTAGTAAAGAACTGTTATTCCCACTCCCAAATCTTTGCCTGAGAGCCTCCAATTGCAAAATTATAATAATCTGAGGGAGGGGGTTTACATTCTCTATTCAAAGGGAGATTCCAGTTTTTCTTGCTGGCAGGTACCTGTCTTTCAAACCAAGACAGCTTGTACAAAGGGAACAGGCTGGGGGTATCTCAACATCTGGACACAGCAGCAGCAGCTGTGCAGGCTCCCTGCAGGACAAATCTGAATGGACACAGCAGCAGCAGAATTCCCCTCGGAACACCCGGCTCAGCCCAGGAGCTGAGCTGTGGGGCCACCTGAGCCGTGGGGTCACCTGAGCCGTGGGGTCACCTGCATGGCAGGAGGCAGGGGCTAGGTCAGCAGCTGAGGGGGGGGAGCTGTAGGATCCCCTGGGCTCACTTTGGGTGGCTGTCACCCCTCAGTGTGATACCACCAGGGCCGTGGGGACAGCCAGGCCAGGCTGCTCTGAGTGCATTGATTAATTTGGCCACAATCCCTTCCCAGCTCCAGCACTGCTGTGGGCAGGGACACTCCCAACCCCACAGCCCAGCTCGTGACAGAAGGCAATTCCAGGGAAAGGGTGAATCCCAGGGGAAGGATGGGCTGGGGAGCTGCAGGAGCCACCCTGTGTCCCCAGCCCTCAGCAACCCCAAGGAAACAAACTGCTCTGCTGCTTAAAAGCTTTAAGCTTATTCTTAGGAAAAGTCTTCCCATTCCTCTGGAGGGACAAAATCAGGAAGTGATCCCATTCCCCAGCTGCACAGAAAATCATCTGTGGGCTCTTAGTGCTGCAGGGGGAAACGTGGGCCTTGCTGTGCACTGGGCCTGCACTGCCAGACAGAAACCAGGCAAATATTCCATATTTCCACCATCAAATTGAGAAAAGCCCTGCTGCCAGTACTGATCTGAGGGAATAAGGCTGGTCCGGACTTGCCTTTTTTTTTTTTCTTGATACAACACCACTAAAGTTGAACTGTCAGAAGTGTGGTGCAACTTTGGCACTGCTTACCCACTCAAGAGACTGTTCAGACCCTGATGGGATCATAAAGTTCACCAAGAAGTCTCAGGAGATTTTGTTAATACCAGAAACAAGTAATGAACAGAGACCTGCAAGTGCAGCCCCACTTTCTAAAGCAGCATCAAGAAAAGTTAGGAAATGATCCCAGACCAGAATTTGGCTTCTCTTGGCTCTATCACCAGGATGAAGAAAGCAAAAAAAACAGAGGTGCAGACCTTGTCCTGCCAGTGCTGATACTCCTCCTGGCAGGTGCATTGACAGGCTCCCTGCAGATCTGTCTTCACAAGAAAATACCTACTTTTATTTTTGAAAATAGCCTCGGAGTCAAAGCTTTGTGCTCTGCAGAGGACTCATCTAAGGAGCCCTGGATTCTCCAAGCAGAAGAGGAGATCCCTTTTCTGTGGATCTTATGGCACCTGTCCCATCTGCCCAGCACTCCCTCTTGGTTTTTTTACTCAATAGCTGCCGGTGGGGGCACTGCTAAGTAATGCAAATTATCTGTGTCTCTGTTAACCCCCACCTTTGGCTCACAAACTCGATGTCTCCTGCAGTAACTCTCCAAGAGACAAGAAGGGATTTTTGGTGTAGTGCTTGCAGGACTTCAGGAGGTCAGCCCCCACCTGTGTCCCCAGGTGTGTGGCATTATTGGGGCCAGGGCAGATTTGGGATGCAGCTCGCAGGGTCAGTGGCCAGGGCTCTCATTATACAAACAGCTCTGATTAGCACCACAGCCAAGGCCTTCTGCAATCAGGCCAGCTTATGGCTTTAGGCTTCCCACTTGTAGTTAAAAATAGTTGGCCTTTGTTTTACTGCCAGCTTGGGCAGTGGTGACCTTTTGTGTCTGCCCAGCCTCTCCCGTAACGCGCCCCTTAACATTTAGAGGATGCGCCCAGCCTGGCGAGCTGCTCCTCTGCTCTCTCCACTCTGCCTCTTTCAGTTCGTGCTCTTTTCCTCAGGACCAGCCTTGGTGGGGAGCATCAGGGAGTTCAGACAGATCTGGAGATACCAAACCATGCAGACACTGGGAAATCTTCATCTGGCACTTCCAGCACGTACAGGTCTGGGCACGGCACTCGCGCTGTCCCTGTGCTGCTCTGCACACCTCAAGCTGAGCTTGGCTCCCATTTTCTTCTTAGAAATTTGACTTTGCACCCTCTGAAATGCAGAATCTGTACGCATCCTTGTAGCTCCCTGAGGGATAAGCTGAGGAAGGATCACTGTGTTGGAAGAAGCCACACTCAGTACTCACCCAACACCCACCCCTCAACCTCCCCACTGGGAATTTTCAGGCCCTTAAGGAAGGATATTTATTATATCCATGCAGAGGATATTCCTTTATGCAGGCTGTGAATATTTAAGGTTTGGCCAAAAAGGAGCATTGCAGCACAACAGATTTCATAAGCAAACCCCTAACTTTTGCTGGCAGCACCAAAACCAGATGAGTTATCCCTCAGGCAGGAAAAGCCTCACACTTTGCAGAGAGCCACTGAGGGGCCTGATAAGAAACATGGACAGGGAGAAGTTGAACCAAAATCTAATAATCTGGTATTTTTACTGACTACAGGAAGTGAAATTCAAAATACAAAGGCATAACAGTGCAGACAGTAGCAGATGCCTTAATTTTGTCACTTTAGAATGTGTCCATAGGAAGAATTTCCTCAAAAAACCCAAATGAGAGAAGCATTTATGAGAGCAAAAAAAGCAAGTCACCTTCAACTCATCCACCCATAATTTCCCACCAGGCTGGATCTTCTCCAAGAAGTTGGCAGCAGTAGGGACCATGACACATGGTAGCTTCATGCCCCAATCCATGGCTGAAGTTGGTCCTGCTTTGAGCAGGTGAAGCTTCAGAGGCCCCTTCCAACCTGAGAGCCCTCAGCTACCTGGAGAGGCTCTTAGAAACTCCATCTTTTGCTATTTCAGAATGTGGGAAATGAATTTGTAGGGAATTCTCAAAGCCTGACAGAAGGCTCATAGTGTGCACCTGTATGCAAACCTTGAGATAAGAAATGCTGGCTTAGAAATGTCATGGAATAGACAGATATTGTTGGGAGAGAAATGGAACTACAAACAAGTTTCAAAGGATGGTCTTACAAATAAGACCAGATACTTCAGAGAAATAGAACTATGAAAGATGCATTGTAGTAGGACCCACAAGGGGTAATTTTAGATTTTTGGTTGTAAATCATCTACAGCATGGTGTGGCAAAAGCTGATAGGCCAAGAAACACTTATAATGTATTGTAATTAAGAAATAATTGGCTTCTGATTGTGATGGCTTGAATGATAACATCTGCATTGTCTAACCCTTCTCATGAGACTGAAAATAGAATAAAAGTTTTTAAAATGCCTCTCAGTTGCCCCATCTCTGGGTCAGAAAAGGGCTTAATCCAACATCAGAATGCTGTGCTTGCCCCACATTCTCCTGATTTTTCTGCTCTGCCTTAATGGTCACATCAAGAATTCTGGAATGCTGTTTCCAAGCAGTTTGTCTGCTCCTCCTGCCCTCTGTGGGAGGAGGTGTTCCCACCATCAAAGAGAGATGGAAGGGCTGCATCCCTGTCCTTAGGAGATGTTGTAACCAAATTCCTGGAAAATTAGGGATGCAGCCCCAGAGCCAGGCTTGCAAAGGCTGCATCCCTGTCCTTAGGAGATGTTGTAACAAAGTGCCTGGAAAATGAGGGATGCAGCCTCACAGCCAAGGCTCCTGACAAGGCAGCTGAACCCCCCTGTCCCAGCCAGCCCCAGCAGCACCTCCAGTGTCCCCAGCTGCTCCAGGCAGCTCTCAGCTCTGGGTCTGGGGCACAAATGAAGACTTAAAGGAAGGATCCCCTGAGCAGAGCAGTGGAGAGCTGGGATGGAGACTGAGCCCATGCAACATCCTGAGCCACAGGACCTGTGAGTCAAAGAAAGTGGGAATGACTGGGAGAGGGATTAGGAGCGGCTGCAAATGAACTAAATTTACTGAAGACCATTGAGTGTCCCTAAACCATCTCATTTGGGATCAAGTGTGTGGCAGAGCAGTTCACACAATTCTTATTGCAGGTCTAAGCCAAACAATTCTGCATTATTAAATTAGTTTTTTAAATCCCCATATCCTGTCCTTGAATGTGATTCGGAAAACAGCAGTGGTGGAAATATATCAGCCATTTAATATAATTCCTTTCAAGGAAACAAGAGTCACTTCAGTTTCTGAAACAAGCCCAGGAATAATTTTCTGTGGGAGAAAACAGACACTGATTATTTACTGTCATTGACAGAGAAAAATTTCCTCAATTACTCCTGACGCATGTCAGGCATCAGACAGAGCAGGATGGATCTCAAGAGCATCTCTAGCAGAACTTCTCTGAAGAAAGATCTTTCATTTTTTCCACTCTTAAGTACTGAGAAAATATAAAACCAGGCAATGTATCCACTAGAGAAAAGAAGCAGAACATAATACAAGGAAAAGACACTGGATGATGAAAACAGAAGATGCTGAATTACTTCTGTAATGTACCAGTGCTGCTTTCCAGGAACCAGGGACAGCTCAAGAGATTCCCATTATTAAGACAAAGGTTAATGCATTGCAAAGAGTTTGCTCACTTTTCCTTCAGCACAATGAGCAGTTACAGGTGTGGCTGAAAGGATTTGTGGCCTCTGATGCCCTGAACCACGGAAGTGGCCAAGTGCTTCTCAAAAGTGTCTGGCACTGCTGGGAGAGGAGCAGTGTGTGATCCCATGGGATCTCTGAGCATGGGAACTGCAGGGATCTGCCCCCTCCCAGGGCTGGGATTACCCAGGACATCCTCAGCCTTGGTTTGGGGGCAGCCAGGTGGCACCTGACAGCCAGCTCTGTGCCCCTCTTTGGGAAAAACCTTCCCAGGAGGTTCCCCACCCGCCTGGATGGCTTTCCAGATGCAATGAGGATGCTTCAAGCCTCCCTAATCATCCAAAAAAACTTCCAAACCCTGAAAGGAGAACTGTGCCACACAGTTTATGCCAAAGTGGAGAACAACACAGGGATTGCAAGAGAAGTCTCACCCAAGGAAGCAACAGGTGACAAGATTTTGATCACTTGTGTAAAGCACTTTAAAGCCCACATGGCAAAGGAGGAAAATGATCAGGGCTTCAGTTTGGTTGGTTCTCCACCACCTGCCATAACCAGATTCAATCACTTCCACAGGGAGGAAAAGGGAAAAAATAAAAAGAGGAGGGAAAAAAAAAAGGAAGCAAAGAAGGAGGGAAAAGGGAAAAAAGGGTTCTGAACGAGACTGAAATGCTGAGCCTTGCCTGGAGACTGGCCCCAGAGAGTTTCTGGGGGAAACTGAACTAACTTCTGGAAAACAGAATGCCTGAGCAGCCACAATCCACCTGGCAGAATTTATCCAGTAAACTGCACCTGGGCACAACCCAATCTGAGGACCAGAGCATGAAGTTTTATAAAGCAGCTGGCAGTGCCTGCAAAGAGCCAGCCCTGGTGGATCCCTTCATGTGCAGCACACTCAGCCTGGCAGCAGAGTGGAGGGCTCAGCTGCCCCCTCTCCTGTCCCTGCAGGGATGTGTTCTTGTAGGAACAAGGCTGTGGAGCCAGGTTTTGGGGCAGCCCTTCACCCTGTTACTGAGGAGCTCTGTGGTTTTTTTAATCCATTGTTTTGGAGAGGAGCAAGCAGTGAAACAGCTGGGCTGGGAAAGTTCTGTGTGGACAACACTGCATTAAACCCAAAATCCTCAGGCTCTGCTGTGCACCACCAAACTCCACTCTCCATTAAAATGAGCACTTTTAACTATTTCCTTCATCCTTGGCTGCCTTCCAGAACAGCTGATTATACAAATCAGCCCTGGAAACAATGAACCTCCTGCAGCAAACACAAATGTAGGGCTCAAAAGCAGCGAGAGGGGAAAAAAGAAAAATCAAGGTTCTTTACATTCATCCTCTGCAAAGTTCTAAGGTCAGTTTGCCCTACAATTCCTAAAGGGAACAGCCCCAAAGAGAAATATATAATTGTGTTCCTAACAAACCCCTTCTTTCCAACTAAACATTTGTTCTATCCACATCCACTCTCAGTTTACAAAGGTTTACTCAGCTTATTCCAATTCCTCCCTTTCCATAGGCATGTATTGCCTGTTGCCTTGGGAATTCTTGAGTTCTCAGCACACTTTATTTCTCAGAGCAGGGCAAGGGGACTTTGTGAAACTCACTCAAAGGCTGGTAAACAGAATAATTTTTCTTTTGTTTCCAAAGTGACTGATAAACACCCAGTTTGCTGGAAGAATTTCTTAGCTCTGATCTGAAAATCTTAAACCACTGCTGGCTGAAAGCAACTCTTGGAATTTTGTCTGCCATTGGTGATTCTGCAGGATAAAAAGCTGTGCTCCCTCCTGTCCCTCCATGAAATTCTGTGCTGGGCTGAGCAAGCAAAGAGCACCCACCATGCTGAAGGGTGATTTCTGATTCACAGCATTTTAATTATGAGCAGAAACGGGTGGATTTAAAATGGTGATGCTGCATTCTTCCAGGAACACCTGGGTGAGGAAATCTCTTTAATTAATAATATTTTTGGGTCACATGCTGCTTATGTATGTTTATCCATGGTCCACTCTGCACTTTAGAGCAACAGATTGAATCTTCTTTTACCATTGTCCACATTTTTTTTAATCTTTCCCTCTTATGTGGATTAGTTTAAAATATAACTCAGAATCATGACAGGTCTTTCCATTTTCACCATGGCCTCACCTTCCCTGTCAATTTTCTCTGTGGAACAGGAACAAAGCTGTCCTGAGAGCTGTGGGAGGGGCTGGATTGTTTAGCTCAGGGTGGGGTGACAGTCCCTGCGTTGGCATCAGCAGAGATGGCTTCACTCATCCCAGTGCCCTGCTCTCCAGGGGGGTGTCACCCCCATCCCAGGGGGCAACACAAGAACAACATGGAGCAGCTCTGGTGAAAGCAAACTAAAAAAAAAACTCTTTATTAAAACATCTGACTCCATATATATATCTTTTTAAAATCCCAGTGTCATTGGAGGGTTACAGTGCCACCTCCTCAACGTCACTGGGCAACCTAACTGTCTGTCAGGTTGCTCGTCCTCCATAAAGGAATGCAAAACAATAAGTTATTTACATAAAGTGCATGAGAAAGTTTGTGCAAAGAATGCAAACATCAGAAGGCTTAGTAAAACTTGAGAAAATCAGGGCGACAGGGGGGCAGCCATGGTGACAGCTGCATGGCAATGGACATTTCAGGGTAGGGCTGCAACTCCCTCCCTCCAAACCACCAGAGCTTTCCCACCTGCCTTGGCTCTGCTGTTTAAGGACAGACAGGGCAGAGGAAAGAAAAGATTTGGGTTTTGTCTCCTTGCCCTCTGCTCTGCTCCACCCCTGAGAAGCAGCACCAGCTCTGCGCTGCATTTCTCACCATCAATTGTTCTTTTTCCAAAGAGCTTGAAAACAATGATGGGCCAGGCCCTGGGTTTGCCCCTGGGCTGTGCAGAAGGGTGGGAACTGCAGCAGGCAGGTTCAGCTCTGCTGCTGAGCTCCCTGTGGGGATCCTGACCTGTCTGCCCTGGGCAGAGGGCATGACTGGGTATCAACCCTCTTCCATTTACACATCTTGACTTTGGAAGTTCTCTGAAAACAGGCCTGGCCACCGAGTCACAGCCACCAACTCTCTTCCTCACCTACTAAACAAATCTATTAATCCGAGAGCTGTTGCTTCTTTGCTGAACTCACCTCACCCCATCTTTACTAAAGGAAATTTATTGGAAAAATTCTCCAGCATGTCACTGTGGTTTGGTTTGCAATTTCCAGCATATAAGCACAATAAAAATAGATGGTTCAGAGCATTTCAACCTACAGAGCACTACACTCTGATATTTGTTAACAATTCCATGTCTCTTTCTAGCAGGGAATCCAGAAACTTCCTTGAACACAGTAAAGGACTTAAAGCCCAAACTGAGCAGCCAGGCAGCCCCTCAAGCTGAACCCACTGTTTTGCAGGGACACCTGCACAAGGTTTTTTTACACAGACACAGCTGGGCCATTTCTAAACAGTTTTTGCATAAATCTGATTTTGTCTGCTGGAGGAAACCACAGGAGAAAAAGGAGGAAAGAATGACAAACAGGAGGACAGCAAATGCAGTGTAGCTGAAGAGCTCAGCACAAGCCCTCCAGCGGGATCTTGAGCAAACTTGCCCAGCACAGAGGTGACCATGAGCCTCAGGTCTTTTCAGTTTTTAGAAAAATGTGGCAGAGCCCAGTCTAAAACACCTATTGCAGGTTAGTAAAACCCTCAGTAAAGGATGAATGCAGGTGCCTTCCATCCTGTGCTGCCAGTGAGGAGGGGCTCAGCAAGCACAGCCTTGGTCCCTCAAGGAATTGCAGGATGATTTCCATGTGCACAGCTCCCTCAGGTGCCTCAGTGCTTTATCTGAACAAGTAGGAGGAATGTGGCCCTCAGTAAAACAACCAGAATCACGTGTCTGCTCACAGCCAGTGCAGAAAAACAGCCAAAGGTTCTGGGAGCTGCTCCTGCAGGAATTCCAGCATTCCTGCACCAGTCTGGCCTGTGGCAGTGCACAGATAACCACCAGCACTGGAGTTATTTGGATTCCCAACCTGGATTTGTGTCCACCCCACTGTCACACACATCCCCCAGTCCATCACTCTCCAAGAGGCTGTCTGGAGCTGTCCTGGAGGGGCGGCTTGGAAGGAGAACCCTTGGGTCCCCCAGGATGGCCATGGTTCCTTTCATGGGCCTCCAAACCCATGTCCTCTTGATGCCTTCAGTTTTAGTTTTTGTGTTTTCCAGATTCTGTCCTGCATTAGTTTATAACTCTGAACTTCATATAAAGTGTTAGCAAGTTCTCCTCACAGCTCAGTCAGACAAAACAATCCTTTCCCAGCCCCAGAACCAAGGACACCGCTGCAACCTCAGGCCCAAAAAGTGCAAACAAGAGGGAATTGAGGAGAGCAGACTGGGAGGATGGGACTGCATAACCTGGAGCTGTAATTGGACAATTAACCCCAACATGGAAATGGATCAAAACTTACAAAAGTGTGAAAACTCGTGACCCTCGTCCATCTTGGGTGGAGCCACGGCCGGGCTCTGGTACTGCCCAAGGTGTATCCTGTGAAGGCCTTTCAATAAATCCCTGCTTTATTCCTTTAACTCTGCCCAGCCTCTGTTCTGGGAGCCTCTCAAGCATCACTCTGGCCCACAAATCCCCTCCAAGTGTCTACTCTGATCCCCTGAGCCTCAGGGCAGGTCCAGGCCCCTGGTGCTGCTCAGCAGCTCCTGCAGCACCAGCCCAGCCCAGCTCCTTCCCAAACCTCCCCTCAGGGGTGAAATTCAAGCTAAAATTGTCCAACACTTTGTTTTTCACAGCTCAAAGGAGAATTTCTCTCCTAAAGCAGTGTGAAGCAGTACCCTAAGTGCTGGTTATTTTTTGACTTCTGAGTCAAACACTGCAGCCTGCAATGCTCAGCATCCAACCCAGGGACCAGGGAGTGAGGATTCAGAGAGCCCCTGTGGAGACAGCCCCTGACATTTCCAGGCAGTGGGAATGGAGCTGGCATTCCTTGAATAACAGCAGGGAAACCTCCTGAGCTGCAATGTCTCCATTTCAGGTGGAGTTTATCCCCTAAAATCTGGCTGGATCCAGCATGGAGATCCAGCAGTGGGGCTCTTCAGGAGCCACAGAGGGTCTGGGATCTGGGATCATTGGGATGTAAACCTATTTTTGTGCCTGGCAGTGTGATCCGTGCTGAAAGAGAAGGAATGGGAGCAAATCTAAGCAAAATTGTAGAGCTGAGCCCAGACAAAATATAGAGGGTTACGATGTATTTGCAGCAATGCAAAAATAGATTCCAGAGGCTGAAATGTGTCTGCTAAAATTATATTTTTTTTCTTATCGGAAACTTCCTTCAACAAAATGCTGTCTGAGATTTTTGAGGGATTTTTTTACTTCAAACAGGACTCATTTCATGGAGATATGGATGTCTAAAAAAATATTTTCAATCTAAGCTGGACATCTAAGCTTGCTCTCCAAAGTCAAAGCAAAGTTCTAAGTTGAGAGGCAGTTTCCAACCACCCCCTCTAAATGTCACTTCGGTTTTTTGAATACTCTATTTTTAAAATTAGCACTGGGAGTGTAGCACATCAAATATCTGCCCGAACAGCCCAGAATGGTGCTGAGGTCAATTAATATTTGTACACTTTCCTTTTCAATTCATTTCTGCCCAGTGCTGAAGAGGACGAGGAGATGAGCAGGAATTAGAGGGCGTTTGAAGTGGAGTCTGAGCTCAGAATTGTGTATTTGCACTCAGCCAGAGAATGGAAATAGTAATGAGTGACCTAAGCCTCCCCTCAAGATTAGCCACTGAAGCAGAAACTCTAAATATAGAACTGAGCAAGGAAAGACTGAGAATTACTCATAAAACTTATCTGATGCATACCTGGTACCTCCCAGGAAAGAATGGGGGTGTTGCACAAAATTGGAAGCTGTTTAGAAGCTGCTCAGAAAACTTTTGTGAGCAGAAATGAAGAGGCAAAGTCACTGAGCAAATTATTCCTTTGACTGAGGCTTCATTGTTTGAATCCCTGCAACACTAGAGCCAGGTTTTTAGGAAATGTTAATTGTGGCCAATTTTGTAGCTTTGTTCTGCAGCTTGCTAAGAAATTAAATGTCACCATGTGCCTGAATGTGCTTTCTGAGAAATGAAGCTCTCTTGAAGTCATTTAAATTCCTAATCTTACTGAGCTTAAATGTTGTTCCTTGAAGTGAAGGAATAATTTAAGGAAATGCAGTGTATTTCTGCATGGCACATCAGAAATGTCCATCTCACCCATCCCTTATCACATCAATTTTCTATTCTCACTCCGGTTTGAAGTGCAGTGACCAGGAAATGGTGGAGCTGAGATCCTTTAGGGCAGTGAGGTGTTTATCCTGGATTTCAGGAGAGCAGATTTAGCCCCTTTGGGGATCTGCTGGGACAGTCCCATGGGACAGAGCCTTGGGGAAGAGGGGCTGGGATGATATCCAAGGATCAGCTTCTCCAGGTCAGGAGTGGCACATCCCAGCAGAGGAACACACAGTGCCCCAGGCACTCCCCAAAGGCAAGCAGGGACTGGGGAAAGGAAGGAGAATCTCAGATTGGAACATCCAAGGAAGCTGAAGGTCACAAATCCATGGGGCTGGTGAGAGGCAGCTGGAGCAGCTGAGCCACTTCCCATCACATCCAGGAATGTGTGGCAATCCAGTGACATCCCAGTGCCTGGCAGAGGGGAACATGAGCCCGCTTTTAAAGAGGGGACAAAAGGAGGAGCTGAGAACTCCAGGCCAGTCAGGCTCACCTGTGCCTGGCAAGAGCATGGAGCAGATCCCCCTGGAAACTCTGCCAAGGTCAGGGCACCTTCCACTGCACTGAGCTGCTCAGAGTCCCACCGTATATATTAAATATTATATATTAATATATCTAAAATGATAACTATTAACCATATATGATATAATACAAATAAATATTTAAATAATGATTATTAATAATATAATATGAACTATTATAATAATCTAAATAATTAAATAATTAAATAGCAAATAATGTTGATATTAAACATATATTAATATACAAAATATATTAAATATGTATATCAATTTATAGAGAGATATTAAAAATATTTATTTTATATATATATAAAATATTAAAATCCCTATACCATTTAAAACCCTCACTGTAAACTGCCCACCTGGTTACTGGGGATATTTCTGTGTCTTTCATTCAGTGTCACATGGCTCATGATCAAGCTTGATTTGATTAATCGTGCAAGCACTTGAAATTTTAAAAAAACCCAAACATTTTCCCTATTTAATCTCATTTTTAACATGTTTGTTTAAACTGGAAAAGTTAACCCAAGAAGAATGCTGGGGTCTTGCCTCCAGCAACTCATTTTTAAAGTGCTATTTTCCCTCCCCCTCTTTCCTCTGCTCCTCAGGAGGGATCATTTGCCTGCAGTGCCAGTGGGACAGGCCAGCAATCCCACATTCTCACCCTGAGACAGCAATTCTCCCAGCCTGCTGTGCTCCTCTCAAGCTCTGCAGGTGGGACCAGATGCTTTGGGGACCCACATGGCACTGGGAGGTTCTGGGATTTATTCACCAGCTGCTCCAGGTGCTCAGCAAACCTCGGCTTCCCTGCAGCATTTCCAGGGGAATTGCAGGGGTTCTGCCCTGGGGGTGGGAATTCTGAGGCACAGAAGGCTTCAGTCCTGGTGGGTCTCACAGCTGACTGAGGATAGCTGTGCTCTCTGTGCACCTTGTCCTGCTGGCTGGGGCACTTTTGGGACATCCTGATGGACTCTCAATCCCAGCATCACTCAGGAGAAAGCAGGGAAGGTGCTGAGGAGTAAAAGATGAGCTCAGGGCAGTTTGTTAATGATTTGTGTCCTCCACAGCAGAGAATTTCTGTGTCAGGTACAGGGAAGTGATCAATCCCTAGCACTGTGACTGATGCCTTAGGATTTGAGCTTTTATATCTTTCATATATTTGTAATCCTGAAATTCCTTAGTGTATAACTATAAACTCCATATTCAGTGTGAGCTGCTGCTTTCCCATTTTGGTCAGACAGAACAATTCTCTCCAGGCCTGGGAATCAACCTCACTGTCACAGAGCCTGAGAGATGGAAACAAAAGTGGTTTGGGGGGAGCAAACTTGGGGTAAATGACTTCATTACCTGAGGCTGTAACTGGAAAATTAACTCCCAATATGCAAATGGACCAAACTTATAAAAGTATAAAAACCCATGACCTGTGGTCCATTTTGGGTGTAGCCCCCGAGGGGCTTTGTCTTCCGTAAATGTACCTGAAGGTTCTTCAATAAATATAACCACTTTTAAAATCCTTCATTTTGTCTGCCCTCTGTTTTTAGGTAGTCCCAACAAGGCCTGACAGGAACAGGGAGCATCCTGCACGTGCAGGGAATCACCTGCACTGGAAGCCACTCTGGCTGGAGAGCTGGGGTGAACAATCAGCCCTGGGAATTACCGTGGCTGTCTCGCTCCCAGTTCCCACATTATTGTCACCATCGTCTGGGTGGAAATGCTGGGCACTCATCAAACTGGAGAAAATCATTAATAAATGTCATGAAAATAATTACAAAGCTGCATGGAGGCCTCTGGTGCTGTCTGAGTGTGCTGTCAGTGGAAATGTGAGTGTGTTGTCAGTCCTCAGTCCTCGGGATCTCCACTGCTGCTCTTCAGCCCTGTTGGTGGCTCTGGCCAAGGGAGGAGATGCTGCTGGGGAGGGCAGTGGTGCCAGGGCAGGGTGGGCACAGCCAGCAGGGCATCAAGGAGCAGCCCCACTTCAGGGGGAGGGTGGTGATGACCTTTCTGTTCCTGTTTAAGAGCTCAGGAATCTCTTTTACAGCTGAGCTCAGTCCCCCTCTCGCTGCCCAGTTATCCCAGCAGTACCAGCACTGCCCTTCCCACCCTGCTTCTCCGTGGATTCTCCTCAGTTCATCTCTCAAATATTCCATGAATGTTTTGGGCCACTCCCCACCCCGTCCCCGTTTCCTTCCGAGCCCGGAGCCGTGCTGGCAGCCCTGGAAGGAAACTGGCAGCGTCACAATGGAGCTTTATCAGCCCCAAACCTGGAAATATTTCCTTTCAAACGTGACCCCAAGTCAGTTCCCACACCAGGCTGCTTGGGACCTTCCTCTCTTCCTCCAAGTCAGTCCTGAGGTGTCTTGGGACTATCAGCCACCAAAAAGGGGCATTTTCCCTAACAAGGCAAAGCTGAGTGGAAAGCACAAACCTAACAAAAAAATCCCTGCCCAGGGACTTATCCAGCCTGGAAGGAACAGGGGGAATGTTGGGTGGTGAAACAAAGGTGAGCTAGATCTTCAATTCATCCCTGGATCCTAAATTCATCCCTAAATCTTCAATCCATCCCTAGATCTTCATCCCTAGGTCCTAAATCCATCCCTAAATCCGTGCCCAGATCCTGTGCTCAGTGGGGAGGGCAGTGCTTTGCTGGCAGCTTTGGCTGTAGCACCACCACATCCCCACATGGAATGGCAGGTCCATCCCCCATCCCTGCCAGGAACAGGAGCACCAAGGCTGCAGGAAGCCCACACCAGGCTCCTCTGCCCTCACCCCTCCTGTCTCACAGCTGCAGCCAGATCCCAGCTCTAATGCAGTTTTCCTCTCTGAAAGCAGCACAGACATGGCAATTTATTCCCAGATCATTCTTCAGATGATTTTCTCTCCTGTAAATGAAACCCGTGGTCCTTGAGCACCCAATTCCCTCAGACAAGGCTGGTCCTGGCGGGCAGGGATGCTCTGCTAATAGAGGCACAGGGATGGAAATTGCCACACAAGTGGGAACAGTTCTCATTCTTTTAATAATCTATGAGCAGAACAGGTAGAGATATTCCTAAACTCTGATTTTATCACGATGGCATCAGTATCAGAGATGTGTTTTTCCTGAGGCTAGATAGGAGAGAAGGGAAGATATTGTGTTTCCTTGACTACCTTTCATCTGCCTTTAAAAACGTAATTTTCCTTTATTAGCTGGTTTCTTTGGTTATTGCAAGTAAAATAACACATCCTGAGCCCTGGTAATAATTTGTATGTTGGTGGCCTTCCCCCTTCTCTCTTCTCTGCACAGATTTCCTGGTTTCTTCCTCCTCTCCATGCTCCACTCCCCACCTCTCCCTCCATGTTTTGATCCAGGAAAATTTTTTTTGTTTGTTCACAAATAGGAGGGAGAAAATATTTAACAGGTGATGTGCAGGGACAGATTTTTGACTAATTGCCAAATTTCTTAAAAGCAATGATTTTTCAGCTGGAGCTGGGCTGGTCCTGAAGGGAGGTTGAACCCTCCAGGCCTGAGCTCCCTCCCAGCCTAAATTGCTGCTCATTGATCATCCCACCCCAAAAATTCCCTCTGTCTCCTCTGTCTCGTCCCTGGGAACAGGAAAAGAGTGGAAGAAGCAAGGAGCTCTGTCTTGTTGACACATATTGAGCTAATTCAAATTCAATAATTCTGTCCAGATTGGAATTTAAAGATATCATCTATTTTCTTTTTTCCTGCTGTTTGAGATGCAGTAGTTTTACATAAACACTGTTATTGCCCTAAATTATCATTATCTGGCCCAAGGCAAAGCTCCAGGGGGCATTTAGGGAGTGCAAATTGGGAAGTGAATCCATCTGGAGCTGCTGGGCTGGCCCTGATCCTGTCCTGGCCCAGCCCAGATGTGCTGGCACCACAGCAGGGACAGCAGGTAAACTGTCATGAGGGAAAGAATCCTTATTTTTGTTTTATTTTTGTCCTTTGGTCCACAGGAAGACAACCTGCAGGTTCACTGAAAATTACTTTTCAGGCAGTCAGGTCCTTCAGCGTCGAAATTCTCGATGTTTTGTCCACTTGGACAGAGGGAAGCAAACCCTGGGTTTTGTCTGTTATCCCAGGCACTCTTCTTCTCTCCTGGCAATCCTGAGAAAATCAATTTCTGTCTGGAAAGATCATTCCTGCAGCAGCTATCAGCTCCTGTCATATTCCAGGTAAATCAGAGGGGCTCTCCATGTTTTCCACGGGCCATGCTGGCTCTTCCAGCTCTGTGCATCTCCTGGCCCTGCTCAAACAGGAATTCCTCTAAAAAGCTCCCTGATCCCTCATCTCTTGGGCTCCAGGGACTCCCACACCCTGTGGATTTCTGGAGAAAACTTAGAAAAGGTGCTGGTTTTTACACAATGCCTCCAGACTGACCAGGATCACACCAGCAAGATATTTAAAAAATACAATTATTTATAAACAACATGCAAACAAAGACATTTGTTAAATATTTGTTCCACAATAGTCCCAGATTAATTTGCCATCATTCCCCTTCCACTGTCTAGATAAGAACATACTGTTGTTCCTGCTGGATGGAACATCCTACCTAAGACATTCTCAAATTTGGGATGAGAAATCCCACTTTTGCCTAGTTGGATTTTTCCAAAGGAAGGAAAACCTGATGTGTCTTTGGAGACCTCATCTTCTTCCTTATTCTGCAAGGATCCACCCAAAGGGCAGGAAAATTGTTAGGATAATAAAACTGGGGTTTTGCTCATGTGTTACTCTTTAAATTTCACATAAGAGCCTTGAGCTGGTTCTGCAGAGGTTTTTGTGCCCTGCTACAGAACACACACAATCATCTGGTGGATGCTCCCCACCAGAAGGAACAGTGGCTGCACTTTGAGCAGCACCAGGAGCATACAGCCCATCTGGGCTGTGTCAAATTAAGTCCTTTTCTGACTTAGAGATGGGGCAATGAGAGGTGTTTTAAAAACTTTTATTTTATTTTTAGTCTCATGTGAAGGGTAAGACAATGCAGATGTTATCATTTACATTATTACAATTAGAAGTTAATTATTTCTTAATTACAATACACTATAAGCATTTCTTGGCTATCAGCTAGGCCTATCAAATTTTGCTATACTATACTGCAAATGCCTTAAAGCCAATAATCTATAAAAATTAAATATTAAAAAAATACTTAGCACCTTATAGTTAACCAATCCATAAACATATACTAAAAAATTTACTTAAAAACTAAAATAGGTAAAAAACCTTTCTTTTTCTACAAACTCATTTCTCACAGGGCTGCACAGGGATGTGGTGATGCAGTCACAGCAGGGACAGCCCCTCACTGGAGGTCCCACCTGGGCCAGGTTTGGGATCCCCAGGACCAGCAGCAGTGCCTAAATCCTCTGTTCCTGCTCATCTCTCTTTTACACCGCTGAGCTGTCCAGCCTGTAGCATCCCACTGCTCATATATGCAAGAAGAAAAACTGCAGGAACAAGCCCAGAACAAAATCTGGGGTGTGGATTTGCCCATCCTCAGCCTGAGAGTGCTTTTCTGTCAGAGGACTCTTCTCCAAGGCCAGCATGGCACTCTTTGTATTGCTGTCAAAAGCACTTCATGCTGATTGGAGTGGCACTGAGATGATCCCACAGGAACCACTGGATTGGGGAATTTTCCTTCATAATTCAAGACCTGATCATTGAGAGCAGATGTGATGCAGACACAACTGGAAGTAAACAGAAGCAGAAGTCAAGCCCAAGGTGGAGGCGAAATACAGACAGATTTCAAGCTAAAGGAACTGTCATGGGGTTCTTGTTAATCAGTAACTTTTCCACTCAGGAAATCCTCAGGTATTCTGTGACTCATCACTGGGACTGAGAAGGGCACGCAGTTTGCCTCAGCCTTGGACAGGAAGTAAATAAGTACAGATTATTATTTTTAATTAATTAATTAATTTTAATTAATTAATTAATTAATTTAAAAATAACCTTGTAGCAAAATCACACATTGGTTTTTCTCTTTTTAAGCTTCCTGAGAGATTTGTTGAGGCTTTATTGAAATGTTGCTCAAGTCACATCTGACCTGCTGTCACTGTACTGCCACAGGAACTGGGGGTGAATCTGACACACAGTGCTGCAGAGCAGCTTCTGCTTCCTGAGCCTGTGATTCCTTTGCAAGGGAAAACCAATACATGGAATTTGGGAGCTCTCACCTGGGCTTTCCCCCTCAGCTGTGATGGCTGCAAACTCCCCTGTCCCATGAAAACTGAGCCTCTGGCACACCCTCCTCTCTGCAGGCCCTCACCACCAGGCAAACACGAGTGATCAAGAGACCCTGCACTAGAGATGCTCAAAGCAACACTCTTCCCAGTGAGTGCCACATTCAGGGTGTGATGAGCCATTGTCTTGGTTTGGAAAGCCAGGTGTCTGCTAAGGAGGGCAGGAGCCTCCCCTGAAAGGGAAAATGCAAACCCCCTCCCTCCAAATTATTATAATTTTGAAATTAAGGGGCTCTCAGGCAAAGATATGGGAATAGGAATAACAGTTCTTTACTAGGAAAAAAAATAAAAAATGCAGTATTAGAAAACATTACTGCCAGAGTGAGAAGAGGAGCTGACCCCCTGTGGGTCAGGGTGTGGCTCAGTCCCATTCCATGGTGGCTGCTCCTCCTGCAGTGCCAGGGGTGGCTCTGGGGGTGCAGGGATCCTGGAGAAGGGGGGAGTTTTCCTCTGAAGCTCCAGGGCTGCTGGAGATGGGCCTGGTCTCCTCTGGGAATGCAGTGGAGCAGAAAGCTGCTCCTCTGGGAATGCAGTGGGCAAAGGCTGCTGTGCTGTTCCCAGGCTCAGATTGGATCCAGGTAGGAATGCTTGGCTCCTCCCCTGGGCAGAGCCTCTCCCAAGGGGATGATGGAATTTTATCAGCCCTGCAGGGACACTCACTGGCCATGGACAGAAGAGATCTCCTGGAGGGAGGATTGGCTGTGGGAGAGATGAAGAAAAAACTGCCCCATGCACAGGAGAGAACTGCCCCAGCTCTGACAGATGGGGACAGAATTCACACACCCCCAAACCACATCTTACAACCCAGGACAGCCATGAAAAAAAGTAGAAATGGAGTGGAGAAACCCCTATGAGGTGTGTTAGCCAGCCAGGTTTCTGCAGTTTCCTACAAGCATTTGTAGGGATGGGGTAAATCCCCTCTAATTTGGTGTCTTGCTGCAGCTCTGCCCTGGGCTGGGCTGCTGGCAGCAGAGCCAAGGCTGCTTTGGGAGGCCCTGACACCTTTTGCAGTTGCTTCAGTGAACCCATTCTCTTCTAAAAGAAGCCCCATTCAGCCCTATTCTCTTCTAAAAGCTCCCCTAAATAATCCTTCCCATGTGTTGTAGAGATAGACTCAGCTTTGCAACGTTGATCTTCTTTGGGATCCCTTTAATTGCAATTTTCTGGCTGGCAGCCTCCCTGCCAATAATCACAGAGAAAAGAATGGTCACAGAAGGAGGAAATTCATTCCTGTGGTGAGTAGAGAGGTAACAGAGCCAAAAGTTTTAAGCCTTCCTCCAAACTGTGCTACACATACATTTCCTTTTTGCAGGGCAAACCATTTAACCTCTTTACCTGTTTGTCCTCATCTCCAAAATGAGGAAGGCAGAACTGACCCAGTTCTTATTATAAAGTCGAATGGTTTCAAAGCATTTAAAAGTCATTAAATGAAAGGCCTTGCAGAAGGACGATGCGTTGTTCCTGCTGGAACACATAACAAGAGGTAAAATAGGAAACCAAGGGAAAGCTGGAATCCCTCCTGAAGCTTTTAAAGGTTCAAGCTCTGCCTTCAGATTGCAGCATGAGAAGTGTCCTGAACATGTTACACATATTTGGGATGAAGAAATAATCGAGCTGACAAAAAAGCAGCTGCTTGTCTCTCTGGAGAGGCTTTCACACCTTGACAGCAGCTCTTGCCTTGGTGATAAACAGACCCAGGTGTGGGGGAGGTTTGGCTCCTCTCTGAAGGCTGCCTCAGGTGAGGATCTGACTCAGGGTTTTGTTGTACTTTTTCCTTCTCCTTGTACAGCTGAAATTGTTACACTATAAAGCTGTTCAGGAGGGAAGGGTGGTGCTGAAAAAGCAGTCTTGAGGTACAGGGGTTGGAATTCAGCTCTGGGACACCAGAGCAGAGCTCACATGAACAACTTTTACAGGGTCCTTGGCTGCTCCATTGTGCCCAGCCTTGCTGTAGAAGGAACATTTAATGCTCTCCTTCAGCCTCAGCCACATCTGCCTGCATTTGTCTTAGAACAAGGCTAGAAATTAATTTAGGGACGTGTGGGTGCTGTTAAGGTCAGGATCTGGCTATGAGACCTTGACTTGTGTGTACAAAATGCCCTTGGAAGAGCTGGTAGGAATTTCTAACTGGAGGAAGCTGGAAGAGCTGGTAGGAACTGGAGGAAGCTGAGAGAGGCAACCCCAAAATCCAGATTTTAACCTGAGTATGAAATGAAATGAAATGAAATGAAATGAAATGAAATGAAATGAAGTGAAATAAAATCTTGTACGATCAAATCAAGACCATGAAGTTCAAGAGCAAGAGCCACACAGATATTCTTAGCAAGCCCCAAGACAGCACAGGGACTTGGTGAAGCTGCTCTGGAGGCATTTAACAGGGGAAAAGATGATTCTAAGATTTGGAAAAAGAACCCAACCTCTTCTGCATGACCCAGAGACAACCTGAGCACAATTTCCACATGGACACAAGCCCCAGATCTCCCCCTCTGGTCTCTGTAGAGCTGACCTGGTGTTTCTCAGTGCATTTATTTCAGTGGGATTTACATTTTTAATACAGTTCATTGTTCTCCTGGTGGAATTTCCAGCGTTAAAGTGTTTATTGATCCTGAGGAAAACAACTGGCCATGACAGAGGAAAGAAAATTAAATGCAACATCGATGCTGCTCATCTACAATCCTCCTGGAGGAATTGTGTCTGTTTTTCTGTGAGCAGGAGGTGTGTTCTGTATTAATGCCCTCAATCCAAGCCCAGGATTTCATTCTTCCACAAGATGCTCCCTCCTCTCTCCCTTCCCCTCTCCCATTATCAGACAGCATCTTGGGCAGGAAAATGTTTTATAAGATTCTCATTTTTCCTCAGAGGGAGGAAGACAATTATGACTGTCTCTCCAAGATTAAAAGCTTTTCCTGTGTATCCCTGTATTTAGCTTGCTGGAGGCTGCTTTGTTTAGGCTTTGGGGTTTTTTCCAGGATGTTCTGTCTGCCACCAGTGAATCTTGCAGACCATGGATCACACAACTTGGGTGCTCTGAAAGCTGACCTGGAGCCACTTGGTTCAGACCAGAGGAGTTGCTTTATCCGTGGCTGGAAGGATGTGGAATGTATTTATAATCACTGAGTGCAGCAGCAGCTCCACCCTATTCCCATCAGTAAACAAGGAACTCGGGGCAGTTCACCAAACAGGGTCTGCCAAAAAACGGGCACAGCCAGGAGTGACCTCCAAACAGGCTTTTCATGGGAATTCTGCACAGGGAGGGGGGTCAGGCTCTGGTGTCACCCCTCTGTTACAAGTTCTGAAGAGCCTCCAGAGGCAGGGCAGTGTTTGGAGCAGGATGGAGAAGGTGCTGGGGTGGGGGATTCCAGCAGCAAGGAACAGAGCCCAGGCTGGGCTGCAGCCTTGGAGGATTGTTCTGCACAATCTTAACCCATCTTCAAAATCACTTTGATGGACAACACTCTGGGGCTTTTTCAGCCCAAATGATTTTTAAATTGTTGAGATGAAGTGAGCCAAATACCTCAGATGACATTCCTGGGCAGCTGGAAATTTGGCTTCTTCCAGTTGGTGTCAAAGCCTAATATTTATTTAAAGCCAGGCTTTATAGTGCTTGTAATTACATTTAAATATTTTCTTTCCATCTCAGGGAAGCTGCCAGCTCCTCTTAGCCAAACGTGACTCCCGCAGCCTGACGTGATTGCCTGGCCACATGGAGCCCATTTCTGGGGACAGAATGAGGAGCACTGCGAGTGATTTCTGCACTGCAGAGCCAGCCAAGGCTGAGGAGCTGCTCAGGGCAGCAAGTGCTAACAGGATCATCTGCTCCAAAGCCAAAATCAGGCATCCAGGGAGCAGCAGTGGCTTCACCCCCCTGTGGGAGCTGAGGGCTGACTCACCCAGGACACCCCCCTGGGACTGGGAGCTCCTCCCAGGAACCCCCACCCAGGGAAAAGGGAAAGGAGGGATCCAAGTCCTACAGTTCTGCAAAGGAGCTGGTTTATTCCAGCTCTGCTCACCTGTCTGAAAAGCCTTCTGGTGGTTTAGTGCACCTGAACCATCATTAATTCCAGGAATTGATCTACTAATCAATAAACAGCACCAGGGGTGGTGAGCACATGCTCTTGGGGCTGGTGGGGAACCACCAGGAGACACTGGGGGAGAGACAGAGGCAGTGGACAGGAGGAAACAGCTCTTCATGAGGGATCAGACAGCTCTCCCTGAGGGGTTAAAGAGATCTCCCTGAGGGATCAGACAGCTCTCTGTGAGGGGTCAGACAGCAGCACAGGTGGGTGAGGTGTGATGTGGGGGATCTCCCAGAACAGGCCACTCCTGACAGCTGTCAATCAACCTGCAGATCCTGCACCAGAACCAGTGATGAGTTCTTGGATATTTGCTTTATGATTAATGTGGAATGTCAGGAAAAGTCACCATGGGGCAGGAAGGGGAGGATGGAACGTGCAAGTGGAAATAAATCCTGAGCTCAATACAGGCCTTGGAAGTCCTGTGAGCATTACAGACACATTCCATGTCTAGAAACAAACAAACAAACAAAAAGGATGTGCAATAGAATTATAATGGAAACATGATACAGAAATATATAAAAATACTAAATATTAAGTAGATAAAGTATATCCTAGGCCTTGAGAGATGTTCTGCAGTTTTACAGGCCCAGCCCTAAGGCTGGTACAGCCCTAAGGGGTCTCAGCCACCTCCAGGACAGGCTTTGGAGAAGCCCCTCTTGGAACCAGGAGACAGAGCACTGTGCACAGCAGCCCAAAACCTCACTGTGAGGGAGGCCAGAAAGTCTGTGGCTGCTGTCCCAGCTTGAAGGATTCAATATTTATTCTGTTTCCTTCTTCCACGTCAGTGATAAAGTTCTGGCACATCTTGGAAGGAAAGGTGATCCCATTTCCCAGCTCACCCAGAAACACAGACATACAAAAGCTGGAATCTACCTTGAAACAAACCCAAAATCCTGACACCAGCACCTGGCACCTCCATGTAATTCCATAAGCCAGAGTCACCAACAGCTGGAGTCAGCTCAGCTCCCACACTCTGGTGTGAGCTCCTCACAAAAATCTGGGAGGCTCCAGCTCTGGGAACACAAACCCAGCCCTGTCTTTCCCCTCATTCTGCTGGGAACTCACAGCAGCTCCTGTGGGGCAGCACATTTTCCAGCTCCTGCTGGAGCCACAGGTGAGATCCCAGTGTGGAAACTGGAGCTGCACCACTCACCAGGGAAAGGGAAAGGGAAAGTGGAAGGGAAAGGGAAAGGGAAAGGAACACCTTTATGCCCAGCTGATCTGTGGAACAATGCTATCCCAAAATCTCATCCCAGTCAGGAGCTTGGCAGGGCTCTTCACACCAGGGGAGGGCCCAGGGTTGCACAGAACTCCATAAAAACCTGGGAATATTCTGCCCCAAGGTGTCCATCACTGCACATTTGGCTCAGGGAGCAGCTGCACCAACAAAGGCAGAACACTGGGTTCCATCCTGATCTCAGCCCCTGCAAGAATTCCTTTGTTTCTGTGTCTCCACAAGAAGGGCTCTGTGTGTCATTTGAAGAATATCTGGTTTATTTATTTCCCATCTTTTCATCCCTGCTCTCCATTTTTATAGATCTATTGGCATAGGAGCTGGATACTTGAGCAAATGAGGTTAACCTCTGACCATAAATTACTGCTCCCTCAGGAGGAAGTGGCCATAAAAAAGGAAACAGCCACAACTCCAGCAGAGAGCAGCAAAGGCAGAGAGAGCAAGAGCTGTACAAATTACAAAACCACCAGCCCCTGGAACCCTTACCAGGGCTGGCCATGCAAATAATAAAGTGTGACATAAACACACACAAAACTGGACTCAGCCTGGCCAGAACAATCATTCAGATGCCAAGAAAAATAAGCAGCTTTCCCATTTTCCCTGGAGTTTCCTATATAATGGCTCTTGGGGACAACACGTGGCCAAAGACCACAGGCAGCTGAGGAGAGAAATGATCTAATCATCTGTAGCATTGCTTTTAACTCTCATAGCATGCAGGAATAGATGGCAAGACAGCCCTTGGTAACAGTGGCCAGGATAAAACCTGAGGGGTTTTTCCACTCTGATGAGAGTGAAAACCCAGCCTGGCGCACTGTCAGGTGTCCACTGTGATTTCCATGGCAGAACTGGGGGCTCATCCCAGAGTCTGGGGCTGGGATTTACCTCTGAGAATTTACATGCTCATCTTGAGAGTGTTTAAAAGAATGAGAAAGAGATAAACAACTTCTTTAACTGATCTCTGAGGCATCTCAGGCTGAGCTTCAGAGCATGGAGGGACCCTAAAATTGCTGCCACTGGGGTGAGAAGTTGATGGAAGGGAAAGGAGAGAGAATGGAGTTCAGCAGGGCTGTGGAGATGGAGTTTCTGGATGAGGGGTTCAGGTCTCTGCCTGGGGCTGTCCTGCACAGGTGGCTTCCTCAAGCACTCTGCACAAAGTGTGAGCCTGGGTGAAAACAGAGCTCAGCACGGAAACAGAACCAGACACTTGGGAAATTAGTCTCAGAACCTCTCCCAGATAGCTTCAAGAGTGCTTTCTGCTCTGCTTCTCATTTTCTTGGCTGATGGGAAGCTCCCTGCAGTTCTCTTAGAATATATTATGGGTTTATGGGGGCTAAAACCTTATTCACATCAATATCCTGGCCAGCTCCACCACTTCTTGGGCTTTTTGTTCCATAAGTGCAGAGGAAGGAATTGCTTCTTTTATCAGCATCAAGTTAGAAACTCCATTGGAAAAAAAAAAAAAAAAAAAAAAAAAAAAGTGAGGTGGAACAGCTTCTATACCAGCAATGGCTAAAGAAACTGTGAGTTTCCAGTCTGAGGATAGGAATGATGTAGGTCTTTCAATTCAAGGAGGGTGAGGAGGCAGCAAGAGCTGCACTGAGAGCCTTGAGGAGCAGCAGATGAAAGCAGCAGGTGACGTGCTGGAAAGAAGGCAAAGGAGAGGTTCCTGTGTGCACCTTGCTCTGGAAAACCTTGCTGTGGGTGTTAAAAGCATCACGTGCCCTCAAGAGGAGCACAGAGAAGGTCACAGCAAAGAAATCAGGATTATTAAGCCAAAAGACAGCACTTCTCTGGCAGCTTGTGCCAGACAGTCCCAGGCTGGGAAACCAATCCTGGGAAAGACAATTTCCTCACTGCCCTCCTGAAAACCTCCAGTCTGAGCCCCTGGCAGCAGGGGGGTGGAGTGGATGAATCTCTGACAGGATCTGCTGTGGGTAATCCTATGTTCTGAAATGTTTTGGTGCTGAATGGGGACATCACTGGAAGCTGCCTCTCCCTCACCCATTCCTGTGTTCTGTTCCCAGCTGAGCCTTTATTCCCTGCTTCTCCACAAGCTCAGGCAAGCTCTTAAACCTGCCTGTCCAGAAAGCAGGAGGAATGTGGGAGCCAAAGGGGAGATTTGGTGCCTTTTTGCTGGGAGCAGCTCTGTCCCTGCAGCCAGGGCTATGGAGGCACACTGGGCTCCCGGCTCTCCTCCTGATTTCCAGCTGCTAAACTGCATTAAAAAAGGCAGGAGTGCAAGTGAATAACAGGACTTTTCAGTGAGCAACTGCTATGGCTGCCGGAGGGATGTGGCCCTTGGAAAGGAGACTCCTCCAGGGTAGGGAAGGGTTCACATTCACTATTAAAGAGAGATCCATTTTCCCTCCTTTTCCAAACTGTTTTCCCCACCTTGTTTTTGTGTTTGGTGGGGGTGGAGGAGTGACATCAGCACTGCTGTGAGATTGAAGCAGTAAATAATTCTTTATCACCACAACATTGCAGACCATTGCAAAATCTCTGCAATTGCTGTGCAGGCCAACACTTGTAATAAGCTACTGCCAAACTGGATGGCAAAAAGCAAAAATTAGCAGCTGACCCTGGAATATTTCCTTGTCATCCAGAGGCATTGCTTTCTGGATTCAAGGAGGAGGACAAAGAACAGTAAAACCACACAGAACTGATATCAGAGCTGTGAGGATGCCATGACATTACTTGTCAAAGGGACTTCTAAAATCCAGCCTGGGTTTCCAGGCCAGGAGAAGGGGTCTGAAGGATGCTATTATTTTGTTAAGGATGCTATTGTTTTATTACATGATTTTGTCTCAGTAACAGTGTGGCCAGCAGGGAAGTGATCAATGCCACACATCCAGTCCTGGGGGCAGTTCAGGAATGGCATTTTGGGGCTGGAGCGTGTCCAGGGAAGGGAACAGAGCTGGGAAGGGGCTGGAGCACCAGGAGAGGCTGAGGGAGCTGGGAAGGGGCTCAGCCTGGAGAAAAGGAGGCTCAGGGGGGCCCTTCTGGCTCTGCACAATTCCTGACAGGAGGGGACAGCCGGGGGGGGTCGGGCTCTGCTCTCAGAGAACAGGGACAGGAGGAGAGGGAATGGCCTCAGATTGTTCCAGAAGAGGCTCAGGTTGGATATTTGGGGAAATTCCTTCCTGGAATGGGCTGTCCAGCCCTGGCACAGCTGCCCAGAGCAGTGGTGGAGTGCCCATCCCTGGAGGGATTTAAAGTCACATGGATGTGGCACGTGGGGATTTGGGGCAGTGGTGGCCTTGGCAGTGCTGGGGAATTTTGGACTCCGTGGTCTCTGAGGGCTTTTCCAACCACAATCATTCAATGAATCTCTGATTCTGTGATTTTTCAGCCATCCAGCTCTAGCACTTTGATGTTCCTGGAGCAAACAGAAAAACTCTTCTAGGAGAATGTTCAGTGTTTTAGCCCAGGCTGAGAACTTCAGTCCACAATTTGGGACCAGCAGCCCACGACAGACAACTCCTCTGTCACTCAGTTTTGTAGCACAGACATGTACAGCAGAACAACTTCTGATTGTGCCAATCTGCACTAATAGAAAACACAAAAAATGCCTAATTTTTAAAACAATTCCTGTAAAACAGTGTTAGATTTTTCTACAGAACCTGAGTGCTTTCATGCCTATTAAATTTTAATACAGCAGATAAAATTGGCAGAAATTACCTTGTGAAATGCTGCTTATTACATCTCTGTATCAGTCTCTGTTTGCCAGATTCTGCTACCTTGATGCATTTTGAAGAGTCCCTTATGCTTGAAATAGTCTCATGAAAGTGGTGGGAGCACTTTAGTGTGCCTCTAACAGAGCAACCAAACCCTGCAGAGCTGGAGCAATAAATCCAGCCCAGGTGGGGAACAGAGATGTGCTAAATTGCACCCCCACCATTGCACACCTCCAACAATCATCCATCTCCTTGGAAAGGAGACACGTGGCAATTTTCAGATCCTGCCCCTTACCTTTTCCACAGGAATTATCATCACCTTCATCTAGGAAAGGGGAGGGATGTTGCTGTCAGAAAAGACCAGTCCAATCCTCCTGCAGAGGCTCTGGCAGTGCTGGTGTTGCCAAGTGTTGGCTCCAGCAAGTGGAAATGGGAAACTTTCCTGAAGGGAAGGCTCAAAGGACAGCTGATTTCCTTAGTGCTCTGGGATAATGCTGGGAAGGAAGAGGCACATCTTGGAACACCCCCTGACCCCACGGGTGCTGGCAGCAATCCTCGGTGGCTCACTAGCCAGGGCTGCCTCAGAAGAAGCTTCCAGCTCAATCCTTCTGCAGGCCGAGGGTGTCCCCAGGGAAATGTCACCTGCTCAGTGCCAGTTTATGGACTGTGAGCAAACCAGGGGAGTTTACTCCTCTAAAAACCACTCCTGATCCCGTGGGAATGCAGAGGAGAGCACTGCGGCATAGAGTAAGGGTGACACACTGTGTGGACACTGAGAAGTGCAAGTCCTCCCCTCCTACCCAACTTTTTTTTCAGAGGTTTGGTCCTTTCTTCAGAATCTGAGTGAGGACTCAGGCAAACCCAGAGCAGTCCCAGTGGAGATCCCCTTTGGGCCCCTCCTGAAGAAAGGCTGAGGCTGCACTTCCACACCAAGCACTCCCACCTTGGATGGAGCCAGGGCAAGGGCAATAAATCTGAGGATGTCCCCGGATTCTGGAGAAGAAGAGAAAGCTTTCTGTGACCTACTCATTGCTGCCACAAACCTCTGATAACACACAGCACCCCAGAAATGTGCCTTTAGCTGCAGAAAATACCTCCAGAAAATCCCACTCCAGCAGCCAGTGTGGGCTCAGCACTGCCTGGAGAAAAGCAGCAAGTCTGCCTCAAGGAGCTAAAGCTCAGAGAAAAAAAGATGAAGCAGCAGTTTCATGGTGTGGTTTCATTTTTAAACCAGGCTGTGAATGTAACCTTTATCTGAAAAGAGTACAAGCTAAAAAGGTGGATCTCAACCCTCCCTGCCAAACACAGCAGCAGAGACTGAGACCAATACTTGGGCAAGGAGATAAGAGAAGGAAGCAGAGATGAGAAATGCACAAACCAGCCCTCAGAGCCCACCTTGCTGATTTTTAATCCTTGTTTTCCTACTGAAAGCCCTTGTTATTCCACATCTGTCATTTAGAATAGGAAATCCCTGCAGTATTTTCTTTCTTCCTGGTGCCCAGAAGACAAAGAACCTCTGTACAGAAGAGCCTTGTGGCATTGTTAGGGATACCAAGGCCTTTATAAAATCACTGTTTGTTCTTTAAAGGCTGGGAGATGGCAGGTGCCTGGCCTGCAGAGAACACAGAATTTGGGAGCTTTAAGAAAAGAAGAGCAGCATTTTTTTTTTTTTTACCTGTGAGCTTCACCTGTTACTGAACATCATGGGCAGGAAGAAGCAGGATTCCCAGCCATGGGATACAGGTTTTACTGGACTGCAGATCCAGCTCAGCTTGCCAGGACCCGTTGGGCTCACCCCATGCCAGGGTGCCATGGGAGGCTGCAGTGCCACCCTTCTCCTGTTTAATCCCAAAGCACATTCCTTCCCTGCTGGCAAATGTGGGATCCTGCTGGGCTGAGGCTCCTTGTTCAGGATAACCTCAGCACCAGTGGCTGTGTCACTGCAGATCTGGAGCACAGCTCTGATAGGAACATGGGAAAATCCTCAGCCCAGCTGTGCAGACAAGGAACAGGACACAGAGACCCAGTGGCTTCCCCAGGAGCACACAGGTGAGCTTTGGAGCAGTGTCACCATTGAGTCAGGAACAGAAGAATGAGTGACACGCTCCAGATCTCTTCAGGAGGACAATAAAATTTTAGCAGGGACCCATTCCTTTTATACACTGTTCTGACACAGGGGACTGTGACTGGTCCTTTAATCAACACACCTCACACCATTGGCTAATTAAGGAGACACCCTTTGGTAAACACCTTATGGGAAAACAACTGTTCAAAACACCAGCTGCAAGATTGTTTTAATTCTTTCTCTCAGCCTTCTCAAAACTCCCCAGACCAATTCCTGGGAAAGTTTCTCTGTTTCTCACTCTGACCAGGCTGTCAGTATCCACAGAGCAGTTTGAATCCCACCTGACGCAGAATGCCCTGACAGGGAGATGGTTCCTCCCATCTCACCTCTGACATCCCACTGAGTTTGAGTCTGCTGAGGGAGACACTTGGGGAAGGGGAAGAAATGGGAAGAACAAATCTGATTTATTTCCAGGCCAAGCGGCAGAATGCACTCACTGAGAATGGCAAGGTCTTGCCAGCTTTTTTCTTGGGAAAGAGCATCCAAGAAATGTGTGCTTTATCTCTGGAATTCATGGGCAGAGCGTGCTGAAGCAAGGGCCTGAGCAGGGCTGAGGACTCCTGGGGGACAAAGGAGGGCCTGTTGTCTCCAGCTCCACATCAGGCTGCTCCTGAGTGCTGTTCCTGGCCCTGCACTGACTCATTCACTGACCTTGCTGGGAAAGGCTCTCACATCCAGCCCTGCCTGCCTGCAAAAGCCATCATGGTCTCCTCAGACTGGATTCCACTCAAAGCATGGATGATGAACAATTATGGGATACTGCTGCTTTCCTTCAACACCTGATACCTGGGGTGAGCAGGAACTGGACTGACAAATGAGCCCTGCTATCCTCCTATAAACTCTCCTTGCATTTCCTTCCTAATTCTCCAATTCACTGTGTCAATGTCATGCTTTTGCTGTGCCCCAGGGCTGCACCAAGTCCTTCCAGCAAGAGGAAACACCCCAGCCTTGAGACAGGTGCCCATTTTCCTGAAGCAGGTTCCATTTACATCGAGCTGTTCCCAGCTGCTCTTTTCAATGTGACACCTCCACTCCAGGTAACAGGGGTTGGTGGGAGGGGGACAAAGGAGGCTGGAAAAGGTGATGGAGCCAGGACAAGTTTGGGATTTCTGCTTTGAGGTTCCAGCCTGGTGGCTACAGCTGCTGACCCATGCAAGGACAACACTCACAGCTCAGCCTTTCTATTCCATGTGGGACACAGCCACCTTTGGGAGAAAACTGCACCGTCAGCAGATTCCCTGTGGCACTTCACTAATTCCAGCCTGTCCTGTCAAAGGTGAAAGGATTTTTAGAATCCAGTTTATTCACTGCTAGTTATGTTTCTTCATGTAGGTTCAGAGCCAAAACTCATTAAGGGCAGTGGGAATCTCCCCATTCCCTTCTATTCACTCCCACTGGCTCCAGTTCAAGCTTTTATTCAGTCCCTCTTGGCGTGGACAATGCAGATCAGTGATGGCAGCTCCACTATCAGGGCCTTTGTGCCACCATGTCTCGTTTCTCAAACCTTCAGCACAATGTCCACTTGTCCTCAGCAACTGCTTCCTTTCAGATCTCAAAAATAAATAAGTCCATGGAAGAAACATTTCTTTTGGCCCTGTGCTGGCTGAGAGCTCATTTGCAGACATTTTAGTTTTGGGAGACAGTGTCCCTTTGATTCTCCCCATCATCTCAGCACACCAACCTGCTATTTTTGCCTCATGGCTGCACTGAGTCATGGAGCTCGTGCTAGTTTACTTTGGAGCCAGTGCATAAACCAGGGATGATCCCAGTGCTTGCCCCATGGAGACAAGGAGCATTTACTTGTGGAATTTGACAGAGCCGTGGCAGCCCAGCCACAGGAGTGCTGGGCATGTTCCTGTGGCATTTGCAGCAGGGAGAAAGAGCAGTGCCATGATTAATGACACTCACATCACTGCTGGATGGGGACTGGGACCTCTGGGGCTGAACTGGGACATGTGGGACTGAACTGGGGCCCCTGGGGCTGAACTGGGACCTCTGGGGCTGTATGGAGACTGGGACATCTGGGGCTAGATGGGGACTAGGAGCTCTGGGGCTGAGCTGGCCTCTCCCCACTTGCAGGGCAGTGCTGGGGGGAACATCTCCCCCTGCTCCAGATGCTCTCTGTGGCACCTGCAGTCACCAAGGCTGAGGAACAGCCAGGAAGGCTGATCCAAACCTCCCCCCAGTTTGGATTAGCAGCAGGAGGAGGGGCAGCATTTATAACATTGGCTTTTAATCCCTTCAGAGCAAGCACTGGTACCTGGTAAGAGCTGAGTGATAAACTGGTGCCATTCTGGTGCCAAATTCAAGAGTTCACAGCACACGACGCCAGCCTTGAGCTGTTGGCTGAATTAACCCCAACACTTCTGGGATTGACATGGATGGGGTTGGATTAATGCAAAATTTGTGGTTTTCCTGCCTTGCCACTGTCCAGGCCTACCTGTGCTTTTTCTCCCTCTAAGGCTTCCCTCCCTGCACTCCTGTTACTTGAATAATTTGAATCATCTCGCTGGAGACGTGAGCAGGAACCTCCAGTGGGAAGGGAATGTCTGCAGAGCACCAGGACACAAACCATGCTTCTCATTCCCAGTCTGAGTGGTAAGAAAATCCTGCTTTATTCCCACAGAGAGAAAAAGAGTAAGAAGGGAATTAGAATCCAAACTAAAATAAATAAAACAAGCATTCTTGGTCGCTGGCTGAAACCCATTTTTTCTCACTCTCTGAAGTCCATACTCTGGCAAAGGAAAACTGCACAAAAATCTGGCCTCTGCCTGAGGTCAGTGTTGGGAGAAGGTCTGGATGAAGGTACCTCAAAGGGCTGGAATATTTTCCTTACCTGAAATGCTGTGTGTGCATGAAACCTGGCTCAGGAATTTCTTCCATTAGGTGGATATCTTTGTCTTCCTGCCACAGACTCTGGCAGAACAAAGCAGATCAAACCCTGTGCCTGTCTCCTTTTGTTGATGGCTATTTATTTTCCTTACCATTGCTCTTGTTTTGTTCCCTTGGCTCAGAAGTCTGGCTGCTGCTCCAAACCAGTTAATTCTCTGTAAGAGCTGTATGGGCCCAAGGCCTACATTATATTTATAAGCTGTAAGGATCTCCCTAGGCAGACTCAGAAATAAAGGATTTGAGTCAAACAGCTACAAGGAGAAGCTCCAAAGCAACCTCAAAGAGCAAACACAAAGAGGTGGTACATCAGCCATTCCCCCATGCTGAATTTTAATGGAACACTACAGCTCCTGCAGCCATGGGAGGGGAGGTGCATGTTCTTTATCCTTTAATCTCCCATGTTTCCAGCACTAGGAGGAAATGTCCTGCTTTCCTCTGCATCTGAACATGTGTTTGAGTAGCTTTTCACTCAGGTTGATGGAGGGAAGAGCAGCAGGACAGGCTGAGGCTGGGGCTGGATGGCCAGGAATGCAGCAGGGACAAACCTCAGGGAGGGAGGCACCTGTCAGGATGGCAGGCAGGAATGGAGAAAGGGTGATACCAGAGGAAAACTCCTCATTCTCAACAGTTTTTATACAAAAATAAAATTTCTTGCAATATATTACTTTATCTATACTTTGCTGCTGTTGGAAGTGACTGACAGGCCTCTTCCAGCTTTGAATTATTCATAAAAACCTTTTTTGTTGTTGTTGTTGTTTTCCCTTCTAGCAGAAAGTTGCAGGGAGGCTCTGTCAGTAACTGTGTGTGCTTCCTGTCCCTCCCTGCGACACTGCCACCCCACAGAGGACACCAGGATGTGCCCATGGCCCTGCTGGTCCCACAGCTCCCGTGGTCCCAGGCCCTGAGTGCTGCTGTGTGCCTGAACAAAGCTGGCCAGGAAATGTTTTTCCCAGCCAGAGAAACATTTTGTTCCCATTCTGTGCTTAAGCCAAATGGGGTTTTCTTGAGGCCTTTTTTTCTTTTTCTAAACAAAGGAATAAGTAAGCAAACACGTCTTCAAGGAGCTGATTGAAATGGCCAAAGCTCAGCCAGTGGGCTTGTTGAGGAGTTTGGCAAGAGGTGAAAATACAATTTTCTGACCCAAACCAGGCTCATGACTCAAAACCAGACCTTGCACCCAGGACATCACCCAGTTGCAGGCAAGGCTGGGATGGTGCTTTCTTTCCCTGGAAAGTCCATCCCTAGCAGAAGTCACTCCAGCCAGAGCACTCCCACAGAAGGTTTCTGTTTTGATAACATGCCATTTTCCAGGGAAAAATATTTTTATCTGAAAGCTCTCCACCCTGTTTGCCCACAGAGTGACGATGTTAACTTGGATTTCCATCCCCAGGGACTGAAGGATGTGTGTGCAGGGAAATCAGCCTGCGTGGGCTGTGGGGAGAGGCACACCCAGCCCTGCAGCTTTCCTGGGAATTAGGGCAGCAATGTTGGCAGTGCTGCTGGCCCTGGGAGGGATGTGGGGCTGGGCTGGACTCTGTCCCTGGCAACTGATAGGTTTGCTCCTGTTTATGGCTCAGGGAGCACATCCCATGTGTGGCCAGCACCTTGCCTGTCCTGGAGGTCAGAAATGCCCCAAGGCAGCCTGGACATCAAATAAACAACAGCTGAGTTCAGGGGCAGGCAGGGTTTTATCACTGAGAACTGCAAGGCACCTTGGCAATGTCCTCTCTTCTTCCACCACCTCTTCCAGGAGCTCGAGTGTGCAGGATGTGGGACACTGTCCATCCAGGAATGGGACAAGGATGTGGCTGCTGCACATTCAGTGGCAGCCTGGGGGTGTGCCAACTCCCTGGCCCTAAAGGTTGCCCCCACCCCAGGTCATAGGCATCGGAACTAAGATCACCAACATGGAGAAATGACCTTCAAACCCTTGTTTTGTCCTCCTTGCTTCTCTGTCCATAGGCAAAGCTCAGCTCTGGGAGGCCACAAGCTCAGCCGTGGCTGGGGGTCCCAGCTCTCTCCAGCTGCTTTGGAGCCCCTTTGGAGAACAATTCCACCCTGCAGAACAGAATCTGCCAGGACTCCCTGTGTGCAGCTGACAGCAAAGGCACCCCAGCATACAGGGCAGAATTACCCAGCTAAAATTCAGGATTAGGGGCTAAACTCATCTCTTCCCTCTGTGGCTAAGGGAGGCAAGCAGGCACCTGGCAGAGAGAGTTTGTGAAACAGTGGCTGAGTCAGGAGAACCTGGCTCTGACTCTGCTGCAACTGAGCCTGGGAACCAGCCCAGAGCTGGACAACTCCACTGGGGTTACAGACATTTTACCTTTACAGCTGAAAGCAGCAGAGAATGCAATTCCAGACCCAATCCACAGCCCTTCCCTCTGTCCCCTTCCATGGATGAGCACCAAGAGGGGAGCGAGGTGAAGGGAAGGGTCTCCAGCTCTGGAATTGCTCCATGCCAAGCTGGCAGAAGGCATTAACATGACACAGGTAATCCTCTGCCAGGAAGGATGGGAGATACTACAGAGGGTGAGCGGCGTTTCCTGGGGTCAGCCAGGTCCCACAGACTGCCCTGCCTTGGTCCTACAAAGAGCATATTCTGTATCCTGGAATTCCAGCCAAACTCCTGCAGGTTACTGTTTCCCACCCCAGCTGTATGGACACAGACACAGCAACCTTCCCTCCCCCATGCTGGGATTCTTTTTATTTAGTTATGGTCGCAATGCTGCAACTGCTGGGTGCCCAGCAAAGCTCAAAGTGCCTCATGAGGAAGGCAAATGACCTTTCCTAGCCCTGCTTCTGCTTCCCTGAGCATGGCAAGGCTGGTATTTGTTAATATTGGTAAAGAGCTCTGAGCTCCTCGGATGGAATATCTATCATGGAAAAATGAGCTGGGTTATTATGAAGAGTTCTAGCCCAGTTAGCAAATGGCTTTTCCCATCTGTGTGAGCAGAACAGGCTGCTGTGCCAGGGAAGTCTGCTTTCCTTTGGAAAAGCTCTAACAGGTTGCTCCAGGCACAGGAAGATGCTCAGGAACAAATTGTGCCCTTCTTCTAATTTTAATTTTGCCTATTATGAGGGGAAAGTAAAGTATTATAAACTCAGGACTGCTTGACCAGGTTCTTATACTGAATTCCTTGTGAAATCACACACTAGAGGCATTTAATCTCAATTAAAAGATCAATTACATTTATCAACAGATAAAAGATTATCTGGGGCATTACACAAATACAACACAATTTATTACCAGCTTGTAAGTAACCTCTAATGAATTTTTAAACGCTTCCCCATAAATTACAAATAAACTACAGTCCTATAGTTATGTTAGAGTTTTGATTCTCCAGTTAAGCTCCTATGGGATCAGTTTTTACTATTATCCATAGTTATTTAGGATTCCTTTACTGTAACCCATATCTGGGGAAAGTTGTATGTTCTAAAAATTAATTTTAGGCATAGAAAATGCATTTTTCATCTTGACAATCATCTGGGCATTCATATGACAATCATGTTGAGAAAAGCATTCATGATTTAACACTGTGCATGAGAAATGAGGCTTCTTGTTCATAAACCTGGGAATATCTGAGGCCTGTGTTCAATTTCTTGTTGAATTTGGGACACTTCTACACCAGGTATCAATCCTGACCTTCTGAAGTGCCCATTGCCTTTGGAATTGTAACTCTCAGAACTGGACCTGTGTCTCCCTTCGCTCCAGTGCATGGCAGTGAAGAGCTCAGAGCTGTTATGGGCATTAAGGATTTAGATTTTGGACTAAACTGAGGTGTGAAAAGGCCCTGTTACTAACCCCATGATTTCCATCCACTAAAAGTCTGGTGCACCTGCTGGCTCTGGCTTTTCTTTTGCAAACAAACTGAGCAAGAGGAACAAAAAAATGCAAACCATCACTGAGCCACAGGGACTGGCAGTGCTCTGCTGTAAGGCTCTGTAGATCCTGTAACACCAGTGTCCCCAGTGGCTCACCTGCTGGGATTGGGATTATTTGGGTTATTAGGACTATTTGGATTATTGGGATTATTGGGATTGTTGGGGTTGTTGGGGTTGTTGGGAAGGGCAATCTGTGGGGGAAGCTGTGGAGCTTCCAGCAGTCTCTCATTATCAGTGTTTGTACATTAAAAGCCACTTATCTGATATGTGCACTGAAATAGCACAGAAGAGCTCCCTCCTGGTCACCTCAGTGCTGGCACTTCCAGAGGTGTCCCTCACATACTCTGGGACATCTCCTGTCACCGGTTTGTGACCTTCAGAGCTGAGGCTGTGCTGGCCCGGGGGTCACATGTGGATGGAGGAGCAGCCCTGTGGAGGAGCAGCAGGACTGTGATTTCCAGGGGGGAGGCAAAGGGAGGGACATCCCCCTGAAATCCTGCCTGGCAAGGCAAGGGCAAAGGCACAGGGACAGGCTGGGAGCCTCGATGTGTGGGTGGAGCTGGAGATAAAGCCCAGGTGAGAAACCCCTGAGGGATCAGGGTGGCAGCCGTGCAATATAAATAATAACACTGGGATTCCCTGAAATACCCGATGCAAACTAGGGGTTTTCTCCGTGCCCCAAGAGCAAGGCAGGCACAGCAGTGGCTGCCACAGCAGGGCAGGGAGGGTGGAGCTGGCATCCCAGCAGGGCACGGTGAGCAGCAGAAAGAGCCCAAACTGCTAAACACCGGGCGAAGGGGGCACAGAGAGCGGCTCTTGCAGGAGAGATCCTGTTCCTCAGGTGGGGTCCCCTTCTCGGTGTCCCAGAGCCTGAGAGCGCCGGGCCCGGGGAGATGCCACCTCTGTGCCCCTGGGGGAAGGTGGTGCCACCTGATGCTCCCGAACTCCGGCTTTGCAGGGACGGGCGATGCCGGCAAGCAGCTGGAATTCACTTCTTTGCCCCATCTCAGGCAGCAGCAACAGGAAACCCAGGAGCTCTGTGAAATGACAGGGAGGGAGAGAGAGAGTGAAGTCCCCTCGCCTCGGCTGGTGACGTCTCTCCTTCCTCCTTTTTTTTTTTTTTTTTTTTCCCTGTCCCTATAAAGAATCTCGGGCTCGCATCAAACTTCCCTGCGACAGCCCAGGCGAGGCGGAGGGGAGGGGGACAGAGAGCAGAGCCAGGGCTCCGGCCATGCCCCAGCGCCGCTGCCCGCCCGCTGCCCGCCCCGGGCAGGTGCCCCCGGGCAGGTAGAGCCAGGCGGGCTCCGGGCAGCTCCCCCTGCTCCTGTCCTGCTGGGAGATCTGTCCTTCCTGCCGGTCTGCGCGGCACCTGCACCTCCCTGGAGAAGCCCATCTCGGAGGAGGCTGTGCGGCGCAGCCACCTCATCCCAAAACTCGCGCTGTGCGAGCGGCCGCGAGCAGCGAGCGCAGGAAAGTTTCTGCCAAACTTTTTCTGGTGTTTTTGCTTTGCTTTTTCACCCCTTGAGTGACTCTGCGCCAGCCGGGAAGGCTGGGGAGGCTTCTGAGGCAGAGCAAGGTTCCCCCCGGACACTCCAGGGATTGGAGAAACGGGGGAAAAGAAGGAATAAGGTGATTGCGGAAAGGGGGTGAAGGAAAAAACCGAGAACCTCGGGAAGAAGGGAAGGCAAACACAACCCGCAGCCCTAGGATGAAGCGGTGAATGGAAAGAACAATTTAACTCGGATCAACAAGTGGGAACTCCTGCGCGCCTCGTCCTTCCCCTCCCTCCCTGCTCCGGCTTCCCCAAACTTGTCGCTGCGAAGGAAAACTTCTCCAGCGGGCTCGGCCGGCTCGGGACACGCACCAGGACCGGCCCCGGGATGCTGCCCCGGGCCAGCGCCCTCCTGGCCGTCTGTGCCCTCCAGGGGCTGCTGCTGCTGCACGGTAAGAGCCGCCCGTGTCGCGGGGGTGGCAGGGCGAGGACACCCCGCGTGTGGCCGCCCCGGCCCGGCTCGGTGCCGTCCTTCGGGGGGCCTCAGGAGAGCGCTCCGTGATGCTGTCCTGCGCTTTTCCACGCGTTTGGTGCTCCTCCGGCCGCCCGCTGAGGTGGCACCCACCCGAGAGCCCCGGAGCCAGCGCGCAGGTGCCACCGCTCTGTCCCCAAAGCCTCAGGGGTCCCACCTCCGTTAAAACTGATCTTTGGAAATAGGGGTAAAAAAATTAAACCTCCTTGAAGGTGTCGCACATAAAGGTCAGATTTTAGTGGGTGTTTGCCCTCGAGGTTTGGCCGCTTGATTAAAAATAGCAACTTGTGAGTGTTCACCGACTTGCGGCTTTTTTCCCTCAGTGTGGGAGGGCTTCGGGTTGTATTTGATCACTTGAGGCAGAGCTGAGGCTTTCAAAGGAGGAGCTGTCTGGGAGTACCTGAGCTATCCTGGGGCTCACGCTGGAGCTGTGGGCACAGACATCACAGGCATTGTCTCTGACATTCCAGTTCTGATTCTTTGATATTTCAATTTTTGTTCACGTGGTGCTTCTTCACTGCCTTCCCCTCCTCAGCCCAGGTGCCAGGTTAGATCCCCTGCTCTCCAAAACTCATTTTCCTTTGCAGCAAACTCCCTGTCCCCCCGGATTTATTCCAAATTTTTGCTGCTATCAAAAAAGCCAAGAGGCAGGTTAATGAGATTTGGGAGAGCTTTTCCATCTGTCATATGACTTTTCATTATCTCATTAAGCATGAGGATTTTGCTGGATTACTGAGCCATTCATTCATGACACTGCAAATTGTGTAAGGGAGATGGGCTCTTGTTTATTGGGGAATTCCTTCTGCCAGAAAGGACTTTTTCATTTTTTAGGTAGTGGATGTATTGCACAGCACGAGGCTGTTGTTCTTCAGCATATTATCTTTTCATAGTTAAGTGGATAGCTTCTGGAAACACTGGAGCATCACTGCCCTTGATTTTCTTGGATTCGTTCAGGGATTTAATGTATTCCTCCTGCAGAAAGGGACTGATTGGCAGGCACAAGCCCCGGGGAATTTCACATCTTCCCCACAGCTACCTGCAGAAGAAATAACTAAGCCTGAGGTTGTGCTCCAAAGGGCTTGTCCAGCTTTTCCAGGAAAAGCTGAAGCAGCAAACCTGGCAGGTGGCAAGGAGCCCCTGCAGCAGGAATCCTCAGGATCCCTGGTGTCCCCAGGGAATCTGTCCCGTGCCAGGTCAGCCAGCAGTGCCCACACCTTGGGCTGCAGCTGGAGCAGCCCTGGGAGGATTCCCGAGATGTGCTGCAGCTGGCTGACACGTGCAGCAGCAGCCAGCTGCGTGCTTTGGGAGCTCCAAACTCTGCACAGTCTGGAAAAGTTGCCCAAAATCCAGTGTGGATTTCAGAGGCATAAATCACCACAGGATTTCGTGGATCAGAGAGGGATAATAACGAGGGATCAGGAGATGGGAGAAAACGTGGCAAGCCCAAGTGTTCCTGAGGCTCCAGGGTGAAGTGGAGCACAGGGAGTTCAGGGGGAAAAGCCTGGCTGGAGATGCTGCCCACATTTCAAGGCTACTCAGGTTCCTTTCCTAATCATTTTGGCCCTGATAACCTTGGAATTTGGTTCAGATTCATTTTGCCATCAGTGCCAGGCACAGAGGAGGCCAAGAGAAGGCAAAGTCTGCATCCTGTGACAGAGGGAGGGAGGCAGGAACATCCCTGTGCAGGCTGGCGAGGGGCTTGGAGCAGCACTGTGAATGTCAGGAGCTTGGCTCGTCTTTAGGAAGAGATAAAACATCAGCACAGCCTCTGGGTGCCCTCACTGGGCTGGAAGCCAGGGGGAGAGAGGGCCAGGAGGGCCGAGGATTCGGGATAGCACTGGTGTTAGTAAGGAGTTAGCTCCTCACCACCTTGCCCTCAAGGTTCCTCTCCAGCACCGAGCTCTGTGAAGCTCTGCTCGACCTCCCAAAGCCCGGATTTATCCCTCAGCTGTAGTTAAACCTTCCCTGGGATCTCTGTGGCCAAAGTTAGGCAGGGCTGTGCTGTGCTGAGGAGGCTGACTCTGATTCCAGTCTGAACAATTCTGCCAGCAATGCAGAAAGGAGAGTCCTACAACTGTGAAAGCTGCTCAGTACCAAGGTATCGACTCCTCAGCCACTTTTCCCTCCAAGTTCATCTCCAGCAATGAAATTGATGAAATTCTGACCATTACATTTATTCAGGTCTCCTTTGGAGATCTTCTGACTGATTTGTTGCTTTCAGCAGGGGGAAGAGACCACACAAGCATCATCCCAGTGATTTCCCACCTTCCTCTAAAATACAGCTCTAAATACATGTTTAAATTTCCACATTTAGTTCCCTGAGTATCATCAAATTTCCACTTTCCTTTTGCTCATTGCTTCTTCTCAACTCCTCAGAGCACTGGTTGGGGTCTTGCTGCTCAGGAATTACCACTGATTTAATGATGGTGCAGATGCCAACAGCTGGCACAGGTTTGAGGCATGGAGTGGGATGGTTCAAAACCAGCCCTTGCAAAAACAATCTGCAAAGAAATTCTTACGCCTTAAATTGTGCATGAAAAATTCAGTATCTTTTACCCGCTGACATGATCACCAGAAGGTTTTTAATATCTGAGCAATCCAAGGCACTTTTTGGGTACTGGAATAAACTCAGCTATTTCAGTGATTTAACACTGGAAATTATTAAAGATTGAAGAATAAAAATCAGGTCCTGCCCAATGGCTTTGAAATGAAAGCACGTTTGAAATTGATTTTTTTGTTGTTGTTTAATTTTGCGATGTCTTCTACAAATTGATTATATTGGATGGGCAATGAAGCTTGTTAACACAGAGATTTCAATTAAACCACGGATCAGTAGATAAAAGCTTCAGGAGCTTGGATTCCTCCTGGTTTTCCAGCCAGGATGGGCACCGAGTCCAGCAGGATGAGTGTGGCTGTGCCAGAGCAGAGGCACCGAGGGGTTGTTTTCCCAAAAACCCTGTGTCCTAAGTGGTGTTATTCCCAAACATTTGCTTTACTGTGGGAAAATGTTATAAAAAGCAGAGGAGCCTTTTTTAGGCTGGTGATATATGAGCCTCCTGCTGAAGCTGCCACATTCGAAACCAGCTAGAAATCTCTTTATACCAAGTTAGCCATTTAAGGCAAGGAAAAAAATGTCAAGTATTTCTGAATACTCCCCGAACTTCTACAAAACAGTATTGTACCCAAAAGAACACTGAGAAAATGAACCAGATTATTTGTTGAAGGTTTCTGCTGTAAGAACTTGCAGTATTTTCTTTAAAACTTGTAGAAAATGTTTATCTCTGGGCATTGGTCTGCTCTGAGTAAGAGCAATGGGGTCCATTTGGGTAATTTCTGCCCTTTCACACATTCCCTGGGTTATTAATTTTGTACCATTTATTTTGTACAAAGTGATAGCTCAATCTACTGCACTTTGAATTAATAGCTCAGATTGGGCTGAATACTTATGTTGTTAATAATATAATAGAATAGTAATAATAATATATAATTTATAATATATAACNGTAACAAATTATGTTGTAAATAAGTTTATGCACACGAGCAAAAGGTTTCCAAGCCCAGCAGGAGATTCCTCAGGTACAGGCAGGCGGAGGTGATCTGAAGTTTTTTTGAGGTTTGTCTCCCAGATCACCAGTGCAGTTTGGAGGAGGGTGAAAACCTGGTCTGTCCTATATCTCTTGAGGGATGATTCACATCTGGTCCTTCAGAGACATCTGCAAGGTGTGATGCAGGAAGGGTCACTTGGTCACCAGAAAAAGGACAGGGGGCACAAAGGAGATGCTCTCAGTTCTCAGTGCAGGAGAGTTTTGGGGGCAGCAGCAGCCACCTGCACTTTTTAAAGCTACCCAGGCGATTTCCAGGAGGCAGCATTGGACTGTCAGAGTTAGCACGAGGAGCACCCTGGAGCACAGCCCCACTGAGCTCCACATGCTCACTCTGGTACTTCTCTGATCCACCTTTCCTTTTTCCTCCAAACCAGCCTGATGTCACTGGAATGGGAATTAGGAGTGGGAGTAATTAAGGGATATCGGAGTATTTAAACAACAGCTAGGATTGAAATAAATGTGTCCTGGTGCTTTCCTTCAGAAAGCAGCTCTGATGGCTGACAGGACATGAGGGCTCTGAGTGCCCATCAGGACATTCCTGTCCAACTGTCCTAAGTCACAACCCTCAAGGGCTGCCCAAAAAGAGCTGGATAAAATGTGTGTAATAGAGAACTGAGCTCCCGGTTAGGCACTTTTAGTTTTCTTTTTAAGGCCACAGAGAAAAGAGTAGAAGCTGCCAAAGTCCACCAGTCAAGGTTTTTATCTGGAAAAGGCATTTAGTAGAAGGCTTGCCCCAGGGAGCAGGACTCTGGAAGCATAGCTGGCACTCATCAGGAGCAGGACAGGATCAACACAAATCACAGGAACCAAGATTTCTGCACTGTGACTGAGCTGTGACCTTAGAGGTTCATCCAGGAGCTGCTTCCTGCAGTGGGGAAGGAGGAAGGATCAGGATCAGCCTGATCTCCTGAGACTGTGAGGAGCAAAACTGATGGGTGCCCATTTGGTGCAGATCCTCCCTGCCAGTGCTGGACATGCTTCCAAAGGCTGTGGGGATGGGAGCAGGGATTGGCACAGGGGGGAGCTGAGCTGCTGCCCTGTGCCACTGCTAACTTCTGTCCCTTACCAACACTGGAACAGCTTTGCTCTCTGATGGACAGGGAGCAAGCTGGGAACTATTTTATGATGGAGAGTGAGTAAGTCCATGGACATCTTCATGAGTCACTCCAATACCCTGTCCCCAAGTCCTCGGATTAGTCTGACTCTGCAGCACATACTTTTTGTCCCCACTACATCCTACATCCCTCTCCTGGTCTCCCCCACCCCTTCCTGGATGTCTCCTAAACTCCCCTCAGGGCTCAGGATTCCTTGAATTTTTACATTAGGAGAAGCCAAGAGGAATTTCCCAGCCCTTCCGCACCAGGGGTCTGCACAGTCTCTCTTCTCTGTCCCAAAATGAATTTTGCCTTTATATTTTTTTCTGGTGCAGAGATCTTTTAAAAAGCCAAAGTGGGACTGCTTGAGACTTGCAGTTGAATCTCTCATTTTCTGCCAACTCTTCGTGTTCCTGCTGCACTGAATTTTTACAAGAAATAATTTTTGCAAGTCCCCCCAGTATCTGGAAAAGCAGGAGGGGTCACATCTCATATACAGGGTGTGTGTGACCAGGGCTTTTGTTTTGGCTCTAAGCAGGAAAGTTTGAGCACTGTATCTTTGACTGAGCAAGGAAAGAACCTCATCTAACCCTGCAAATGATGAAACTCTGAAAAAGTCACTTTTCCTTTGTGCCCTGCAGGGAATGGCACAAACATATGGCCCTCAGAGTTTCGAAATTCAGCCAAAACCCAAACTGAGGTCCAGAATGTAAAGGAAATATATGGACCAGCCTTCTATTTTCAGATCACTTGCCTTTGTCTTCTTCATTTCCACATAGGTTTCCTTAGATCTTCCTGTGTTTTTCTGAACTGTGGGAACGTGATTGCCAAGGAAGTGGAGAGGGGAGTTTTCAGCCCTGCTGGGATTGTTCTTGATTTGAGGGTCAAGGAAGCCTGACCCTGTCATTACCTGTTCCAGTTTTACAAAATCGCCACGAATCTAAACCCCCTCAGCCAAAATGTTTGCTTCCTTAGAGCCCACAGCTCAGAAATTGCTCACCTGGAATTCTTCCTCACGGATACACAGGGGTCAGCTTGCAGGAAAAGCACCAACCACCATGGGGCTGCTTTGGCCATTCCCCTACAGCCGTGAGGAAAATGGGATTGCTCACAGGGGTACTCCACACACACAGAAACAGCTGAGCTGTGAGGTGTTCATCCTGTTTGCTCTTCGTGCAGAGCTCATTAACTGAAATCAGGGCTGAATAAACTCGTTCAGGACTCAAAGCAATTTCCTCCCAGTGCCCAGAAGCTGCAGTGGGGATGGGAGTGTGGGGCTGCCCAGAATCTCCTCCTCAATTCCCTCACAGCTACTGAACAGGGCTCACTTTAGCCCTCTGGAGCAATAGGGATCATCCTGAAAGCTGCTCCTGAGCCTGCATTTCCCTGATTTTTGGGCTGGGTAGTGCAAGGGTCAGCGTTTCAGACTTTTAATGTGCAGACACCTCCTACAGAGTGTCCCCCAAGAGCTGTAAAATGTCATTTTCCCCTCTGCTTCTCCGCTCCTGATCCAGCTGCCAGGAGCAGCTCCTGCAGAAGCCATCACACACATCCCCACAGTAGCACTTGGAAGCCCATGGTGTGGGCAATCCTGATTCCAGGAGCAGGAAAAGCCTTGGAAGAGCTTGCCCAGAGCCCTTCGGAGCTGGGAGGTGCATGCTGGAAGGAGGGAAGTAAAGCTCTGGGGAGTTCCAGCTGCAAAACTCAAGGTCTCTCTGCCTTTCCTTGCAGAAAAATAAATCCCACAGGTGCCCCACTGGATCACTGGGACATCCCCCTCCCCTTGGGAAGGGTACCCACTGCTGCTCCACTCCTCAGTTAATAGTGATTTACAGAGAGAAGGGAAAAGATTTCAGGAGCTTCCACTGCTTTGCTTCCTAACCCATGAGGAGTATCAGGAGAAAGAATAATGCAGAACACAGATGTGAGGAGAAATGCTTTTCCCAGCTCTTTCTGAGGCAAGATCTCTTTTCCCAGCTCTTTCTGGATGAGGATGAGGCAAGGCAGTGGTGTCAGCTCTCTCTGCATGACACAGCAGCACTGAGCTGCTTGGAAGGGGTTTGTTACAATTAAAGAATGATTCAAGTCAGTGTAAACAATGATGTCAGCCTGAGGACCTTTAAAACACAATTTAAGCTATTACACAGTGTAAAGCAGAGAGAATCAGGTAACCTTTTGGCCTGCCACATTTTTTGTCTGGAAATGGATCATGTCTGAGTTATTTTCATGTTTACACACTTGGGACAAGCTTTGCCTTTCACTCACACAGGTTTAAGGCTGTGCTTGGCTGAAGACAATAGCCTGTCTTTGAATTGTCCATTGTATGGCTCAGAGCATTTATTTTCTTCTGGCTGTTTACACATTTTGTGGTGGAATCTGAGGGGGAAAAAAAGCAGACTGAAAGCTGCTCCCTCACTGCATGTTTTATAAAGGCAGAGATCTTACTGATCTTTCTGGAAAGCCTTGATTTGCTTCACTGTGAGAAAGCAAAATAACCTGCTTCTTTTCCAGTGGTGAAGGAAAGCCAGAGTGTGGCTGAGCCTGCAGCAGCCCCCAGTTGTGTGAGGCACCACAAGAACCCTTCCTGCTATTCCTCACATTTATTTTGGCTGCACAGATCCTGTTCTGCTCAGTCCTGGAGACTCCCATTCTTTAAACAAGTTCCCTTTAGTCTGGGCAGATTTTCTGTTGAGTAAGGACAGAGCAGAAGGGTTTGGCTCAATAGGAATTCCCAGAGAGAGTGAGGAATCCCTAAAATCCTGTGTCAGCATGAAGGGGGCAGAGTGTGGAAAAAGGGACTGCCTGGGGCAGAGCCCGAGAGCTCCCTGCTCTTGGCTCATCTCATTTTGGGTTTCTCCCAGCTCGTCCCACCCAGCGGGGACTTTTCCAAGGATAATGGCACCACGGGTCTCTGGGAAGGCAAGGCCAGATGTTTCCATGAAGGCACTGATGATTCTGTGAACAGTTTCATTGCTTCATCCCCTGATCCATCAGCAAGGAGATAAACCAAGCCTGCAGAGTGATGGATTTACAGGTTTGGAATGGCTGTGGTGTTCTCACGTTTGGAATGTTTTCTCCTGGCTTTCCCAACCACTCAAACAGACATGAGCTCAGTTCTCTGGGTCACTTTGGGCAAGATCAGCCCTGCTCTGATGAAAGAAGTGCAAGGTGAAATGAAAGACCCAGCATGGGACAATTCTGGGATGGAGGGACTCCCTGGGAAGGGGAATTCAGGAAAACAGGAGGCTGCTGAGCAGGGCTCGTCAAAGGTTCCCCTATCCAGCTCCAAACAGTTCCCATGAGGAATTCTGCCACTGTTTACAAGGCTGATTTCTCCTTATTATTCCGATGGGATTGTTCTGATTTGTTTTATCTATTCTGATCTCTTGTATAAATCAGCCATTTAGCCTTTTTAATTGTTGTATACTTTGTCTTTGAAAAGTAATACCCAGACCTACTCATTGAAATGCCATTATTAATTTAATTTGATAAGTCATGAAGTCATGAAGCCTTCTTCTGGTTACTCAGGTTGCTCTCTCTTGAACACTGTGCATAACTATGGTGGTTATATTGCTATTAAAAATAAACTACCAGCCTTATTTCCTAATGTTCTGTGTGGGTGTCAGAGCTGGTGCACAATATCAGCCAGGGCAGGCTCCCCAAACAGGCAGCATGACATCCCACAGGTGTACAAGCACGGACTGATGCTTCCTAGAGAAAGGTTTTCCTTCTCCCATCCCAGAAATATGTGCCCATCTTGTTTTGACCATCTCCAGGACAGAATCTTTGGTTTTCTGGTGGATTTCTGGCAGAAGGACAAAGGAGGACAGGAGTTTTGTCTGGGTATAAATCTCACTTTTCATTTGCCAAGTCTGTCCAGCACTCAGGAGAAAATCAGGACAGTAGAGATGAAAATTCTGTGCTCAAAGTGAGATTAGTGGAGAAGCTAAAGCTGAGCTGGTTTTGATTTCCATGGAGGATTGCTGGCACAGCCGCTGTTCAAGGCCATTTGCCCTCCCACTGTGCAATATCTTTGTACTTTAAAATTAATGTAGGCTTTGAAATACTACCTGGATTTGTGCTCTGGCACTGAGCAGTGCAACTTTGAGCTTCTCCCTCTCTGCCTACCTGTGCCAAGTGTAATCTTTAATCCAAGGTCCAGCACTGCACACTCTATACAAGGGAAACACCAAAGCCTTTGTCCAACAACTCTGAGATTGCTGTTGCAGGTTCTGGACATTTCTGATAGAGTGTGAACTCCTTCATTTTGCATCCTTGGAATAGCAATGATAGATAATATTGATACATCATTGATGCCACCACTGGTGTGGTTCAGGATAAACACTTCACCTAATTCAATCACGAAGCTAAAGCCTTGCAGAGCCTTTTTTCGGGACTGCTGATTCTTTAATTCCAGGCTGACCAATACATCTGGTGTCACCAGAAGTCTCCTTCAATTTAGAGCTAAGCTAACCAGACTTAAAAGAGAGAGAGGAGAGTCCATAGCAGCCCAATTCAGTCATCTTTCTTGTTTTAAATTCTTTTGCTTATCTCAGTTCTGGCCTTGCCATCTGCTGGTAGTGAGAGCCGGGTAGTGACACTTGGGCGTGGTGGGATGTAAGGAGAGTATCTCAAACTCTGATCTTCTGCACTGGAGATGATAAAGGACTTCTCAGGATAAAGGAACTGAGAGGAATTCTCAGCATCCACAGGGCAAAGGTCTCCCTCATGCTCTTCAGTTTAATGCTTGGTGTCCTATAGGGTGCATTGTACTGCCAGCCTTTGAAAGACTGCCTTGTTGTTTTGGTTCCATATTGTTCTGAGTTAAATGGTAGGAAAAGAGAAATTGCTGCCACCACAACATTCCCTTATAGGTCTATTCATTATTGATCCCCAGAGGAAGTGGAGAGTTTCCCTGGACAATGGGCAGATATACAAATGAGCATACATTAACTTTCTGTGCTTGTACAGCTCATTTGGGCTGCACTTCCTTTACATTCTCAGGGCACGAATTCAGGCTTCAATTGGTTTGATGTCTTCCTCTGCCTTGAACTGCTGTCTTGTTAGACATTCTGGGTGACAGGCAGCCCTTCTGAACCACAGAACCACAGAATCACAGAATCAATCACAGAATCACAGAATATCCTGGGTTGGAAGGGACCCACAGGGATCATCCAGTCCCACTCCTGTCCCTGCACAGGACACCCCACCAATCCCAGCTTTGTCCAGACACGAATTAAAGAGAGAGGCAGAGGCCTGATGTAGAAATGCTTTGGGCAGATGTGATGGAGCACTGAGGGATTGAGAGCACTGGGAACAGAGGGGACCAGGCCAGGTCTGTGGGGTTTGGTTCTCCAAAGCAGCAGGGAGCTCAGGTGAGGTTGAAGTGACTCAGCTTTGTCCCCTGCCCTTTGGCAAACACCCCAGGGGCAGCACTGACTCCAGCTCAGCAGCTGCAGCAGGCTGGGATGGAGGATTACCCAGGAGGGATGGAGGAACACCCAGAATCTCTGGAAGGAAAAGGCTGTGATTCCAGCCCTGCTCCCTGCAGTGTGGGTGCTTTGCTCAGGTCCTGCATTGAAGTTTGCAGGTGCCCCCTCAGTCTCCAGTGCATTTTGGCCTTGCATTCCTCCCTGCTGCACAGATGTTTCCTGCCTTTGTGCCTCTGTTCTTCTGTAAATCAGGGAGGTTGGTCCTTCCCTTCCTACCTGGAGGGATGGAGCCATCAATGTCTGGAGGAGAAAAAGCAGCTCAGGAGCTGCAGGAGATTTGCTTCATGTTTCACTCTCACCACCAGAGAAAAACCTGCCTGGAGCTGCAAGGACAGGGAGGCATTTCAGGCTGTGAGGATCAGGACTGGAGACTGTGCTGGGCTTGGCCTGAACTGGCAGAAATCCCTGGAAGGATGCTGAGGGCTTACAAGGCTGCATTTTTTTCTGGGATTTCTCCTACTGTGGTGCCTCCCTCAGCCTCCTGAATGGTGAAATACCCATGGCATCCACACCCACACTTGCACTGGTGCAGACTCACTCCAGCTGCAACCACATCCAAAGAAGCCTCTTGGTTTCCATTCTTCTGGCATGGAGGAATTTGCAAAGCTAATTTCCAGTGCTGATCTGATGATTCCCCCACTGAGAGGCTCTTACAGTGAGAGGATTCCAGGCTGAGGGTTTGTTCTCATCTCTCCCATGCTGGAGGTGCCCCTTGGAGAGCTGCTTAATGAGCCTGGAGTGCCACCTGGGCTTGTCAGGAGCTCAGGAGGAGCTTCCCCTCCCCCTTGGAGACCTCAAACAGCCCCTTGCTGCTTTCAGCAGTAGAATAAGGTGATTACAGGCATCACACTGCTCAAGGGAATATTGGGCTATTGAAGATGAGAATCCAAAGGAGAAATCCCCCTTCTAGGAGCTCACTTGTTCTGGAATCTGCACTCTTTTGGGGAGAAGCAGAAAATTGCAGCTGAGCAGCATCCAGCCAGGGCTCAAAATCCAGCCTGAGTTCCTCCTTGCCCCTTGCAGTGTGTTATTTTGTTGTTGTTGTTGTTATTATTATTATTTATTACCATTTTGACGCTGTCCTTTCTCAGCCATGGATGTTTCCCTACAAAAGCTGCACCTACCCAAACCTACAGCTAAGGCTTAAGTACCTCAAGGACCAGCTCATTTTTGGGCCCAGCCCCTTGGATTTGGACCCTCAGAGGATGGGCATGGCCATGCAGAAAACAGAAGATGAGTAACACATAGATACAAACAAGACACCCATTTACAGATCCTCTCAAAGCTCAGTATCAAAGCTTTAATGCTTATATTAACATTTGTTAATATTTTGTCATGAGGAAGGGTGGGAAGAAAGAAAAAAAAAAAAAAAGAAACATTGTTCCTCCTTGGAAAGTGTTTTGTTTTTCCCAAGCAGCAGAACTTTAGATATTTTCACTTCTGTGCCCAGTAGGTCTGGAAAAATCTTGGGAGGACAGGAGCGGTCAGTGCTGGAGCTGGGCTCTGGGGAGGGTCAGGACTGGGATTAGGGGCAGGCCAGGCATGGATGGGTTTGTCCATGATGGCTGTCAGGAACTCCTCACTCATCCTGTAGCAAAGTTTGTGAAACCTGCCCAGCAAAGCTCCTGAACCCTCAGCACTCCTTCAGCCACTGCTTTGCTTATACATGACCAATTTTCTGTCTCTTTTCTCTTTTCATGTGAAAATGATCAAATTAATGGAGAGTCACAAAGTTGATCTGTGCATCCATTGATAAAACTACAACTGCTTCATCTCCTACCAAGCAATTTCTCTCACTGAAAAGGGAACACCAAAAATGAGTGTTCACTGGAATATGCCATCCTGGCATTTTAATGAAGATGAAAATACATAGGAAAAGCAAAAATTCCTGGGCATTATCAGCTTCCATGGCTGTTATTCTCTTTGTCACTGGGGCAATCCATGTGCTGGGTGGGCTGCAGTGCTAGGGACAGTATCTTTGTGCTCAGGAGCAGCGTATTCCCAAGCATGTTGTCTTTGGCATGGCCAGTATTTTATCTGCCAGAGCCAATGTTAATGAAAAATTCCTGAAAAATTCCACATTTCAACACAGCACCACTCTGCTGGGAATAACAATCTCTCGTGACCTCGTTCAAAAGCAGATATCGGGCAGGATACAAACCAGGGAGGTGTTTCTGACCCCCCTGCCCCGAATTTGGGGATTTTGGGTGCTTGCCTGACTTTAGGAATGATCTCAGCATTGTCAGGCTGTGAACTCCCTGTGGGACATGCACCCAAAATCAGGATTGTGCTGTCAGAGCCACGGGGCTGGTGACACTGAGAACTCCTTGTGTGGCACAGCAGTCCCAGCTCTCCAAAACACAGTGAATTTATGGCAATTTGTAGAGAAATGTCTGCACAGGAGGGGTGTCTCCTTCTGGGACAGCACTGGCATTGTCTCTGCTGGGGTCCCTTTGGCACAGGGCAGGAAAATCTGTGACCCATCCCAGCAAACATCATCCTGGATGGTTTGTCACACATGGCTTCATCTCCTCGTTGCAGCAGACTGGAAAACCAAGGTCAGGCAAATAAAGCTGGGGAAAAAAAGTCCATATGCTGAGTAAAGTGGCCTTAAATCACTGCCACCAGCTGCAAAGTGACAGAGCAGGGAAATGGAAGGGACTCATTTGATGTCCCGTGATGTTCACATGTCTGAGACTTCACACACGACAGACCCCTGTAGATCATCAGCCAAATAGCCTGGTTTATTGTTCCTGACCACCTTTTATAGACAATTCAAAAAGTCCTGGTGCTATACAGTCATTGTCCAGTCTCTATGCCCCCCAGACTCTGAACCAGTCAAATGCTTGTATTTTAGGAGGGTTATTGTTGGTTGGAACCTCTGTCAGTCAGCCCAGAGGCTGGTTCATGGAGCTGGGCTGGATTTCTTACTTAAAACTGGATTAATGCTAACCACAGATCAGCTTGTACTGCAACACTAATTCACCTCAATTTGCATGAATTGGGTTCTCACAGGCGGGTTTCCCTTGGGATTTCTGAGCCAGCCCATCCTCCCTGCCCTGGCAGAGCTCCTTGGCCATGTGGGCAGGACAGCCCAGCCAGGGCTGTGGGACTGGGGACATCCCACCACAGCACAGAGAGCCCTGCCCGGCACACCCTGCAGCAAACCCAGGGCTTGCTGGGTCTGTTCAGGGAGTGTGGGTCACTCAGTGAGTGGAGAAAGAAATGAGTGAGCTTGTCCAAAAGCAAGGAAAACCTCATGGATCTGGCCTCTCCACGCCCTGCCTAATCAGGGATCCTTCGACTCCGTGCACACTTTGTGCCCCACAGTGCAGAGGGCAAAGGAAAACCAAGCCTTACAACTGCCAGGCCTGCAAATGCAGGGTATTCCACAGCATCCACCCCAGCCAGGAGAGCAGTGGGATTTATCTCCTGCAAGCAGGGTGGGTGCTGTTTGCTGTGCCTGCCTGGTGCCCCGGGGAGATGCACTGACAGCACACAGATAAGAAGAGGTGCAATTCCTGCTGTGCTCCAGCACACAGACACATCGCTGGGTGAACGCTCAGCTCTCAGCCCCTGCAAGGTCCCCTCTTGCCAAAATCCCCCTCCTTGGGAGATTTGTTTCAGTGGCAGTGGCTCAGTGAGAGCACAGGACGTTCCTCCTGTGCGGAAAACATCTGTGCCTGCTCCGAGCTGCTGCCTTCACTTCAGCTGGGAAGGATGCTAAAGGAGGGACAGGTTCTTGCCAATCACAGGCTTGCCCAAATATTTATCTCTGCTAAAACCAGTTTAGTTGCTGGATGCAGCCCAAGCTTGGTTCTGATGGGAGACATCAAATACAATGCACATGAATCAGGGACGGCACATCTGGCACTGCCTGCGTGCTGGAGGAATATAAATAAAGAGCCAGCAAAGCCCAGCTGCTGAGTTATTTGTCCTGCAACAAGGCTGCAGCTTCCTACCATCACCAGCAGTGCCAGGAGGGTGCCAGGGATCACCTGGGGCTGCTCTGTGGTCCCTGTTGGCACTTGCACTCCTTTGTGCATGAGGGGGCTCCAGACTGAAGGATCACTACTTTTTTGAGAAGGATTTAAAAGATGGAAGGAGTGGTGGGGCAAAGCAGGCCAGGGCTGCCAGTATTCAGAACATTTCTCTGATATTTTATTTCTGGAAGTATCTGATGCAAATGTTCTTTTCCTGGAAAGATTCCTCCCCCTGCCTGCTTCCCCCGCCTCCCTCAGAACGCTGGTGCCAATAGTTCTGCTCCAACTTCCTTGCTCCCAGAGGTTTCCTGCTGGAGATTTCCCTCCCCTCTGGCCTGGAGCTGGTGGTCCCTGCACTGTTCTGTGGAAGGAGGGAATGGCCCTAGCAGTGCCTGGGATGCTGGCAGGTATCCCTGAGGGATTCCAGCTGATCCTGCCAGCACAGAGGTGCTCTGGGAGGATGGCTCAGCCCTTCCTGGGAGTCTCTGATCCTCTTTTCCAAAGCATGAGCCTGGCATGTGCAGGGAATGGCTGGATCCATGTGCAGGGAGACATTTCAGCACATGCTGCATCCCACTCCTTCCCATCCTCTCAGCCAAGGCAGCCCTGCCCCCAGGATTGTGTCCAGCAGCACCTCTCACTCCATCCCTCTGCTGAAAGGATAAATACAGCCTTCAGCCAGGCAGAGTTTGGCATGAAGGCATGGACAGAAACCTTGGAGCTGAGGGTGCAAATCTGCAGTGCTCAAAGGGTCGTTTTGATCACTTCAGAAAAAATCATCTTGCAGACAGCCCTGGAGAGAGGCTTATCACTTTAACTTCCCTGATTAGCTCAGGACACCAATTTTAGGCACTGTAAAAACAGTAGAGGTCAAATTTACTATGGAGGGCAAGGACCAGTGACTCAATTTTCCTTATTCTTTATAGTCACTTTTCACCTTGAAGAACAAAAGGTCCCAAAGTCAGAGAACGTTTGTTCTTGAGTCTTGCCAAAGCCTTTTCTTTTTTAATAAACCATCATTAAAATCTGGGCCCTTTGCCTTGACAAAAGAAAAGAATATATTTGTGTACACTTAAGTGACAGGAAAGAGCCTGTGAGGCAGGCCTGGTCACAGATAAAGGAATTCCGGACATTATTCCTTGTGCTCCAAGGGGTTGTGACATGGGATTTCCTCTCCAAGTGGTAAATAGCCCTGCAGTTGTACAGCAGGGTGGGGCCACCCCTGGTTTCTTTAAAACCAGAAGAGATGAAAGCACTTTAGGAGAAGAAAGAGGGGCTGGGTGCATGTGCACAATGAATCCCTGGGAATGGCTGGGGGAATCCACCTGCTCCAAGCTTTGCCCCCAAAAACTTCCCAGGGGTTTGAGGTGCTGCCAGCTGGGCTCTGCTTTGGGAAGAACAGCTCACGGCACAGCAAAATATATTTAACTCCAAGGAGTGGCTCCAAATCTCAGCATCTGGCGTGTTCTCCCTGGATCTGGGGGAGATAGGTGGAACCTGTGGGGAAATGGGTTTGGTTTGGGATGACTCTGGATCCTTCCTGCCTTCTCTAAAAGCTCCCATTGCACACGCTGTGGGACACTGAGTGCCCATCCTGAGCTGGAATGGGATCAGAGAGGGCAGTGGGGGCGGGATCCCACAGCTGTGAGCTCCTCGAGGAGCCTCACTGGATTTGGGACACGAACAAGGCAGTCCAGGACTCTGTAACTGAAAACTCCTTTATGTCTTGTGCTGAGTCATGCCCAGGAGTGGGATGAGTGTTTTTGTAGGAACACAGAAGAGCTGAAGCTGCAGATTTTATCCTGTTCTTATTTCAAATCGAAAAACATTCAGCTTTGGGTTAATCCTTTGCATGGAGGGCTCACCAAAGTGCCCTGAGTTGGGTGAAGACAGGGAGAGGAACATAACTCCCTTGGTGAGGGAGACAAGAACATTGAGCTGATTTTATATTTGGATTTCCTTTCCTCCCTGTTGCTGTGGCTGTCCTGGAGGGTCAGCAGAGCCCACAGATCCCAAACCTCCCAGCTACAGCCAGGCTTAATGAGAAAGGGAAAGATTTGCACATTACAGCTCTCCAAATCCTCAGGATTCAGGTCTTCAACAATAAACATTCATTTAGGGAATCAGCAGTGGAACAGAGAAATTAGCATTTTGCAGGAGTTTGCAAATGGCAGGTTCCTCCATGAGCTTTTCATTGCCTTCTGCTTGAGTGTAGATATCTGAATTATTTTCCCTTTCAACTACAATGGGACCACGTGTCAGTACAGGGAGGGATGTGATCAGACTGGAGAATCCCACTTGGAAAATGGGAATGTCAATGAGGTCGAACTGCTGCTTCCAGCTCAAGATCCAGTTTGGATGTGCTGTAAAGGATCTGGTTCCACTGGTGAATAAAACCCCAGGGGAGGGCTGGAGAGGTTGAAATCGTGGCTGTGTTCTGCCCCCACTGCATCTCACTGGCTTAAGAGATTGTGTCAAGGGGGTTGAAGTCCCTACAGAACACAAGGAGGGCTCTAATCAAGTTCAGAACTGGAGAATTCCAAGGGAAAATGCCAAATTTTCCTTCTTTCTCTGTGCCTCCTTACCCACCACCCACATTTTTCTGGAAACTGGGGAAAAGAGAAAGTTGCCCTGTTGGCTGCAGGAATAAAATACCACAGCTAAAATTCCTCTATGGCTGCTGTGAGGAACAACAAAGACAACGAGAGATGAATCATGCAGAGAATTACTCATTTCCAAACAGTAAACAGGTCATGCTCAGCATTGTTAACTCAGGGTTGTCACTGCTGTGGGAGTTTGGGGAGAGCAGGGGAAAATCTGTCCTTGCTCAGGAGTGCAATGATGGGAATCAGGCTGGAATTGCACCCAAACATTAGCGCTTCTGCCACGGGGTATGGGGCACTCACACTTCAGGATCACTAAAAATTCCTGCTTTTCTGATATCCTGGTACAATCCATTAAATCTCATTGGATAAACTGTATTTTCATGGCCAAAGGCCAAACAAACAACACTGAAAAATGAACAAACAGAACCTTTTCTAGAAAGATTTATAAAAAGCTAAACAGGCCTAATACTTGGGTTAGGGACTCGTAGTTTTAAAATAGCTCAACTGAATTAAGAATACAAAAAGTGATCTGCTGTCCTTCCTCCCATGGTGATGTGAGCACGGAAGAGTTTCTGTTTCATCACAGGGGAAATTGTTCTTTAACTTTGGTGCCATTGTGGAGGAAACATCCCTTAATTTCAGTGCCACCACGGAGCAAACTGTCCCTTAATTTCAGTGCCATTGCAGGGGAACTGTCCCTTAATTTCAGAGCCATTGTGGGGAAAACTTCCCTAAATTTCAGAGCCTTTGCCCCATGTCAGGATCTCTTCCTGCTGCCTCTGCCTGGCCTCAGAGGGCTCTTGCCACTGTACAGATGTTCATATCAGCACAGCAGCTCCTGTGAAAAAGCTCTGCAGGACTGGGGCTTGATCTACAGCTCTTTTTACTCTCCAGCCGTGTTTCTCTCCTCCCAAAACTGCTTCCATGCTTTGACCTTGCTCTAGAGCCCAAAAGAAATGCCTCACAATTTTCCTGAAGGCTCTCTTTATTCTGATGGCTCCTGTTTGAACCACTGCTATGCAGTTAATGCTGCGCAGTCCTTTCTACCCTGAGACCTTCCAGCCAAGGGTTTTACAATTTGGCAGCTGAGGTTTCAGCCTGAAAATTCATCTCTGTTTTTTTACTCTCCCCCAAGAGCCTGTTTTCAATTGATATAAACATTCTGATAGCTTAAGAGTGCAACAAAATTCTGAGCCCCCCTTTCCAGCTGGAACCCAAGAGTGTTCCTGTGACTCCAAGTGTTGCTTGTTGTTGGCTGTGCCAATGACTGGGCTGGGCTTGGCTTGGCCATGCAGATCTAGGCATCTCTGTAACCTCCTGGCACATCCAGGGAAAATTCAAACCCATTTTTATGTGCTTTTCTAACAATTCTGTCTGCCTGCAGTGGATGTTCTTCCCCCTCCTGCCCTGTCACACCTCACAAACACCCCGTGCTCAGCAAGGGGCACCAGGAACCTGTTGGTTTCCTTCAGCACATGCAGAAACCCCTCAGAGCCACAGGTCACCTCTGCCAGGCCAAAATTCCTGTGCAGCACCAAAAGTTTTAGTGATTAATCAAGACAAGAGGGAGCAGAACTCTGGAAGAGGAACCCCAGCAAAGGCTGGCTCTAGCTTGATAAGCTGTTTGTTTATTCTGCAGGGTCTCAGATCTGGATTTCATTTCTGGGATTAGTTCTCTGAATTCTTAGAGCAGCAAATCAAGGCTGTTTTTGTGGAATTGGGATGGAAGGAACCTTTTTAATTTAATTGCCTGCATGGATTTGCATTATTCTTTCATCTCCCACCTTGGTGCTTTTCTCCTCCTGAATTCAAATGGTGACATTTTTCTTTCTTGGTGACATTTTTCTTTCTTGGTGACATCCAGTTTTCATTTTGCTTTCATTCGGTGCTCACTGAACTTTCATCATTCTCTTTTTTCTTGGTCATTTACATATAGTTCTGTATTCCTTACCAGGGCTTTGGATCCTCTGCAAGAGACAGTCAGGACAGAGCTCCAAAACCTCCTCATTTAATTACTTTTAGAGTAATATTTGTTGATTTTGTTAACTACCCAGCATCCAAATTAATTTTACTGTTCAAAGGGCAACTGCACATTTTGTCTGTCCGTAGGAGCTGCAAGAAACTTTTGGGATGAAGAAATGAGATTTTTAGGAAAAGCAAAGTGGCATGGTTGTTTCTGCTCTGAAATCAATATTAAAACCAGAGCCATTTGGGGTTTCATAAGAAAAAAAGGCAAAAAAAGCTTTTCATTAGAAAATTACACTGTGGCAGAATCCTGCATGGAAAGTGGCTGTTTCCAGGAAAGCTTCTCCAGCCAGGACGGTGTTTCCGGTCCCGTCCCAGGGATGCCATGACCTTGTTGTTGGGATGGAAGTGTAGGATGCTGGAGACACCACGTTCCTTGGTGGAATCAAGGCTCTGGATCTGTCTCCCACTACCGGGGGCTGCCCTAAATATCCGGCTATTTTTAGACAAGTTTTTTTCTGTTGCTGCTTTCCATAATAAGAAAAACCTTTGAAGGATTTGTGTTTTTATCCCTATGCACAAGAGGAATTAAAATAAATAAATAGGCCTTAAATATTTAGACATGAAGAGAGAAGAATTTCCTGCCCAGCTTTGGCCGAGCAGCGTAGGTGGCTTTAATGTGACCCGGGACTGCTCCCGGTACCTGGCAATGTTTGCTTTTCTTGGAAACAGCTGCAGTAAAGCACCTTTAAAATCAGGATCCCACAAAGCAAATCTGCTGTTTCCAGGTCACTGTGCAACCCCCTTCCCCAGGCCACAGTTTTTCCAGATGAGGAACTGATGTGCTGCAACTCAACCAACCTGTTGGAGAGGGAATGGCTCCAGGCATGGCAGAGGAGTCCTGGAAGTGTCTGGGCACCCCCAAATCCACTCAAAAGGAAGGATGTGGTACTAAAAACACAGCCTAGCTCTGGACATCACACCTGGACTATCACACACCTGCTGCCCCTTCTCTGGGCTGCTCCCAGACACCAAAAACTGCTTTAGCTCCAAACCTTGGTGGGTCAAGTGAGCTCATCTGGGAACCTGCAGGGTACAGGAGAAGAGATTTTTGTCAACAAGCAGCCATGCTATGCAGACTTGATAAATATGTGCAGTGCTAATTCGAAGCAGATTCCTGCTTTGCCACGAGCAGAATTCCTCCAAAGCCTGCCATCAAAAACATTATGTCACAGCTGTGGAGAAGCCTCACAAACAGGGGAGAAGCTGGGGTCATGTCAGGGTAAGAGTGCGGTGGAGGCTGAGGAAGTGATTGAAGCCCTGCTCCACGGCCTGATGGAGTTTGTCATTAAGAAGGATTTCACCAAATGATTTGCAACCAGTTCCCTGGGCCCGATTGGTACTTTCCAGCTTAATGCAAACCAGTGAGGAAACCAGACCTAGTTAGGCCAAGCTGGCCAGGGAGGCTGCAGGCACAGAATAAAAAAACCTCGCCCGGGGCTATGGAAATGTAACTGAAACTGGGCTTGGTTTTAAGGAGATGGTTAGGTTCCCTCTCCTCATCTCAGCAAACAGCTTTTATCTTGTCTCCCAAAATAGCAACCTGCTATCCTTCAAAACAAACCAGAAAAAAAGGGAAAACCTCCTGAGACAGGCACACAAAGCCGACAGAAGTGGAACACGGAGCTGATCGAAAACAGATTCCGATGTCAAGTCCAAAGTCAGCTTCAGCCCATTGCTTCTTAATGGGTAGAGCTCAGAAACTAAGAAAACAAAGTAATTACCCACCGAGCAGATTTTACTGACACTGAGCATTCACATGTTTCTGACACATCCAACCCCTGTATTTGTTCAAATCCATCTCTGTTTAGTGTGGCACATCAATTGACTTGACCTCAGGAGGCTCTGGCTCATTTGCTTCTGGATTTATAGCTCAAGGAGAAATGGTCCAACAATACTAACAGGGGTGGGCTTTTGTTCTGCTTCACCCTGCCCATCCACCTTCCCTGCTCTGATTTCAGCTCCAGCCCTCTCGTGGCCTTCCCCTGGCCTGCTCCTTCCGCAGGTCAGTGATTCATCACACAGGAGGACACAGATGTTCTTTACAAAGAAGCCTTTCCATGCAGGCTCATTTTTTTCTTAGAAAAGAGGGTTGGGGATGAGGAAAGAGATGGAGAGGAGGAATAAAGGCCTGAGAGTGGGGATTGCCCAGGTTCCACCAGAGTTTGTGTGGTGCTGCCTATGGGACACAGCAGCATGTCCAGGGAGCAGAGATCACTGCTGGACTCACACCAGCAAGGCTCCAAGCAGTAAACCTTGGGGAATGTGGCCTGAGGGGAGCTGGGTGTCTCTGAGCAGCTTTCCCATAATTATTTGGTGTTCCCTGGGCAGTCATGTTCCTCGATGGCAAGTCAGATTTAGCCCTGGAACACGGTCAGAGGTTGCTTTGCAATCCACCCTCTTGTCATTCAGCAAAACCTCACCCAAATTCCTCTGTCAGCTCTTGCCTTTCTTACAAAATATCCCCAGTCCTCTCTGAGGTCTGCTCTGGGGACACTTCAGAGTCCAGAGCTGAGATATCCACTCTGCCTTTGAGGGAGCACCAAAGAAGTTTGGAAAGGGAGGGGTCCTGGCAGGTCCTGCTTGGCCACTCAGCAGGACATCAGAGAATTCCCAAATGTGGAAGGTGGAGCTCTCAGAGATTGTTCCATGTGGAGTACCAGCAAATGTTTTCTGAAGGACATCTCCCAGCACTTTATCTCCTCTAATTCTAAATATTCCTTAAGATGGGGCTGGCCTCTCTGCTTCCACTGGGAAGTGAATTACACAGGCTGATGGAACAACCTTGGGAAGGTTTTCTTTCCACTCCCCAGACTCTTGCCAACAGAAGGAGCAGATAAATGATTGCCCTTGGTATCAGACCTGCCATGATTCCTGCCTCTCCTGATAACCACTCCCATTTCCAACAATTTTATTATTGTAGCACCTAAAGGCCCACTTATGATCCATTCCTAATAATTCCCATCCATTGGGCTTAAAATTTATTTTTCCAGATCTTATAAAGCTCATCCTGTACAGGGTTTGAGGATAAGGTACAGGCAGTTACAGGGGTTTCCACCACTCTCATGTGCAAGTGGATGATGGAACAAGAAGAAAGTTTGGGAATCACGGATTTAGTCTGCAGATGGTGGAGGAGGGACATGAGTGAGCATCCTCCTGATCTGATACATCCAGGCAGAGGCTGAGTGCTGGCAAAAAAGACCAAAAAATGCTTTCAAAGAAACATACATTTTGCTAAACCACAGTGTCAGGGATTTTGTAACTTCTCTCTCTTCTTCTCTGGCCTTTTTAATGTCTCTCCAGGGGATCCATGTTACAGTTTTCCAAAGCCTTGGTCTTAGGATGAATTACCATCATATTTTATTATCAAAGGAGAAGCTGACACACAGGACAATGATTTAGTTGACTGGGTATTTGGAAATACTGCTTCACTTGCTGCTATTGCCTCATGTTACATGGAAAATTGTTCTGGAAATGAATGTCCTAAGAACTGGAATAGCCAGGCCAGGTGAAGTTCAAAGTTAGCACCCCTCAAGTGGGACTTCATCTGGAGTTCATGCTGGGCAGTGCTTTAATTTGTGTGCTGTGGCCCAGTGAAACTTAATTTCCCAACCTCTTTAACCTGAGAAAAGTTCATTTGCATCTGTTTGCTGTGAATTTATATTTTATTTACATATTTTTATGAGTGTTACTTTACAAGCCCCAATGCTGTGGTTCTAAACCGAATTTGGCTGCCCTAAATTACTGTTGGAGGTTGTTTCCTGATTAAAGATGTCAGGGACTAGGTCAGCTCTCTACAACCAGGGCAGATTTTCCACACGTGGGAAACCAACTGTTGTACTGAACTCTGGCAGAAATTTCAGTTCCCCACTGACAGCAGCTTGCATGGAAACCTCAGGGAAATCCCTCCTTAACATTTTCTGGTGCCAGTTTCAATCCTGACCTCTGCTGGCAGCCGGGCTCATTTAGGAGCTGATGCCTGCCTGGGTTATTGCATTGCCACTAAACACTGAAATAAGGCAGTTTCTTATCTACAGAGAGATAAAGCCTGCCTTAAATCTCTCTGTGTCCTGCCTAATCCACCTGCAGCTTCATCACTCCTGGTGCACCTTGTCCCTTCTTTGGGAAGTGCCACCACAGTGAAGGAACCACCACAGGCATTTCCAGTTTGCCAATACCTGAGCAGTGATGTGGTTAATAAGGAAAAAATTAATATTAATTTATCATAGCCATACAGAAAAGGAAAGGGTTGGTGTTTTTTTAAATCTGATTTCTTGTCACTTCAAAAGGAAATTATGAAGAAGGTATAAAAGTGTATAGAAGACCTGTTGGAAACTTCTCTACTACTGCTCTAACTTTAAAGAAGTCCATTCTCCTCAAAAAAACATCCACCCTGGAGTGTAGGCATCTTACCAAAGTGTAGGCAAGCCCTTTATTCCAGGTTAAAAAGTCCAGTGTAAAGAGTGAAACTGGGTAGGAACAGGAGGGAAATCACTGGTGAATCAATAGAGATTTACTGCTTGTTTTTGCATGGGAGGAGCTGGCTCATCTCAGGATGGATTTCAAGAGTGACTGATCCTCTCTGTGTACATGAGTAGGTTGGGGAATAGTTCTTGGAACTGAGTCAGCCCAACAATTGCTTTCATTATTTGCAGCTGTACAAAACAAATAAGTTTGAGAGAAATTTAGAGAGGTGCCAAATCCAATCCCATTGATGTGTGAGTGAGCACAGTGTTTAGTGCTGCACACATGAAGCCCATGAATAACTACTGATGACTCCTCAGCCTCACCTGTCACCTTTGCTAAATGAGCAGATCTGATGATACTCCTCCAAATAATAAAGTAATTAGACTAGAAGTGTTTTAAAGAGTTCCTTCCTTAGCATACACAGCTTTGTAAGTAACTCCTCACCACATACAAATTACCCACAGAGAGGGATTCTGATTAGATTAAAGGCAGCTCAGTGCAGGGTCTGGATAAGCTGGAACTATAGCTTGGTCCAGATCTGGTGTCTGTAGCTGTGAGGAACAGTTGGGCTGACAAGCCAGGAGTTCACCTGGGGGGACGATTCCAAGTTGGCACAGGGACAGAGGGAAGCCTGGAAAGAGCCCAGAGGAGGCAGAGATAGATCACAGAATATCCTGAGATGGAAGGGACCCAGAAGGATCATCCAGTCCAAGCCCTGGCCCTGCACAGACCCCCCCAACAATTCCACCCTGATTGACCAAGCGTTCCTGGAGCTCTGGCAGCCTCGGGACCCTGCCCATTCCCTGGGCAGTGCCCAGCACCCTCTGAGGGAAGAGCCTTTCCTGATCTCCAAGCCAAACTTCCCTGGCATAGCTCCAGCCATTCCCTGGGTCCTGCCCCTGTCACAGCAAGCAGAAGTTGGAGCTGTCCCTCCACTCTCCCTTCTGAGCAAGCCTTCCACCTTCCTGTTTTCCTACCCAGTGCTCTGGAGAAAGGGGAGAAATCTAAGTTCACTTCCAGAGAAATGCTGGAATAGCTCTGGAGTGCGGGAAGTGCTCCCTGAGTCCCCTGGGAGGAGGTGAAGGGCTGGGGTGGGCAGGGGGAGCACGGGGTGACCCAACGGCAGCACAGAGAGCTGTGTCTGGCTCTGGCCAGGGCTGCTTCCTGGGAGGGATCATCCTGCAGCCCCCTGGGTGCCCTCACTCCTCCTGACTCCCAGCTTTGCCTGAGGAATGTGCCTTGTCCTGGGGATGGCCAGTGAGGAGGAAGGAAAGCTATGTCTGGAGCACTGATGAAGTAATCCTGTCTGGGAATCATTGGAAACACTGATATGCAGCCCTCCAGCTTTTCTCAGGAGACCATGCTGGGGGAGAAGCAAAGACAGCTTCATACCTCAAATTTTTGGATTTTTTTTGTTTCCCCCTAGAGTGTTTAGGGCTCCTTTTTTGTGCATCTTTTTCCCATTGGGTCTGCATATTTCATAATCATGGAAATGTGCCAGGTCTTCTCGTTCCCAGAGGAATTGTCATAATTTGGATCAAGAAATAACAACATTCCCAGCCTTTTTTCCATCAACATGAGATTACCACATTTCCTAAATACTTCAAATTGTGCTTGAGTGCCTGGCAGATGATTGCAGACGTTGCCACCTCCTTTCCCAGATTTCATGTTTATTTTCCATGTAGATCTGAGTTCCTGGCTTATCAACCAGTCCCAAAGTGAGGACATGTCCCCTGAGTCCCCAATTCACCAGCAGCATGGGCTGGTGACATCCCTGGCATTCCTTGGGACTCTGTGGTGTCAGAGAGAAAACAATGGCCCTGATTAATGAGCTGCCACTGCCCAAGACCAAACAATTTTGACCTGGAGCTGCTTTCTGTGACCCCTTCCCATAAATCTGTGGCTGATCCAGTGATCCAGGTCTCAGACAGCCAGGAAAGGCCGTGGCATTGTAATTCCAGGGGCTGCCTTGCAGCAGGTGCAAGTGAACCCCAACGGTGATGTTTGGATTGCAGAAAAGCCAAGGAAAGGTCACAGGGTTTGTGTGTCAGCACCCAGAGCAATCAGGTGGCCTTGCTGAAGGGTTTTGCTGATTGCAGGAGGAAACCAGGGTGACCCTGTGCCACCTCAGCAGGAAATGCTGATGCATCTGTGGCTGAGGAAAAGCCTTGTAGGAACAAATCCCAAAATCTGGGCCAAAGCCTTATCTTATCTCCAAACACTTTCTCCACTTAGCAGTTGTTTTTACTGTGCTGTTGTTGATGTCTCCCTGCTCCAGACTAATGATTTAATTTTTCATTGTTGTCACTTTGGATCATTTATACCCCAACTGCACCTCTGGCTGAGCCACACACAACTTCCATTTGCAGCAGGCACAGAGGAACGGGTGGGAACTGCTCCCCTTTCTCGTGACTCAGCTGAGCAAATCTTGCCTTCCCTGGCTGGGAAAATCAATGGAAACAGGAATCTTGTTGCTTTGCCAGAGATACTCTTGGGTTAACACTTGCATTTGAATATCCTGAAGGAACCTTTGCCATCTCTCCTGATGAGTTTGTGATTGCTAATTTAATTTTGGACAAACTTCTTCAGCTTCTGTCGAAAGGAGAGCTTTGGCTCTGGCCTGGAGGTTCTCAGCTCTGTGCCCACCCACAGCAGAGTCAGCCTCGGGGACTCCTGGTTATTTTGACGTGGAAAACCACAGGAAGAGAGGCTTCTAGTAACCATTCCCCTCAAACAAACAAAGGAAATAGAAAATCTTTAAAAGCTGATGAATCGTTTTCCTTAAAAGTAGTTCAGCTGGAATAGCAGGCAAGGGAGAGAGTCCTGGCCAGCGATGGTGAGAGACTGAACCCCTCCTCACCTCTTCCTCCAGGAAAAGTGGTTTAGCACAGTGGAGATGCACAGGAAAAGATGAAGGGTTGAAATCTTCACAGACAAATTATTATCCTCAAAAGACTCATGGAGTATTGAGAGAGCAAATAACCTGACCCAAAGCAGCTCCCTGAGCACAGGAAATGGGAGAGAGGCACTCAAACCACATTAGGTCTAGAGGGGAAGTTTTCCCCAAGCAGTTCTGACCCACACATTCCCCACCTGCAGCCCATCATGGGGGCCTTTGCCCTCTGTATTGACTCAGTTCCCATCAGTGCCTTGACACAGAACTCATCAGCCAGCAGACAAGACAAAAATTGGGAGTTTTTTCTCTGACTTACAGCCAAGACCTTCCCCACAAGAGCTTCCCTTCTCCTCTGCTGGGAAAGTCAATAACATTTCATTTAGAAGATCTTGTATTGTGCATAGAGAGCACAAAACATTTCATTAATGTCTAGGAGAATCAAAAATCCTATGTCCAAATTCACAACAAAAAGAGGGGTGAAGATGGGTCTCTTTAGTTATTTGCTACTGTCTTTTTAAACCTTTAAAAATAATAGAAAACCACTTGAGTGTAACAAGTGAAAGCTGATTCCAGGAGCTGAAGACTTAATAAAAACACCAAATATTGCAAGGCTTGTGATCCAATAATGCTGGCAGTGCTGTGGTGCCTTCTCTTTTCATGGGGGTAACCTTGAAATAAATCCTAAAATGATTACAGGCCATTGGTTTGAACACACATGGCTTTTCAGTGAATCCCTGAGCTCTCCAATTCTAGCAAAAGTATATTTCCTTGGGGATAGAAGCATGAAAATACCCTTTGAAAGGAGCACCTGCTCATTTCAAGATGTGCTCACGCTGTGCTGGTGATGAGGTGCCCTGACAGCTCAGAGGGGAGAACATTGTCATTTACTAGGTGTCATTTCTGCAATAGGGACTGAGCTGTTTGGAGGGTCTGCCTTGCCCAGGTTTTCCTGGGAGGAGGGTAGGGGAGAGCTCTGCCTCTGCACCACCCCAGTCGCTGGTGGTGACCTCTCACTGGTGACCATGGCAGGGTGTGGTGTCTGGACAGCCCCCTCTGGTGTTCCAGAGGGTTCCTGGAGCTTCTGCTCCAGACTCTGCCAGGCAAGCATAGCTCAGAGGAGCATCCTCAGCAATGACAAAACAGATTTTAAACACTGTGTATCTGTCATGCTCCTTCCCTGACTCAAATCAGCTCCAAACTCTGACTTCCAGTCCTTTCCAAGGTGCCCTGAGGTGTCCTGGGGCCCAGCTCCCTGCACAGGAGTGACTTTACACATGTGAGTAGTCCGTGGAGCTCACCCATGTGCACAAAGCTGTGTGCCCAGGCCCTCATGCCATCCGTGCTCTAACCTGCCTTGTTTCACTGCCAGCACAGCACTCTCTGTTCTGCCCAGCAATTATTTCCTTGTCATCTGAAGCAGAGGCTGTTTGGGCTCTGTTCCCCCAGCTCTCCCTGTAGCCAGAAGGGATCCCCGGATCCTTAATCAGGGATCACATTGCCTGAGCCGTCACTGAGCCACACCCAGGCACAGCCAGGCTCACAACCATCTGTGAGGGCTCTGCCAGGCAGAGCTGCAGTGCCCAGAGGATGCCTGGAGGAAGGCTGTTACAATTAGGAACAGAGATTAAAAATACTTTTTATCCACGCTCACTGCTGGGCCCAGTATGGAGCATCAGGCTGTGCGTGGGAGGGATCTCCCTGTGCCAAGTGAGATGGAGCTGGAAACCATCTGACAGAGAGGTGAGGGAGGTCACCCATTACCCTCTGCCTGGGGAGCCTCCCGTGTTTAATGTTGGCCGTGCTGCAAAATCAGATTATCCCAGGAAAAGCAGTTTTCAATATATTTTTCTCCCCTGGATAATGTATCAGTCAACCTTTCACATTTGGCTCCCGAGGATTTGTGGTTGTGCTGTGTTTGTGGTTTTCACTGCCGAGAGCAGAATGTTAAAGCCTGAACTGGAGGTAGGAATGAACTCCCAGAGTCAGAAATGGTGCACTGAGGCTCTGTCCTCACCTGGGCTCTTTCCAGGGGCATCTCCAGGCTGGAAGTGCTGCTCTTGTCTTGCTGGAGCCAACTTGTGCTGCCAACAGCCAAGGCAGGGCAGGGAGTGAGGACCTTGAGCAGAGGTGTCCCCTCCCAGGAGGAGCCTGTCCTTCCCCAGTGGCTCACACAGGGGATGTGCTGCTGAGACCCCTTTGTGGCTCTGCAGGAGGCAGCGAGCTCTCTGCCAGACCTGCAGGATTGTCACTCCAGCATCTCATCCCAAACCATGCCAGGAGATCTAGGGAAGGATGCTGCACCAGAGCACACCCAGAGCATGGTCAGCTCCACAGGGGATGGCAGGGACAGCTGTGGCACCCAGGACTTTTCTTGTGGCTCTCACAAAGGAGCTTTGCCATGGTCATGACACAGGAATGACGACTTGCTTTTAATTTTATGTCCCTTGTAGCCCTAGAGCAGGACCAAAATTATTTATCAGGGAGGAGAGGACAATGTTCTCTTAGGCCTGGGCACTGGAATTTGAGAAGTGCAATCACAGCACTTCAGCTTCAGCAGGACCCAGCCCAGCAGGTCTCCCACTCCACCCTGGGCAGGCTGTGGGTCCTGGGTTTAGGGACAAAGGTTGGGGAGCAAGGCTGTGGAAAAAAGGGGGTGCACTGCCAGGAACGTGCTTGATTCTCCCTTGCAGCATCCTAACACCTTCATAAAGGCATGAATCTCCTCAAACACAGACAGCAAATATGAAAGTGGAGCAGATCCTTCCTCCTCATCCAACACACCCTGGGGCTGTCCCCAGCTTTGCCTCCTAAAAGTCAAGTCTAGCTCTAAAGGGACCAAGGGAGGTTAGGAATACCGTGAGGTCTCGCTCTGCCAGTCTGGCATTAGGTGTCCTGCCCTGGCACAGCCTTGCCCCCATGACTCTCTCTGTTTTGCCCTCAAAATGTTCTTTTCCCAGCCCACTCAGCTGTGGTATGGCAGAAGGGGCACAGGCTGTGTTTATATAAACCCTCTGTCACCTGCCAGCAGAGACCAGATGTGTGTGGCACAGGAATTCTCCTCCTGTCCTCTGTGGAGTAGAAAAGCACTGAAATTCCACTTTGCTTATTCTGTTCTTCAGCTCCCGAAGCCAAAATAAACTTTGGGCAAGAAGTAACTCAGAAGCAAAACCAGAATAATTGAAAAATACTTTTTTTCTCTTAGCAAGAACGGTGTCAAATGTTGCAAAAGCCCGAAGACTCTGCAATCAGAGCAGAGCTCAGGCTCTGACCCCAGACCCTCTGACAGTGCCACACTTGCTCATGAGAGCTACAATCCAGAGGCACAGCTGAGCCCCTGCTAAGCCCTAAGAACAACCGAAGGCACAAGAGGAGAGAAATAATCTTGTTTCAAACCCCAGGGTTTTCTAAGTCCTGGCTGAAGTCACAGCATCAACAGCCCAGAGCAGATCCTGGGAGGAGCAGTGTCCTGGGAGAGCTACAGGGATCTAAACCCCCCTCAGCTGGCAAATTCATGGCATTTGACAGACAAAGTGGAAGCTGTTGGCCATATCCTGGAGCATTTTTGCAAAGCTCAGCACAGTCAGTCTGAGGGGGCTGTGAAATGCCTCAGCACCACGAAAGAAGCTGTGCCAAGGCTCAGCCCATTCCCAGTGGGAACTGGCTCTGCCTGGAAACCAGAGGGGCCTCAGAGCCAAGAGCAAGGATAGGCTTGCCTGGCAGTGTCTCCTTCTGCAGAGTTTGGGGCTTTTTCTGTTGGTTCTCAGCTCAATGTGACGCTGCTCCCTGCGTGTGCCATCCTGAGGGTGTTGAGGAATAGCAATGCTTCCCAAATAAATGGGAACTGCGGGGCTGGAGCCCCCAGCTGCTCTGCTTGCCCAGCATTCCATGGAATGGCAGTTTGGCGGTGCTAAATAATGTCACAAAGAGCCAATGGAGGGAGTTAGGGTTGGCCAGACTCCAACTGCTTGTTCTGCAAAGGACTTTGGAGATGGAGCAGCAGTGCCAGAGCAGGGGGAGTGACCTGGATCTGTCTCTGATGGCCAGCACTGGTTCAAAGTCTCAGCCAGAGTCTGTAGGAAGGGTCAGGGGCTCCAAGGACAGTCCAGCACCGTGGTGTCTGGGCAGGATCCCCTCTGGAAGGACTCTGTGGTGCCATGAGATTACTTGGCCTCTGCTGAGTTCCTGATGGGAGCTCCAGGAGCTCCTGGAAGAAGCCAGAGAGTCCAAAGTGGGAGTGAGTCACTCCCCACACTGATGCCAGGCAGAGAGCAATTTACTGAAATCAAGCAGCACAGAGATGAGAGTAGGGAGGTGGGGGCAGGAAAATCACTACTTCGTGCAGTTGAAAAGTTAAAGCCTAGTGTTTCTCTTTCTGCCAGATATGTTATCTCCCTGTCTGCTGCAAATAATGCCCGTGCTGGGAGCCCAGGGAGGATTTCTGGCTTATCGAGTTCGATGCACAGGAGAAGAGAGAAATTTGAAGAGCAGGAGGGGAAAGAAAACATGGCTTTAATGTCAGAGCTTTGGAAGTGGAGATCCTTATCGGAGACTGGTCTCTCCTCTCCTTGATTGTGTTACTTTGAATTTGGACAAAGCAACCAGCCTAGCCAACCTCCACTTCTGGATCTTCTCAGTTTCACTTTCTGAACATTGTCTCATTGTAGATGAAAACTCAGATTGTCCCTGGGGACAGTTCCACAGGCAGGAGACATTTCCTGGGCTGGGAGATGATGAGAGAGACCCTTTTCACTGCTGTCATTAACGCCCCTGGTCATCAGAGACCTGACAAAATCACAGATTTCCCTGGGAGCATTACCCCAACCACAGCACCCACCAAGCCTGGGTTCAGCTCAGATGTAGGATTTGGGAATGGTCATTTGGGAAACAGCAGGTTTTCAATTTACCTTTAATACCACAGGTGCTTTACAGAGCTGCTCCCCAGAATCATTGTTTTCTCCCATTAATTAAAATGTAATATATGAGCTCACCCATCAAATTATTTCCCAGGGACCCGACTCCTTCCACTTTTATATGTGTGCAAAATCCTTTTGACACAGATCTGTTCTCCTAAATCTGCAATAATTCAGTAATAAAGCTGGCTCAAAACACTACTGGCACAAATGTAGGTGCTCGGTGTCAGAAAAGAAAGGGAGGAATAAAGGAAGCAAAAACAAACTGAGGGCATCTCCTGGCCAAGGATAAATGCAGCACTGTGTGGGCCCCCAAATTAGGAACTATTTACAAAACAAAGAGTTTGCCTCGAGTGCATTGTGCTGCTTTGACACCACTGAATAGCCCGTCTAAACTAATTATGTTTTTTTCTTTTTTTTTTGGGTCAGGTCTCGCTGAGGAAGAGCTTCTTCAGAAACCAAGCCTGAGCATTTCCAAGGACCAAATTGTCATCTCACCAGGAGACACCCTAAAAATAAAATGCTGGTAAGGATTGCTCAAAAAAATGCTGGATTTTTGTCCTTGTGTTGATTGGTTTGGCCCAGCACAGCTCCAGGACAGAGCAGAGCCTGATGCTTGGCCAGCTGGGAGCTGGGGCTGTGTGGAGGGAGTTGGATGGGCTGTGACAGAGCAGGGAGGAGAGTCTGGGGTCAGCTTGGCCAAGTTCTTTGTGTTGTGTTGTTCAGGGGCCCAAGCAAAGCCCTGAGTCAGCACAGGGGAGAGCTCATGGGAGTGGGATGTGCCGTGCTTGAGGACATGGCTGGAAATCCTCTTTGAAATAGGGGCAGATTCAGCTCCTCTGCAGCTAAAATCACTCCTTTACTCCCTGTTCATGAGGAAACAACAAAGACCACCAGGAACCACCACCTAGCCCATCACAGACACTTAAATAAGCAGCAGTCACTATGTATATATTCAAAGACCAAGCCAGTTTAAACATAACATGTTCTTTAAATCAAATTTAACCAGGACTTGTGAAAAACCAAAGTGTTGCTGTAAATCGCGGCAGTGCCTCAGTCCTGGCACAATGTGTGCCACCAGCCATGCAAGGACCAGCAGGATTTTGGTGCTGACAGGGAGAGGATTCTCTGGGAAAGGGGATACATCCGACACACGAGGAAGGAGCAAACCTAGAGCACTCTGCTGTGCCAGAACACGCAGCAGCTGCTGGGTCCCACAAAAGGCCTCAGACTGAGATGGATGGAGGTGTTACTTGTTCTGAGTGGGATTTTTACACTTCACAACTGCCAGAGGAAGTTTCTCAGGTTTTTCTCTGAGAGTGTTGTAGGAAAAAAGCTCAAGGTAACACAAACTCTCACAATTTCTCTCTCTCTCTCTCTCACACACACATCGATTTTACACCTTCTTGCAAGGTTCCCTTGGCTGGCACCACTACCTGGATGGTTTCCTGCAACAGAAGTTACTGAAAACAGTAAAAAAAACAGCAAGAAGATGAATCCAAGCTTTAGGTTACACTGACACGTCTCCTCTGATTTTTGTCCCAGACTATTTAGTTCTTTGTTATAGTGAAAGGTGAATGGGCTCAGACTGTGTAAATTTGGGATGTCTTCTGCAGCTTTATTCCAAATCCCTCCAGCTTGCCATGTGGCTTACGAGGTCAGAATAACCTTCCAGTGGTATTTTTAGCTTGGCCAACAGCAAACATGATGGCAATAAAGTCTAAGCAGTCCTTTAACATCTCAATGGTGCTCTCCATAAAACCTGTGTGGATTTGAAGTCCCTGGGGTGCCCCAGGTCAATTAAATCAGCATTTCCCAGCAGTTCTCCATCCCCCACCTTTTTAATCTGGAGGAGCACCTTACTATTCTCGTATCACCAAATCAATAAATAATTGAAGGAGTTACAAGCACTTCAGTCCCACATTGCTTTATGGATGCAAAGCAAGAAATCCCCATGACAGGTCTGAGAAACACAAAAGGATGTGAGCAGGGGGTGTAACACGGAAACAGGGCCTGGAGCTCTTCAGCTCCTTGGCTCAGGTGATTCCAAACCTGGGAAGAGAATGAAAGTGTGGTTTCTGAATGCAAGATTCCGTGGATCAGCCCCTCTGGGGATGTCTGCCCTCCTGCCTCCTCTGCCATGCTCATGGGTTAGCTCCTGGCCCAGGGGAGCTCTGGAATTCTCTGTGCTTCTAGGGGCGTTTGGGCTGTGTGGGGCACAGCACGGGGCAGCAGCCCCAGCAGGTCTGTGGGAATGTCAATTCTCCTTTCAACTCTGGGCTTTTGAGGTTCTCAAAAGAGATCTCTTGGCCAAGATTTCCTCGTTTCTGGTAGTGGGGCCAAAGCTGCTGCTGCCACTCCCCTCTGGCAGACGTGTGAAAATCCCAAAGCAACAGCCAAAGGCTTCACCTTCCACCAAGATAATATATGTAGGGGGGGAAAGATTTAAGGAAGCGCAGGTGTGAAATCCCAATGCTGCCCTTTAGAGCCACCAGAGCAGGACTGGATGGACACCAGAAGAGCTGCGGGTGACGAGGGGCAGGGACACGGTAACGTGCTGGGAGCCGTGTCTCCGTGTGAACTGGCTCTGTTCCCTATTCCGGGCCAGCAATCCCAGTCCTGGAGTCACCGGTGACGTTGGTAGGGTGGGCCAGAGCTGTGGGTGCTCGGAAGGACAACGGGAAGCTGCTCTGACGTGGGGTGGGGCTGTCCAAGCCACCAGAGCATCCAAGAACAAGGGCGAGGCTGCTCAGCAGAGAGGATATTCCCACTTCTCTCCGTCAGCCTTGTGCTGGGAATAACTTCAAGAACCCAGCTCCATGTCTGCCTCTTCTCCAGGAAGGCGACAGAGGGACGGGCAGGAACGAGGGCCAAGAGGATGTTTGTGGAAATGTCACTGGATGTCCTGGCAAACGTGCTCTGACTGCACCTATTGCACCCCTGCAGGCCACTGGAGCTCTGAGCTCTTGGCTAACTGGGAATTTTACACAGATATACACTTTGGGCATTGCCATCTCGGTCCTGGGCCAGTGTGTCTGGACTGGATTTCTCCCTGGCAGCATGAGCTGGGAAAGTCCAGGGGTTCTCACTCCTTCCTCAGCCCAGCAAATGCCAGTGGGAATTCTCTGAGTAAGAAGGGAGAGCCAACTCCCCTGTTCTCGGGAAAAGTGGCTCCTCCGCAAACATACACACAACTCCCTCTCTCCAGCACTAACTACTTCCCCAGGAAAATCTACAGGAGATTAACCCCCAACCCACCACCTTCCACACTGAAAACCAGTTTACTACAAAACATGCCATCATCTTCATCTCCTAGGCCTGTGTGGTAGCTCTGGTCCATCCCCAGAGCCCTCAGAGGGAGCTCCATGGCCTGATGCTTCCAGCACATGCAGTTGTGACTCAGATCAGCTGGGAGCTGTGGGCCCTGCAGTAGGTGACACCCAGGCCCCGCTTTTTGTCCTGAAGTCCATGGAATTGCATTTTTCACAAGCTGTGCTCGGAGATCTGGCAGCAGAGGGGTCAGGTGGGGGGAACGTGCATCCTCTGCCCTCCTGGCTTGATGTTCTGGCTGCTGTCACAAGAGGAATTGGAAAAAATGTGTCCTGAGCAGATATTCCCAGATTTGTAACCTGATCAGTTTCAGGCCCTTAACAAAAATCAAGACTGAGTCACTGCTGATTAAGCAGGAAAGGTGATGAAAAATTACATAAATATCCTCCTCTCTCCATGCAGCCTCAGTGCAAGAAAATATACATTAATTTAGCCGTTAAAATATGCAAAATCCTCTGCCTCGAACAAACATATAATTTTATCTGATGCTTTGTAATGTTTGAAGTGGCTAAAATACAATGTTATAAAAACAAACTTGTGTTCAGGCAGCTAACTTGTGTTAGAAGAGAAATTAAACTTTTCTCCAGGAGCTTGCTGCAGTTCCCACGGAGCATTTCAGGAATGTCTGGGGAACAGTATAGGGTGATCCAGCTCGATTTCTGATGGGTGGAAGTGCAAACACTCAGCGAACTTTACAATTTTTTTGGGAATGACAAGGGTAGGAGCACTGGGAATGACTGGCCAGAAAGAAGCCCCAGTTTTGCCTGACTCCTGTGTAATTTGGATTTTTTGTCCTGGCAGGGGAGCCCCATCTGTGAGCTGGCAGCTGAGGGGGAACAATCCCCGGGTGCACGTGAGCGGCTGCCACGATGTCCACGGGCTGAGCTGCAGCCAGCTTGTCCTCAGGAGAGCCATGGCCAATGACACCGGCTACCTCAGCTGTGCCCTCAACAGCACTCCCGAGCACCAGGGGCTCGTGGCCAGGATCTATGTCTTTGTCCAAGGTAAGAATTCCACTTTTTACATGGTGTTGGGCTGTGGGAGCTATGTGAGGCAGAACGGGGAGTGCAGGGGCTTCCACCTCTCTGCTGGCCCAGGAGGAAGCAGCAGCTCTGACACTCTGAACAGACCAAATATACTTGGGCTTTCATGGCAGCTGAATTCTCAGGGACATGGACGCGAGAACCAGAGATTACCCATTCTGTTCAGTTCCAGGACTTGAAAACTGGATTGTCCCATCAGTTTAGTGTCCCAAGTAACAGATACTTCCTTAAACATCCTTTTCTCTTAAGACTAAATTCTTCAGTCCTAAAGGGTTTTGCTGTCACAGTGCTTTTTCAAAGATTCATGCTGAATACCCAAGCCCTCTCTCTTTCCCTTCCTCCCCAGGCATGGACCTTCCAACAGGATGCTTTGTAATTCTTCCCCTCCTACACATTTGTCCTTACATCTGTGAGACATTCCTAGCAGAGCTGGGTGACTGCATTGGATATATTTTACTGTAAAAAGTGTCCCATTGCTCATTTTTGTTCCCTTTGAGCTGCCTCTCCCCCACATTTTAGAATCATTGAGTTCAGACCCAGGAATTAATGGAAGCAGGAACTTCAAAGGAGTGTGGTCCTCTGTGATTAAGTGAATGCAACCTATTGAACAACCATTCCAATCATGGGATTTTTTGTTAGAATATTCCCCCCAAATACTGAGTTTTTTTCAAATCTACTTGACAAATGCATTACTAAACACTGAATCATCTTGGATCTTCCAAGCTGAGATTGTGACTCCTCGGATGAAGGAGCTTTTAGTGCCTTGAATAGGAGATGACATGAACTCCTCTGGTGCTGGATAGGTTCAGCCTTCGCTTCCCCACAAATACACATGTGAATGAATTAATTTCATTTTCCTAGTAAAAGCTAAAATGTGGTTCTTTGAATCCTCTTACACAAATATTGCAGAGGCAGTGAGTTTGTCTGATGGTATTTGAAGAGTACTGCAAACCTCCACCTCCAGAAAACACAAATCTTTGCTGTCAGCTCTGACTTAGGGTCTCACAGTGTTGCCAATGATGGTGAACCAACACAAGGAGTGACTTTCATCTCCCAGGGGATTCTGATATGCCCACACAGCTAAATTCAGTTTTTGCACCTCCAGGTGAACACACCTGCTTGATTCATGTGGGTGACACTTTCCTGCCTGTTGAAAACAGTCTCTTTTTACCCTTATCCTGCTTTCCCAGCAAGTTTTCCTCTAATTGGAAAGTGGCCTTTTGGCATTACTTCTTAGTTCCTGAAGTAATTTTTCTCCATTTCTATTTCCTTTCTCTGTTTTTTTCTTGGTGCTCTGGTTGCTTTATCCACCCTGGTTCTTGTGCTGAGCTGTTTCCTTTTCCCATTACACCCAGCTCAGATGCCCCAGGTCCAACATTGTTAACCCAGCCTGTCCCACGCTCCAGGAAACTCAATTCTCTGTCCAGATTCAGTGCCCTGGCTGCCTACCCAGCCCTTCATTACTCTGTGGTAGGAGCACGTGCAGGAAACCTTGTGGATCTTTTGGGACTGCCTGAACACTTTCCTGAAGAAAATATCCCAGGTTATGAAATGCCTTGCCAGGGATGCTCTTGGAACAGAGTGGATCTAAAAAAAAAAGGCAGGATGTCCTTCTGCTTGCCAAGGTTTTCTCCTGACAAACAGCACAAAATCACCCTCTCAGGTGCACTTTAATTGTGTCCCACATCCCCCCACTCTTAAAGCTCTTACTCAGACTCCTGTGCCTGAAAAGCCATGGAAGGAAAAGAGGGTGGAAAATCCTCTGGCTTGTCCTGTGCACCCCAAAGCAGGGCTCTGCCCAGCAGCTCAGTCCAGGAGCTGCAGGTTCCTTCTGGGATCTGGCCTGTCAGGCTGAAGAAGCTGCTTGGCTCCCTGAAATGGAGCTATTTATACCTCAGCATGGATCTGTCCTCAGGGCACGCTCTTCCTGCCATTCAGTGGATATTTGTTGGAAGCCAGCAGGCTGTCCCGGGGATGAGGAAACTGCTCTGGACTTAAACAAGGAGTTCAGAGCACACCTATGGCTTTCTTCAATGTTTAAACGTGCCTTTTGAAGGAAATTGCTGTGACAGTGTCTGGGCAGCACTGAGAAACCCATCAGCTGTCTCCAAGTGAGGAAACTCACAGATCCCTGGTAGTGTCAGACGGGGGTGAGGCCCAGAGCGCATCTCTGTGGATGTTTTGTGAAGAGAGCAAGTGCTCAGCGGGGTGTTTGTGAGGCTGAGCCAGGTGGAGGCAGAAAATGTGGAGCCAGCTTCTGAAGGATGGAGATTCCTCTGAGGTTACAAGCCATTATTGCCAAAAAAGGAAGGGGAATGGTATTTTTCCCTTAATTCCTGGCTGGCTGCTCGACACCGAAATGAGAACATGATTGTATCGGAAGCCCTGTTATTGGCCATTATTTCCTGTGCTGGCTCCTGTTTTCCCAGCCCCCCTGGAGGGGTTTCTGAGCTCTGGCAGGACCTGGCACTCGCAGCTCTCCCTGTGGGGTGGTGAAGCTGTGACCCTGCTCATCCCTGGGGTCAGGACGGGCAGCTGCCACCCCTCGGCTGCACTTGGGCACTGAGGGAGGCACAGCTCAGGAGCTTCATCCTGAACTAATTGTTCCTGAGGCCTTTTCTGCCTCCTGCTGCGGCTGCAAGTCTCAAGGATCATCATTAAAAAGGAAGACAGTCCCTTCTCCTGTTGCCCATGTCCCTGCTGGAAATACAAAGTAGCCCAGGGTTGGAACCTGAAAATAGTTGGGAGTTCTTAACTGAGTTAATTCCATTGCAGCTCTGAGGGATAATCTCTGCAGGGACAGGCAGGGTCTGGTCACACACTGCAGTGGCAGCTCCATGGAAAATGCTGCCACAGCCACCCAGACACAGCATCTGCTTCCATCTGCCTTCTGCAGTTACCCCTCCCGACCAAGGGACACCTCCCTGTGAGGAATATCCTCATTTATTGCAGCCTTTGGGATCCCTGCGCCAAGGGACAGGGCAGGCTGTGTGAAAATACAGACAGTCCTCTTCACAGTGGCCCCCTCAGTGTGTTACCCACTTTATTCTTATATTGAATCCAAAACACAGCACTGTCCCAGCTAGGAAAAAAAAAACTATCTCTATCCCAGACAAAACCAGGTTAGCATCCACCCCTTATTCCATATCTTTTCCATCATGTCAGGTCCCACATCCCACAATTTCCAGTACCCCATTGCCTTTCCTGTCTCACATATACAGACAGATATCGTTCCCAGCACATGTAAAATTTAACATGGCTTAGAGAAGGAGGAAAAAAAGGACAAATCAAGCAAAAATTCATTCCACCTTCCCGAAGGGCTACCCCAGGCTCCAGTCTAGACAGGAGTCAGGACTTGCAGCTCTCAGCTCTTTGAAATACTGTCAGTGTCAGCAAAGTCAAGAGTCCTGGGGGGTCAGCTGGAAGAGCTCCTGCATCAAATCCTGCCTCAGCTCCATGTTCCCCCAGCAGCCCCTGTGTCACAGTCAAGGATCTGCTGCACATTTTGTACCCCTGAGTCAGTGATCAGAGCAAGGAACGAGCCCCCCCAGTCCTGCTGCCTCCACCTGATGTGGCTTTAGTGTGAGGTCACTAGAACTGGGCACATCTTGCCAAAGAGTGTCTGGAAAAGTTCCTCCCCCTCCAGGGATTCCTGCCCACCCCAATGGCATTTGCTTTGCCACAGCTGCAGGGATAAAAGAGGCACCTCCTCAATGTATGGGGCCAGCAACATCCTTTATCTTTTATGCAAAGCAGAGATGTTATTATTTCTAGAAATAATTATGGCCATGATAGAGCTGCTTCTCAAATAACTGCTTCAGAAACACCAGACCCACCTCCTCTGAGTGCAACAGGCACAAAATGCTGTGTGTGAGCCCCGTGTTGGCTGCTCACCAGGGGCTGAGCAGAACAGGGTGGATTCCCCAATTCCCGCTCGTTGGAGTGGGACTCACTTTGAACACACAAACATTTTAATAGTGAAAAATTAAACAGTGAACATTTGAACAATGTGTCCCCACCCAGAGCCATCAGCTGCTGGGGTTTCACCACCTCAGTGTTAGTGTGAGTGAGGAGCACATGACTGAGGGAGTCATTTGCTTCCACCTGTTTGGTTCTCAGCACTGGTGTTCACAAGGGCAAAGGAAATCCAGAAGATGCCCCCACAGAAGATTTGAGTTCTGGCTCCTTTTAAAGCTCATGTAGGAACCACGAAGGCACAGTGCAGTCCTGCCAGGAGTCCAGAGCACGAGGACTGGAAATCAAACTTGAAGCAAGACAGACATTTTCATGGGAGCATGAGTCCTGCTGAGGCCATTCATTCCAGAGGGAAAATGGGGATGCATCCAAACACAACTTGTCCTGCTGAAGCATCTCCCTGCTAGTCAGCTCCAGGGAAGGGCAGGAGTGAGGAGTGTGGTCCAAGAGAGTGAGGAGAGGTAGTTGAAGAAAGTGAGGAGAGGTGGTCCAAGTACTGCACCAGGGTGGAGTTCACATCAGCCACAGCCCAGGGATGAGCAGCCCCATTGGCCTCATCCCTTTCCCACCATGAGAAATCTAAAGAGGCTGGAAGTGCATGGAAGAGCCCCTCAGATGAGATCATATTTTGCTTCTGATGTTCTTTGAAGCTGATTCCTGCCTCCTTAATCCTCTTGACAGTTCGCAGAGATAATCTGAAAGTGAGAAGCAGAACTGCAGGGCTGTGGTGACAGCTTTGGGCTTTGGCTTGCTTTTCCCAAGATTTTACCAGTGGGAACAGAGCTGGAGCTGCATTTCTTCTTTCTTTGAGGCTGCAGACTTGCTGCCAGACCTGGGCCAGCTGAGATAGGCAGCTGGTGAGCTGTGTGCCCCACAGATAAAGTGTCTGTCCCTGCCCACAGCAGTGCTGGGAGGGTTGGCTGCACATCCAGCTCTGTGTCAGAGCACACAGAACACAGCCTGTGCCCTGGACAGGACCCTCAAGCATTGAGGGCTGCATCCAAGGGAAAAGAAAGATGCTTTTAGCTCTGAATCAAGGCATTCAGTGTCTTCAAATCACATCCTGAAGGGTCTCACTTTAAAGCAGAGGAGACTTGTAGGATGCGATGAGTGAGCAGTGCCAGTTCCTGGCACTGGCAATGACAGCTCCTGACAGCCCAGCAGGAAGTGAGGATCCCTCCTCATGGATTGAGAACTTCTAAATGAAAGCCCAAAGGCCAGAATCACGAACTCTTCCCCCACTGCTTCCTTCCTGGTTTTTATCCACTCAGTCACTGCTAATTGCTGTGTCTTCCCCAAGGTGGGAGACCTGTTCTTAATGGGACTTCAGGAAAAGCTGGGGAATATTTTCCACAAAGTCAAACCTGCCTAAAATCTGGTGGGGGAGTCAGAATTTATAAATTCTTCTGCTGCTTGAAACATAATTTCAGACAAAGCATGGAGGCTTCTTTTTCTGTGGTGTTTCATGGGATTTTAAAAAAATAAATCTTTCCATTTTGCCTTTATTTGCTTGGCAGCAAGAAGCATTTTGCTTCTACAATTTTTGAAGTTAACACTTTTTAGAGTAATATTTTTTTCTCTACAAATATTCCTGTGTTCATAACAGTAATCTCCAGGGGAAGAATGCATTTAATTTGACCAAAACAGAATGCTTCATGTTGACTCAGAATGGCTTCTGGGGGTTTTGCAGTCACTTTTGTTTTGCCTAAAGAGAAAATATTCTGCCTTCTGTTTAATCTAAACATTCCACCACCAATTCTTTTCATTGGCCTGCCAAACTGAAAGGTCTTTTATTTTCAAAGATCCAGTTTCAAAACAAGTGACTTTATAGGAGTTACTCCTGTACCTAGAGACAGCTTTGATGGGTCACTAGGGGGAATTCAGCAGGCCAGGCTGTTTCCTTGTGAAGCTTTCCAAAATGCTCTGCCCAAAGTGTCACCACACTGCTAATGCTGCTATTACTGTGAAGAACAGGTTATAAACCTCCTCTCGATGCTTTTTGACCTTGATGAAGACAAACTTCATGGGGATTATGTCAAAACATGAACTTAAAGAACCTGTGAAACTCTGCCCAGGCTCCCCAGCTTAGGTATGGCTGAGTGAATAAAATAAATGGGGAGGGTGAGGGAATTATCTTTATCTGGAACAAAGCAAGAGGCAAAATGAGAATATTCAGGAATTTCACGGACATGAACAGCAGTGAATGGCTGTCCTCAGAGGCCATTTAGTGCTCATCATCCTCCTCCTGGGCTGGCAGCACCTGAAGGGAGAGGCATGTCAGCTACAGGGCCTGGGTTGTGAGACAAATAGCACCAGACAAATCGCTGTCACGGTGCAGGAATAAAAAACCTCCAAAATCCTGTATAAAATCCTCTGTGTGTGTCAGGAGGAGGTTTCAGAGGCACAGACCCGGAAATAAAGAGCTGTAAGAGAGATTGAATCTACAACATGCTGAGTGTGGCACTGAGGGGTTTAAACCCCTCTGCTCCAGGCTGTGGAGGTGTGAGGGACAGCTGAGATTGCCCAGCTGAACTGGAAAGACCCTCCCAAAGCTCATCTGGGGCAGCAATCAATCTCCTCCTGGACACTACGAGCATCTAAACATGAAGGGCTTCAGTGCCTGAAGGAAAACACTTGACCTTAGAGTTGCCTTTGTGTGCTCCATGTTCGCTGTCTGTCCCCAGGGCTGGACAGGCCCTGCCCATCCCATCCCGCTGCCACGGCTTCCTCGGCTGTGTGTTTGTGTTCCCTGCCGAGCCCTGCTGGGGAAACAGCAACACCCTGGCCTGCCTGAGCTTCCTGCAAACTTCCACTGACCTGGGGAGCCAGACATTTAGTCTGAGACCCATGGAAGGGGCCTTTCCCTCACCTCCGAGCTGCGCCTGCAGCTGATAAGTCCCCACCGTGCTTCAGCTCTTGTCTGTCTTCACGTGTAACGAGCTTTGCAGCCCGCAGTAAATCATTCTTTTTAATTGCCCTCTGGGAATTGCTGGGTGTTTCTTTCTGAGTGAGATTCATAGGGCATTTCACCTTCCCAGCTTGGGCGGAACAGATGTGCCAAGCTACAGGGAAATACTCTGTTTTCATAAGGGGTTTCTTTGCTGAGGAATTTCCCCTCAGAGTTCAGTGCCGGTGACTGTGGAGAGGACAACACCTGCATTTCCCATGCCACAGCTCTCCAGACTGCAACGCTTGAGTGCAATTGATTTACACCACCTGGAACTGGAGATCTTCCTCCAGGCTGAGGTTATCATTTTTAAAGAAAAGTGACCCTGTCCCTTTTGTTTCAAGAAGTTCTATCTCTGAGAGACTTTTTTACAAGGAGTTAACTGATTGCTGGTGGACTGGAGGTGGTGAGCATGGTTGTAAAGCTGGCAGTGACACTCCTGATGTTCCAGCAGATCATTTTTCCACGCCACCATCAGTCTGAACTACTGAGGGGTTTCAAGAAGGATCTGGTTTTTTGTCTGCGCAAAGCATAACAAAGGTATCAGCTGGCAGTTGATTAGCTCAGAATTTATCCTTTGCCATTCTGTTAAGCTCCAAAGCTGAGCCGCTTCATATTTGCTTATCTGCTAAGTGAGCAGTCCAGCTGCCTGGAAAGTGCTGGAAAACCTCTCCTTCCCAACGACATTGCCTTGCTCCTGCTTAGGAGGGGGTTTGGAGCAGCTGGAGCAGGACACAAGGTTTGAGCTCTTCTCCGTGTCCTGGGGTTCTTTCAGTGCTTGATGACTGAGATACTTGAGGCTGTCCTATCCCTGGAAGTTTCCAAGGCCAGGCTGGATGGAGCTTGGAGCAAGCTGGGATGGTGGGAGATGTCCCTGCCCATGGCAGAGATAGAACTGAATGGGCTTTAAGGTTCCAACACAAACCATTCTGGGATTCTATGACACTGTTTTTTACTTCAGCACAGAGCTCTACAATTAGGGAGGGAAACAAAGCCTCCCTGGCCTCAGGAACAGACCCAGGTGCTTGACCTTCCCCTGCAGCTGCCTGGCCCTGTCACTGTCCCCTGATGGCCAAAGTGCAGCCCTCGCCTCCTGGATGGGCTCTCATGTCAAACCTGTAGCAGGGCAGCCCTACAAGCTGCTGCCACAGCAGGACCCTCACTCCAGGAGCTGAAATCACAATATTCCAGGTTAGAAGGGATCCCCAATGATCATGGAGCCCAGCTCTTCAGCAAATGGCCCAAGCAGGGATCAAAACCACAATCTTGGCTTTATTAGCACCCTACTCTGACCAACTGGGCCAATCCCAGTGGCTCCCACAGGTATCCCTCCCACAGGTATCCACCCACAGGTATGTCCACCTGTTTAAGAGCTCTGATATTGCAGATGGAATCAATTGCAGGGAGGGAAAAGCCCTTTCATAGGCAGAGAATTCTCCAGGCTTGGGTATAAACTGGACAAAGCAGTGAGATAACACAAGTCACTGAGATGACACAAATCACAGCCATCTGCTCTAGGACACCCCACTGGCTTAGCAAAGAGGAGAACCCATAAAAAAGAAAACCTTATTCCCTTTAATTTTTTTTGAAACACAGTGAGAATGATGCCCAGGAGACCTGACACCCACAAGTGATTAGCAATCACCGCAGCTGAAGCAATCCTTTCCTTTTCCCAATCTTTATCACCCAGAAACTGCCTCTTGCTGCTGTTAAGTGCACAGTGATTTTAAGATACCATCAAGATTTCTAAGAGTGATGGTAGAAGGCCAGATTTATCTAGTTTGGCTTCTAATTCATATTGTAGCTTATCTGGGATAGTTTGTCTGCAGCCCCTGGTTGGACATGTGGCAATTCAGGAGCAGGCTGCTATTAAAAATCAGTTAGGACTGAAATACAGCTTCTGTCACATGCCCTGTAAATCCCTGCTTCCCTTCCCACTAGGTGAATCAGTAGCACCATACCTGTCCTATTTGCAGCTGGAAAAAGGTAGATTAATTTTAGGTCTCTTGTGAATCTGAAAATTTGGTAGAGATGAGTCTTGGAGTTCGGGAAAGATGGTGGAGAATGGGGTTAAATAATTATATTTTTTTCCTGAACAGGAAATGTTTTTGAGACATATTATTCTGTTTTGACTAAGATGCATCCATCTTAATCAATTTTACTTAGATGCATCAATATTTTCCTGCCTTTTAGGATTATTTCATATTTGCTTAGCTGCCTTCTTTTGATTTATGATACTTCTTAAGCAAACAGTGCTATTCTGAAATTCTTTCTAAAAATACTGGCAGAAATAGTTTTAAATTCAGTGTTTCCATCTTTTCAGTCAAAATTTGATTCTGAATTGTGAATAGTTTGGTATCAGGAAGCTAATTTTTTTTCCCCAGCAAATTTCCTCTTGGCCTGTATCTTTATCCATCCATCCTATACCCTGTTCTATCCATTCTATACCCTCGTCCATCCCCTGTCACGTGGCACATTCCTTGTTCTTTCCTTTTGTCCACAGGACAAGAAATAATTGTGATTGCATTTCCCCTGACACCTTTTTGTACTTTGTTGCCAGTAAACAAAAATCTACTTTCTCTGCTTTTTCCTATCACAACCAAATTATCTTTGGTTAATTATCCAGTGTCTTCTTTTAAGTAGAATAAAAATATTGTCACATTTGATACCTCTCAGTGTGGCTCAACTGGAGAGCAAGGCTGCAGAGGGATTAACCTGCAGGAATAAACACTAAACATATTTTCATAATGTGACTCAACAGGAGAATTTAGCATTTTTGGGAAAGTGCACAAGACACTAGACTGAATATAAATATTTCCTATTTGTTTTGGGGCTTGGACCAAACTACAAAGTTATGGTTCAAAGATCAGGTTTCTCAGCTCAAGGCTTGATTAGAACCAGGGCCTGCCTGACCAGAAAGTTCAGATGTGTATCTGAAACTTCCTAAATGTGGGGAGATTAGAAATCTAATGTTTTAATTCTAATTAATCTCTCTCACATAACGTTTCCTGCAATGCCCTTACGCCAAAGCACAGCCAGAATAAACCAATGGCGTGGAAGAAAAGCTGGCAAAAAGACAGCACTAGAAATTAGAGAAATCATCCAGATTTTGGGTCTTTATGTGCCTTGGGCCCAGTGCTCATGCTCAACCCCTTGTCTCAGGTCCATACACAAATTCCACATCTCTGCTTCTTGCACAGTGCCCCGAGTGCCTTTTGTAAAACACCATCATCACCTCACATGTGGCCTGTCACACACACAGCTCCAACCAACACTTGCTCTCCTCCTGATGAAGCCCATGGTTCATTTTGCCTGCTAAGGACAACATTCCCAGTTCTCAGGGCTAAAATGAAGCTCCAAACCCCACAAAAGGCAGCATGGCCACTCTGATGTGTCCATCCCTGCCTTGGTGTTGTTGGGAGTGAAACTGGGGTGGGTTGTAGAGCAAAGGAGCTCCAACTCTGCACCAAGCTGATTCCCTGATGGTTAATTCCAGCTGACAACCCTTGGGTATTTCCATGACATTCCTTAAGTAAAGGCTGTCATCAATCAAGAAATGCATGTTGATATCCCCAGGTGAAGGACAGGAGGGGTTCCCAAGGCCCAGAAGTATCTTGGCATCCTGAGCTGGTAATCCATGAAGTTTTCATGTGTCTGCACAGAAATGTGCCATTCTGGGCAGTTTCTGGATGAATGTGGGGCTAAATGCAAGGAATTGGTCATTGTCTCTAACCCCTGTGTGACAGTGGCAGGATGTCACTGCATGTCCTGACCCCAAGGGAGCCTTTCTGGGCAGCTCAGTGCTCACACTGCTGTGTCCTTCCAGTGACGGAGCAGTTTTCCAAATCCATGTCCTCTTCCCTGCAGACTACAGGAATCCATTTGTGGAGATGCACCCAGAACACCCCGACATCATCTACATCACGGATGATAAGAAAACAGTGGTGATCCCCTGCCGGGTCACCTCACCAGACATCAGACCCAAGCTCACCCAGGTAAGAGATGGCTTCAGAGAAGCTCAGATAAGTAACACACTTGCAGTGTGTTACTGTTGAACTGGGTAAAAAAATTTTTTGGGATTAGGCTGAGTTTAGCACTTTTTTTTTTGTGTTGTAGCTTGCTGTTCCTCCATAAATTCAGAGGTAGATGACAAAGCACTATTTTCCTTCAAAATTCTTTGCATAACACCTGGCTCTCTCTGAAAGGTTCTCTCTTTATACCTTGAACCTCCTTAAAACAATTGCCCATTTTTGCTTCATTTCATCAATTCAAACCAAGTTTCAGCCTTGGGAATAGATGGCTCCAGCATCCATCCCTTTGGCAGCAGTTACACCTGAATGTCAAGGTTACAGCACGTTCTGTGCAGGCCAAGGCTGTTTGGGATAATAAAAATGGAAATTTAAGGTCTGGGCCCTGATCAGTCAATGGAGTCACTCATTTAAAAGGCTTCAGAACTGCACTCCAGAGTAGCCTGTCATGGAGTGAGGAACAGGATAGAGGTCTCCTGGCTCCAATCCTGCATTTTACGTCAGGAATTCTGTGCCCTTCCCTTCCCCTGCCAGTCTGACAGCTCAGGAAATCCTGAAGGGAACAGGAGCTCATCCTGTGCCCCTTTTCCAGCCTGTTCTGGAGGGACTGTGAGGAATGAGGCTGTTCTGGATATGGCAGAGAGGGGTCTAAGCGCCTCTGCTCCTCATGGCAGTTCCATGCCTTAGATGTCCCCTTCTCCTGGGAGGCAGCACATGGAATCACAGGGGACTGGGACAGGGCTCCAGCTCCTGCTGGGACCCATGGCACATTCCCAGTAGAGGTGCAGAGGGACAGAAGGAGCCTTATTGCTTTGGAGATCTCTGTTTTTAAATTTCATCACCAGGGATTAAAGTGGGGAAAGATGCTCCTCTCCAGTATCATTTTGGGCTGCATAAGTATTACCAACCTCCCTCCTTGGCTATAAAAATGAAACATCCCTGTCTGATTTGAGCCTGCTTCACCAAATTCATGGCTGGAGCTGTGCTGCAGACCTTGGCACCATCAGGGTGGCCTTGGAATTCCCATCTCTATGTTTATTATTGATGGGCAGCCCTGCTCTTCCTTCTTCCCAGCTAAATTGCCAGTCATTTCTCCAAACACAAACTGCAGCCTGGCTGCTGGAATGAAATCTCCACTGAAATCTCTCCCACCAAAAGCTGTCCCCAGAAGATTTCCCCCTCCAAGGTTGAGCAGCTGGGGCTCAGGGCAGGGAGGCAGAGGTTGGGCACAGCTCCCAAAGGAGCTGGGAGCTGCTGGGATGTGGCACCTCAGGAAGCTCTGCGATCCAGCTGTGGATAGCACCGCTGGCTTGGCCCTGGCTGGGAATCCCACTGATGCCTTGCAGTGGCTACCTAGAACAGAGACTAGACAAGATAAAGAGAATAAAGTGGGTATTTATTAAAGGCCTTCAATAGGTTCACCTTGGGCAGTGCAAAAGCCTCCGAGGACACACCCAAGATGGACAATGGTCATGAGTTTTTCAGACAGTTACAAGTTTGGTCCATTTACATATCAGGAGTTAATCCTCCAATTACAGCTTCAGGCAATGAAGTCATATGAAGTCATATTCTACCAGTTTGCTCCCCTCCCAGTTCAATTTTGTTGATACTTTCAGGGCCTAGGGCAGTAGAGTGTCCTTGAATCTCAGGCCTAGAGGGGTTGTTTTATCTGACCAAAATGTGAAGACAGTTAACTAACACTCTGTATGGAGTTTAGAGTTACACACTAATGCAGTACAGGATTTGAAGAATACAAAAGCTGAAGTCCTAAGGCAGCACCACAGCGCCGAGGTGGCGGCTCCCGCGCCAGGAGGAAGCGGGGCAGGAGAGGGGCGGAGGTGAGCATGGGGGAGGAGAGGTGGGCCAGGCCATCAGACAAATTTAGAACATCCTCTCCTTCCAAATTTAATCTCCAGGAGACGACTGGAGAGGGAAGACAACACTTCAAAGGGAGGAAAGCCACTGTGATTTCCTTCGAGCAGCATTGACGCTTTTTTGTTTGATTGTTTAAATAGGTATTTGTGAATATTTTATGAAGATGTTTAATCTGTGTGTGGTGTTGAAAAGGGCCTCCTGAGTAGGGTTATTTTTTCTTCCTCCTTCCCCCAGGCATCGGGGAGCAGAGCTGCCAAACCCTGAAGTTTAGCTTTATCACGTTTTATTATTCTTGTGGAAAATGGACTCTTTGCCACCGTAAATTAAGTTCCTTATGTTACCATTATACTTTTAAATCATTGCACTCTCTTTAAGCATGCTTTAAACTCATCTTTAAACATGCAGAGAAAGGTACCTCTTGCTTATACTAAGATCCCAGCCATCTCAATATATCATCTTTGTTATTAACAAACTCATGCTTAAGACACACAGCTCAGGCTTTTAATTTTGCTAAATGTGATTTTAATTCAGGGCAAAAAGAGTTTTTTCAGTCATGTCAGATCTGTTTAGTCACTGATCTGGTTCAGTGTGTATTTGCCACTTCCAGCTTTGACCTTCACGAGTCTAAAGCATGATTACGCCTCGGGTTTCAGATCTCTTTCTGTAATTTTTCCTATTTTTCCTCATGGTTCTAAACAGAGATGCCACAGCTTGATTATTTCAAAAGCATTTACAAGAAATCCTTGTTTCCTACTGCTGTCAGAACAAATGCTGCTCCAAAAGACAGCGACTGTCTGGCTGTCCCTCCTTCCCCATGCAGCATCACCAACTCCTCAGCCAGAATTTCTTTGGGTTTGGTCCATGCTGGAATTGTAACAATTGACCCAAACCAAGGCCAGCCTGGTCACTTGTGTGTCCAGAGCCCCAAGCTGCAAGTTGTGTGGAACAGGAGGATTGTTTAAACTGAATCCAATTTAAGCTGCCCTTCCAAACCAGAGTCCTGACTGCTGGGAGACAAACAGGAGCTACACACAACAGGAATAGGAGCAAAACTGTTCCATCAGGGGTGAAATTCCTGCTTTCAATCCCTTGGTTAGCTCCCAAAGCTAAAGCAGGGTCTCTCTGAAAAGGAAAACCTCCCTTGCCTCACCTTTGAGCAGCCAGGATATGAGAAGGAGGAGGGAGAAGCAAATAAAGTTAATTATCATAAGGTAACTGCAGACACACTGAGGTTTGCCCATCCTTTCATTTTTGGGGCAGAAGTGATCTCAACACTCCCAAAGAGCATCCTCAGTCCTGAAGAGCCTCCCTGTGTCCTGCTGGGAAAGCCAGAGCTACCTGCTTCCTTCCCTCCACCTGCAGACACCTGAAATGGGGTTTTTCAGGGAGCTTTTTTAATTCCATGACGTTCTTTTGTACATTATAATCCATGATTTTCAAAATTTTTGGAAAGTAAATTACATTCCCTCTAGCAAATAGAGGATTTCCCTCTTTGTTAATAATAACAATAAACTGATTATCCAACAAAAGCCAAGCTGCTCAACACTGGTATTGTCCAAGGGTAGACAGAGGAAGGTTCATTCTCATTAAATGAATTTTTGCTCTAGTTTATTTTCCACATTTGCCTTTTCAATTCTCACTTCTTTCTCGTGAGCAGAATTGAGAGTGTTTTTTCAAGAATCTCAGAACATTACAAGTATTTATGAATTTAGGACAAAAAGTGCCTTAGTCCCTTTATTTCTGTGATTTACACTCCTTAGTCACCCAGGCTGCTTCCATGGAAATCCATGGGGTGCTCTGAGAGTGTCTCCCCCCCTTCTGTGGGATAGAGAGAATCTGGGGAGTGCCCAGAGACCACAGCTCATAGATAACCACAGTCAGGTGAGTTAGTGAACCCTCTGATTTTGGGAGAGTCTCCCTTCACAAATGTTTTCATAGTACAATGAGGAAAATGGTATGGTAGCTCCATGCGACACTGAGAGGAAACACCTCCAAAAAGATCACCCCACAAAATGAATATAAGATGGGCATAATGATTTCCAGAGAAGGCATGAGGGAAATGGGTCCCATGCATAAGATCTGAGAGGACTGGGACTCCTGAACTGGATGCCCAAGTGTTGAGTTTCAAAGACACTCCTGCCTTAGGGAGGGCTTTTCTGTTTGCTCAGGCTGCTGCAGATCTGTGTGGACAGAGACCCCTAAGCCCTGGGGAAGGTCAAAGCCCTGCCCTGCCCCTAAGGCACAGCAGCCCTGGCTCTGAGGGGAATGGGATTCTGACTCCTTGTCTGTTCCCTTGCAGTACCCTTCTTCTGCAGAGATTAACTTCAGGAGGATGCTGTGGGACCCCAAGAGAGGCTTTGTCATCCCCTCCCACTCCTTCGTGCCCTCTGGGATCCTCACATGCTCGGCCAACGTCAACGGCAGCGTCTTCAATTCCTACTACATGGCCCAGAGACTGGGTGAGTGCCTCTGTGTCACTGGCAGCTCCTGGGTGTCATTCCTTGCTCAGCCTCAGTTATATCTGATAGATCTCCCTGGGCTGCATCTGTAGCAAGTCCAAGCTGGAATGCTAAAAGTAAACTCGTTCTTCCTTTTTTTTCCCCTATTCAATAGAACTTGGATTGGAGCCACTCCTGGTTTTGAAAAATGACCAAGTGCTGAGGTGGTACAAAACAGGAGTGTTTTATTCAAACCCCACCAAGACTTTGTTTGCTTGGATTGAGCTGTATTTACATTAAAACAACTGCTGGTTCAGAACAAAGCAAACAGCAGCTTTCTTTTTGCTTCTGGTCATTAACCACATGTGATCATCATCTAAAAATCTCACTACACTACTAATTCACATCTTTGCTTTTTATAGATTTTCACTTGGTGATTTACTATGCCATTTCCCTTGGATTTACAGCTGAGTTTCAGCTCATAATTAAAATCTGAATTTGAAGCAACCAAACATTAAATTTTTGAGTGCTGGGCATTTATATGAAACCAATTAGAATTTATTTTTCTTTTGTTTTTCATGTATGTTTTTTATCTCCTCATATATCTTCTATTTACTTGGACTTAATTCTCATTAGCTCATGGCATCTTTCTATACAATCAGTACTCAGCTTTGAACAACAGGCTTGTAAATTTGTGTGGCAGCCAAATACTAGTCCTGTAAATCTCTCTCTTCCTCCTTTTTTTCCTCGTTGGAGTAATTTTTTATTTAAATCATGAATGCACACCTACAAAACCTCTTAGGCCATCCCTCTGCAGCTCAAAAGGACCCAGGTAATCCCTTTCTGTCGTTTGTTACTGTCAGTAACAGCCAGGTGTGGTTTTGGTACTGGGCACCAAAACCTGATGGAAGTTCAGAGCTAATGTATTTAAGGCATTGATAAATGTGTGAGAGCAAGACTTGGGGATCCCATTCAGGGATTTGGGGATCCCATTGGGGGATTTGGAGATCCCATTCAAGGATTTAGGGATCCTATTGGGGGATTTGGGATCCCATTCAGGAAGGAAAGGGAGCTGGGCAGAAGAAGGCAGGAGAAGTGCCTTTCATGTCCAACAAAAGTGAATCCTCTCATTTTGAGGCCCTCAAAGGAGGAGTCACCTCTGGAAACTCTTTTCTGTGGAGCTGATGAGAGGGTTGGAGCCATGGCACAAAGAAGAGCAGCCGTTGCTGACTGTGTCCATGGGAGCAGGGATCCACTGGGGGATCCCAAAGTGATGCAGGGAGTGCTGCTGGTCACAGCTTTACCTCTTCCATTGCAGAGGGCAGAATACAGAACCTGGCTCTGAAGGCAAGTGCCAAAAAGCTGCTGGTTGGAGAAACTCTCAAGCTGGAGTGCAAAGCAGAGACCTTCATCAATGGGCGCATCGAGTTCATCTGGACGTGTCCCCGTGGCACAGTGAGTGCATGGAATCCCTGTATTCCCCGTCTTCCCAAAATTCACAGGACTGAGAAAACCTAATTATTACTTATACTTTATCTTATTTCATTTATAAGCCTGTCATTGATTGAACTTTTTGTTTGGATTAATCTAAAACTTCTCTGCCCTACTTGAACCTGCAGATTAAACTGCAACCCTCACTAAATAAACCCTGGAAAGAAAAGTCAGGAGTGTTTCCTTCTTTTTAGGGGAAAAACTCCTTCATTCCATCTGTCCTGGCTGTCTCACAGTGACAAGTCTCAAATGCAGGTTGTAAGCTGTCAATCTCCCCATCTATTTTGGTATTTATAAAGTAGGAAAAAGCAAAGGAAAACACAGCTGAACCTGTGGAAATCATCCCCAAAGAATGAAATATAAATTCTGAGTCTTGAGCTTTCTGTGGATACAATGCCAAATTTGAAATAGAAATAAGTAAGAGACTTAACATTTGAGGTATCAAACCCTCTCACTTCTCCTAAAAAAACCAAAACAGAGGGGGATCATTTCCCAAATCTGTTCACTTGTCTGAGATTCTATTCTTGGGTCTGTTTGGTGCTGAGAATTAAAATAATTGGGGTTTTTTTTTTTTCTTTTTAGTTCAGCACAATACACATTGCAAAGAAGCACCTAAGCCTTGTGGGAAGGTGTAAAATGTGATTCCTAAAAATTGATTAATTTTTATTTGTTTCCTTAAAAAAAAAAGAATGTCTGAGTTTGTTTCAGTGAGGAAACTACAGAAAATAAAACATAGAATTTATAGAGGTCCAAGCACTACAGTGTTACTGAATGAATTTGGTTTCTTGAACCCCATATGGTGGAAAAGATTCGTTTTCCTATGAACTCTCCTTATATTTCTAACATTATAAATGTAAAACTTCTTGGCCAAATCTCTGGGATCAAAAATCCTATCAAAAGCAATAATGCTTTCCAAAATTCCCCAGGAATTTGCATTGGCACTTGGCTGTCATAATATATTATATTTCTGTCATAATATATTTCTTTTAGAAAGCAGGAGATTTTTAATACAGAAAAAATACTGACTGTGCCCAAAATAAATTTAAAAACCCTCAAAACCAAACCCTCGGAGCACAGCTCTGACCCTGCAGCAGTTTTACCCTGAGATCCTTGGGATTTGGTCCAAAGAGAAGGGCTGGGATGCATCCCCTTGTTTACCTGCCCAGAATTCAGTACAAAGTGCTACATTTCCACTCTGCTTCTCTCTCTTATTAGACTTGATAATGAAACTTCACACAAGAGCTCTTCCTGCTGATCTGCCTTTTATATTATTTATTTCAGTGATGGGGAGATCGTTTTGATAGGAATCACTGCTTTCCTTTACTGGCAGCCTTGGAAAGGGTGAACACAATAATCCAGTTTAGGCTGCTTTTTGACCCTATTTTTTGTGACTCCCAGCACCCTCATCCCAGGAGAACGATGGACCTGAGTGATGTCGTGTACAAAGCTGGCAGCAGCCTGATAATTGAAAATGTCACCATGGAAGATGGGGGCCTGTACATCTGCAGGACATTCAATGCCACCAGGCTGGAGGCCAATGTCACTGTCACCGTGTATGGTGAGTGCTGCAGCCGAACCAGGATGGACCAGGAACCAGCAGAGTTCAGCTTAGAGGATAATACCAGGCTGTAAAACGTGTTGGTTGAAATGGCATTAGGGAGAAAGTCAACCATTAATCATCTGTAACCTCTAGTTAGTCAATGAGAGTCAGCTCCCATGTCTTCAAACAAATTCAAGAGGTTCAAATTTAGATGGGATATTGGGAAGGAATCCCTCCCTGTGAGGGTGGGCAGGCCCTGGCACAGAGCGCTTGGAGAAGCTGTGGCTGTCCCTGGATCCCTGGAAGTGTCCCAGGCCAGGTTGGACAGGGCTTGGAGCAGCCTGGGATAGTGGAAGGTGTCCCTGCCATGGCAGGGATGGGAATGGATGGGCTTTAAGGTCCCTCCCAACCCAAACCATTCTGGGATTCTGTGACATCTGAGGGAGCTGAACTGTTTGAAAAAGCTGGCACCAAGTGTGGTTGCTGAGGCCCTGGAAAATCCATCCTGCGGGCTCCACCTGGACAAGACATGCCCCAGGCACTTCCCACACCAATCCAGGGGCAATGCAAGTGCACATCCTCTGCTTTCCATGTGAATTCCTTCATGTGGGAACAGCCCTTTGTGGCTGAGGCTGGGCTGCACAGGGAGCTCAGTGAACTGATCCATTTCGTTCTGTGCAGGTCTGTATTGGTAAAACTCCCATGTGAGAACAGAGCAATCGCAAGTGTGATCTCTGTCCTGTGGCAGAGCTGCCATTCCAAGTCTCCCTGCTCATTTCTCTTCCCAGAAAAACCCTACATCACGGTCTCACACAAGAAAGGGCCTTACTACGAGATTACCTCAGGACACAAGTCCCTGAAACTGGCTGCCAAGGTGGACGCCTTTCCTCGGCCCACTGTTACCTGGTGAGTGCCCCAGCAGGAATGCCTGAGCTCCTTTAGGAATCCTGTCTGGAACAGATCACCACCATTCCTCACCACACAGGTCAGGGATGGGAGCTGGGAATGCTCAGAGCTGTGGGCTGAGCTCAGCTGAGGAGCTGTGGCTCTGCTCTGGGCTCCTGAGCTCTGGGGGGCTGGGCTAGCCACCCCTCAATCCCAGGTATTATTATCACTGCTTCAATTGAAGGGATGGGACCACAGTTGGGCTGAAAACGATTTATTGCTCAGATAAACATCAGTCTCAGAGGCCATGAGATTCAAAAGAGCAAGCAGTCGGCCATAGCTCAAAGTGGTCACAAGTTCTTTGTTACAATATAAAACTTTCTAGTCCAAGGGACAGTTGTCACAAAGTTTATTTTGCTTTTCTAACCTATCACCTTTACTCACTTCTGCTGCGCTGTGGATACTTTTATCCAATGGGCTATTATCACATTTCTAGTATAACATCCAAACTCTTAGCTTACTCTATACAATTATATTACTACACTATAAACCCTTCACCATCTTACCCAATACAGTTTCTCACTTACTTAAGGCATATTCTTACTTACAACTATAGAAACATAAGTTTATAATCTTTCTGCTTAATGTCTGTGTACTTTATTTTGACATCAATCCAAGCTTCTTCCAAGGCTGCAGATCAAACCCTTCAGTGTCTCTGGCAGTTTCTATCTTTCCATTTCCCACACTCAGGCTGTGTTCTTCTCCTAGCCATGCAAGAAAGGTCCCTGCAGGGAAAAAAGTGTGTTTCACTTTTCCTGGACCCAGAATGATTTGGGAGATCCAAAAAGAAAGCTCTCAGGGAAGGGTTTCCTGCTTACCCCCAGCACTGGCGGTCAGTCTGCAAGGGGGCAGAGGATAACAGGAAAAGGACATATTTTTAACATAAGAAATTGTTTCTCTATAGAACTTTTAAATAATGTCTTCCCATCCTGTGCCAGCAGATCCTTGCAGTGAATCCTCCTGAGCAAACTAAAGGCTCCACCAGGAGTGCAATGGATCTGCTAAACAGGAGAGGCAACCAACAGCAACTCCAGGAGACATTCAAGTCTCTCTTTACCCTTTCATCACTTGTCCTCTCTCCTGCTGTCTTTAATGACCCCATCCAATGCCTTTTACATCTTTACCTGCATTAAATCCCATGGGACAGCTGGGAGGGGAGTGTCTGTCCTGGAAGAGAAGATGGCATTTCCCTGGAGCACCTGTCCTTGGCCAGCTGAGAGCCTGGCAGGCAGCAAAAGGCTGCTCAGGGCTGGCCTTGCTGCATTTTATTAGCAGTGAAATAACATGAAATCCTCTAATTTTAGGGGAAACCGTGCCAGGAGATGTTTTTAATTTCTGCTGTTATTTAGGGATGGGGATGTTTTGGGAGCTGAAGTGGGGACCAACCCCTTCTTCCTACCAAGCCTTTGTTCCTGGGCTCAGCATGGAGCTCTTTGGTGGCTGCCTGGGACCACCAGAGCTGCCTTCCCTTGGAGCCCCAGCTGTTGATGTTGGAGGTCTCTCAGGATGGTTGTTTTTACTACTGCAAAGGAAGTTTCCAGCATCCTCAGGCAGTGGGAGATGCCCCAGCATCCTTCCACCAGGCCCAAAGCTCCGTGTGTGGCAAAGCCTGGCCTATTTCCTAACCATAAACCTGCGTGTGGGGTGAGCAGTGAAGAGGAACTTCTCCTGCAGAGGCTGCTCTCCTGCCCTGAGGGAATATTCCAGGGTGGGAATTCCTCACTGACCTCCCTTTGGACCAACCTGCTCCATGTCACAGAGTTAAACTTTTTCAGAAGCAGTAAAGGCTCACAGAGACATCCCAAGAGACAATTCTGCTGAATTAATCTCTTTCTTTAAAACTGGTGACACACATTTTGCTATTCCATGATTTCCAACACTTGGTGTTGCCCATCCAGCTTCATTTGGGGACATTTAGATCATAGTTGAGCATGTGAGAGGCACTGCTCATTCAGATAAAATAAAACATCTTTTTCCTGTGGGGAACGAGTCCATCCCACAGCACTGGAGATGTGAATCAGTTCTGATTCAGTTTTGGTGTGGAAGGATAACAGGAATAAATATCCAATCCAAGCAGTGATTCTAGACCTGCATTTCCCTTGCTGGGATGACCCTTTATCCCCTAATGTGGGTGACAGGGTTTCTGAGGGTTAACAGGGACATGACAATCCTTGATGGAACTTCCCAAACAGGTACAAGGATGGCAAACTGATCAAGGACAACCACACCTGCTACGAGCCAGATCCACTGAAATACAGACTGGGAATACGAGATGTGAGACCAAAACATGCTGGGAACTACACCATGGTCCTGAGCAACCCCAAATATGGCCTCTACAAGAACCTCACCATGCAGCTGGTGGTGACAGGTAAGGACTTATTGTGTCTAATTCCTTCTGCTGGGTTATTTTGTGTGATCCTACTGTGCCAGTCAGCAGGAATGGGTGGCACTTCCCAGGGTTTAGCCCAGAGATCATCACCTCCCGTAGGAACCACTGAACCCCTCATTCCAGCTGCTCTGAGGAGTTGGTGTGACCCTGGGTCATTCAAGTCCCTTCCTCTGGAACACTGCACCTCCCACAGCCACAGCACTAAGTGCCAGGACAGTGGCTCCACACAGGGAGGTGGAAATGCCTGGAAAGGGCACAAACTTCACATTTTTATAGGAGCTTGGGAGGATATCGAGTGGGGAGCTCTTAGGACTGGGGGCACACTTTTCCAAGAGAAGGGCTGGAAGTTTTATCCCTTGAGATTTAAAAGCAGCTTGGGCAAAGCACTGGAGAACATCTGCTGGGACAGGAAGGGTCCCAGTGGGGCTGACAGAAGGAACTGGAGGAGTTGCCCTGGCTTTTATGTCTGTCCATCATCCTGCTCCAGATCTATTTTCTAAATCTGTATTTTCTGTTCTGTCACTTCTCTGGTGGCAGCATTTGAGGGACAGGTTCTTTTTCAGGGGAATTTGGAGAAAACTGTGGTGTGCACTGAAGCAGGTTCACTTGCCATAGAGGGAAAATAGATATTGGAATGCCATTTATTAGCCTCCCTGGGTGGATAATGCAGGGCAGAGCCACATTGTCTCTTTGCACATCCACTGCCTCTTTTAATCCATTAAATTTGGCAACAGAGATTGAATTATGAGGTCAAGTAGGAGTTCAGCAAAAGTTAGCTCTGCTTTCCCTTTGTATTTTCCACTTGGGCAGTGAGTAGTTACTGAGACAGGTGCTCTCTTTTCTGGGGTGAATTCTTCTCTCCTTACCCTCTTTACACCTAAAACTATTCTCAATTGTCCAATTTTTATATACTTATGTATTGCTGCTTCCAGCAGTTGTGTTTTTCTCATTTCACCTTTCAGAAAGGAATAATGCCTAAAAAATAGAGAACTTGTCACTTAGGTACATCTGACCTATTACAAATGTTAAATAAGGTATGAAAGCTTAAAAACCTGAAATAAGACATAAATTAATGTGTGATTTAGGAGAGGAGGGAGCCAAGAACATGCTCATGGTCAGGTCCAGCAGCTCAGCTGAGCTGGAGGAACGTGTTAAGCTGCATAATTTGTGCACTTGAGATTGTTTTTCCACACAATGGTTTTGCCTCTTCAGAGAACGGAAGCGTTCAAAGGAAGAGAAAATTAGGAATGATAATAAACTATCTTGTCAAGGTAAATATTGGTGTTTGCGTGCAGAAGGGAGCGTTTCCTTGAGGAGCCGCCATTCCCCAAACAGGCAACCAAAAACAAACAGAGCCTTTTTCTATCAGCAAGAGGCTATTTCAGGCTTAAACCACACCAGCACAAGCTTTTCATGTCCATGGTGTGACCAGGCTTGGGGCATCCCATCCCTCACACAGTGCTGCTCATCCTCAGCCTTTCCAAGGGTCAGCCCAGCAAAGGCTTCATCAGCAGTAATTATTTAATTGCAACCCCCCCATTTCTCAAAGTCCAGCAGCTGCAGGGGTGTCCCCAACTGTCCCATGGTGATGCACAGGAAAACCACAGAGCAATTGTCCCTTTTCTGGTGACAGAAAGTCAGGGAATGAGAGCAGAACAGGGAAAGACCTGCCCAGGGGTGCTGTGGGTGAAAGCTAAGGCTGCAGACAGGGAGGATTTGCTTGGCTGCAGCAGGATTGTGACCCAGCCCCAGGGAATTCTGCCATCCCTGCCAGGCTCTTCCCTGCAGCACCACCCTGATGTGCTCCGTGTGAAGCACTCAGCCCAGGAAAGACTTGTTTCACTGAGATTCACGTGGGTAGAGCCCAAAAAGGTCAAAATGGGCTCTTGAAGCTTCTCCAAATTGCCCTTTCTCTTGTGCTTCCCATCAGAGGGCAGGGACAGCTTTTTCAGGAGCTGGTTTTTCAGATCTGGGCTTTCCGTTCAAATACACTCTGAAGCTCCAAACTGAAAGCAGATTGGAATTTTTCCCTTAACTCCCCACAAATAACCTGGCACTTTATCTCCAGCCATCATGACTGATACCTGGGTATCACACCTGAATAGATTAAATTGCTTGGAGTTTCAGCAGACTCTGAGACAAGAGAAGGAGACCAAAACACACTTTGTAGCCCCTTTCTGCAGGGATTATCTGAAAGAAACCACCTCTGAGCTGGAGGTGTGATTAATGTCTCTGCTCAGAACCATAGGCAGCCTGCAATTACTGAAGCTGGGATTTGAACACAGGGATTAGTGAAACTGATGGAAAAATCCTCTTGGGCTTCAAGTGGATACAGTGGGTGGAGTATCAGTTTTGCATGGTGTCTAAAAGGTGGAGCCTGCACCTGATAAACCTCCTGCTGAGTAATAACCATATACCCTGAAAATGAAGAGCAATTTCTGTTTGAATAACAGCGTTGCTCCCCAAATCCAGGGCCAGCCTTTCATTTCAGAGGTGAATCTAAGAAAGGGAGGGAGTTCTGACCCACACTGTTAAAGAGAAGAGGGAAAATTACATAAGCAGACTTTGGAATGAGGAGAGAAATGCCATTTGAATGTTTTCTGTTGCTGCATGGGGACACTGCAGTGCAGAAATGATCAGTAATCACACAGCCCCCTCTTCTGAGAGTCTCTTGATAACAATCCATCATTAATATGCCCCAGGTACTCAGCTGGCACTCAGCGTGCTGTGACAAAGCCATCAGCTGCATTTTTGGGCTGGGTGCAGAGGAAGTTCAGAGTTAAAATTGTTGTGAATTGTTTTGCACAAACAAAGTATAAACAGCAGCAGGGCTCGACCCTCAGATTGCTCTGTGTTAATTTTAGAAGTGTGTTTTATTCACCAATAATGGCAGCAGAGGAGAACCTGTTAAGCAGGATGAGAAAAAGATCTGAGTCGCCTGCCTGAGCCCTGTGGGCAGTGTCTCTCCTGACCTGCACTGCTGCAGCTTTCATTGGAGCCACCTCCTGGGTATTTAACTGGGAGAAATCCCAGAGTTCTGCCCCACTGTGGGCACAGGGTGTTTCACTCCATGGGAATGAGTCAAACATTAGGAGATATTTCCCCCAGAGTTTGATTTGGTCACAAAACTGAGGAGTACCTGCAGAGGGATCAAGTGGAGAGGGAGCAAAATAGGCAAATAACTCCAGAGCTGCAGAGTGGGAACTGAGAGAATAAGGTCCAGCAAGGAGCTGCCTGGCCTGGAGGAGAATCGTGCTGCTATTCCAAAAATGCCTCTGTAGGAGGTGGCTTAGCTGTGCCTCTGGTCACCCTTGATCCCACTGCAGCTGGAATTTATTCTTGCAGGAGCACATATCTCTGTGTGGAGTCACCTTGGCTCACTGTAGGACTCAGGTCCCCAGGAGGTAGCTGACTGCATTTTCAAAACACTCCTTCTTTACATATTTACACATCAAACACTGTCCAAGAAGCGACGGGTTGCTGTGGTTTTGTTTTGTTTTGTTTGATTAAATTCTTACTGAGAAAAGCTTCAAGAAAATAATGTCCTGAAGAATTTGGAAGGGAGGGCGCAAGGAGAAGGAACAATCGTAGCAAACAGCTGGTGGCTGAAAATCTGAGCCAGCCAAGGAGGAGAAATGTGGGAGAAGAGAGTTATTCTGGGCTGGAGTGCAAAGCAGTCTCAGAACAAAACATAAACAACACCCTCAAATCTATTTCTGGGCAAGCAGACTGTGTTTCATCCTCACCCTTGTCCAACTCATCTGCGTCCATCAGGGCTCCTGCTGAGCCCTTCTGGAGCAGCCAGCGTGCTCTGGCCACCACCTAGGGAGTGAGGAGAGTACTGAAGCACGAGTTCATTCAAAAGTGGGATAAATAAGCTCCTTCACCACTTTGCCTTTCTTCTTTGTCCCAGAGTTTCTCTCCTGTGCTCCCTCAAGGCTCTTCCAGCAAATATTGCTTTGGGTTCCAACTGCTCCAGCCAAATGAAGTTGCATTCCCTCACAGAGTCCTTCATCCCCCAAGCTTGTGTTGAATCTGTAAGAAAAGCAGTATTAAGGATTGGAAATAACCTCCACAGCAGAAACTCAGGCTCCTGTGAATTCCCCATCTCCTGGGAAGGACTGGAAGGAAAGGGGTGCATGGTGCTGGTCACACCTCAATTTGTTACCAGGCAGGAGCAGCTCCACAGCACTGAATGATGCACATTGCCCCGCTCTGTAGTCAGGCCAGCTCTTCATATTTTGGTTTAAAAATCAAAGGCAATTCTGTGCCTGACCTTCCTTGGCTTACAAGGGATGAGTCCCCAGTGATCTCCACAAAAGCCAAGAAATATGTGGTGGAGAACAAAACCCCATCACCTCCCCCAGAGCCAGAGCAGGGAAAGGGGAAGGTGCCTTAGGGATGAGGTTAAAGCATCTGGGCTATGCTAGGGCAGAGGAAAATTGCTTTTAGAGTGGGGGATCTCAGCTTCAGCCAGTGCAGGACACAGGGCACATCCCACAGTCCCTTGTGTGTGGAAGGGTCATTGAAATCCCTGAGCTGAACAGTGAGAAAGAATTTTTTTTGATTCTTGGTGAAATCCAGCTGATGTTCAGCTGAAGGACTGAACCACACAAATGCTGTCCCTTCCTGAGGTCCTGCCAGGACTGGGTTTCCTTTGTGGAGCACATCCAGCTCCTGCCCAGCTCCTCGGAGACTGAGACACTCAGAAGAAGTCAAAACAGAAAATTGAATTTTCCACCTCCTGGGCCAGCCAAGCTAAATTAGAAATCCCAAAATAAAACCCATCCAGCCACTGTTCCAATGTGTTTCCAAGTCCAAGGCTTTGCTTTCCTCCTGGGTTCTGGGAGCAATGTTGGTAGCCCATGGATGCAGGACACAGTGCTCCAGTCCATGTATCCAGCCTCAGTCATCAGGCACAGGCAGGAGAGAAACAATTTTTTCTGGGGGATTTATGAAAGAAAAATGCAGCAGCACAAGGAGGCTGCAGCAGCCCTTTCCTGCACATTTATGAAAAAATCCTGAAGAGTTTTCTCCCTGATATCATCCAAACCCTGCACACTTACAGCTCCCAGGAGAGCCCCTGATGAAAAAGTCAGATGAGCTATTTTCATTTTGCTGGAAGTGGCCAAAGCGATTTTAGGAAGAGGAAGGTGGGGGCCTGCTGGAGCTTGCCAGAAGGATCTGAAGCATTCAAGTCACATCTTTGCAGCAGCAATCTCGGTCTGACAGCCCCTAAAACCCACAGTGAGGGGGGAAGTGGCAGCTCGTGCTTCCCATGCTGTCCCTCAGCCAAGCTGCAGGTACATTAACTGATTTTTGGAAAGCAGGCAAAGGGGACAGAGAGAAAAATCCTGGAAAACTGCCTGCTCTGCTTAAAATGAGCAGTTCTTCATTACCCATTTCCTTCTGAACTCTGTAAGAAATAAGATGGGGAGAGACAAATGAGAGAAATCCCTTTTTTTGCCCCAAAGCTGCATTGGGGGTGAATGACAGCTCTGGGAGAGCACTGGGAAAGAGATTTCTTCCTGCTCTGAGAAGAGAGAGATCTAGAAGTGACACAGGTCAGAAAAACCCACTCTAAGTACAAGTCACCAGCTACCCAATTCCCACTAACACTGAATTTCTGATATCATTTGTGTAATTCAATTGCCCACACTCAGATGCCCCCTTCTTCCACTAGCTTCTCTGAGTTACTCCCTACCTTAGCTCTAGGCCAGACATTAAACTGAGACCTGGCTGATCCTCCTCAGTCAATCCTGATTTTTTTTTTAAGTGGCATTTTTGAAATGTCTGTAACTAAAGTCAGAATATGGATGCATTTTGTTTCCATACCTCTAGGTGCTATTTTATTTCAATTAATATGACACTGCAAACCAAGCTGCACTGCCATTTTAACAACAGGACCATTTAACACAGGTCAAGTTCCCTGTGATTTTTCTTAATATCTCTTCCTCCAGGATCCTAGTGTCTGCTTCTCTCCCAGCCCTGGGATTCCCAGCCCATTCTAGAGGGTCACAGTGGAGCAGCTGGAGATGAGGCAGGGGCACAATCCAGTCCCTAATTCCATTCCTGGCTGTGGTGTCTCACAGAGAGATTTTGGGCACAGTTTTCAGCTGTTTCCTCGCAGGTACCGTGGGGACAGGGCTGTGCACCCACCTGAGAGCAGCTCTGGGTGCAGGGCATGGGGAAAACAGCGACAATCAGCCTCAGAAAAACTCCCAGCCAAAATCAGCCAGGCTCAAACAGAGTGCACTTGTCAGTCTGAAACCAAAGTTGTGTTTTCAGGTCATTTCACTCAGTGTTTTTCTTTCTTTCTTTCTTTCCTTTTAATAAAAAGGAAAGGAAAGAAATGTGAAATGAACCGAGACAACTTTATCATTTTGGGTTTTACTTTGGGGGAAATTTCACCCTTTCCCAGTCCAAACCTGCACTAGGAAGTTCTCTCTCTGCCTTACAGAATATTCACTTGGATTTCCATTAAGTACTGTACAAACATCAGATAGAAGGCTCCCAAGTGCAAATATTTTTTTATTAGATTTAGATTTTGGGAAACAAAAAAGATAAATAGAAAACAAGTTGCAACTCCATCAAGGGTTTTAATGAAGCCCTGTCCAGCAAAGTACCTAAGGTTGAGATTAATGCTTCACTGGCCTCTCTATGTTATTTTAATGATGTGCTTAATGTGAAAAGATTTTCTGAAGCAGTTTAAATGGTAGTGGGGAAGGTGCATAAACAGCAGTTCAGTCAGAGGGCACTGAAAGGAAGGCAGAGTTTCTCTAGCAAATGCAGAGAAGCTTTCTCTGTGCTGTCCTCTATATTTGGATGCTCCTTTGGGTGACAGGTGTACAACCCCTCATGGCACCTGCAAGGAATTTAGGGAGAGAAGAGTCTTGCAGAGGGGTTCATGTCCTAATCCTTGTACATATTATCTGCTCCTAATGCCACAAACTGGAGATAACAGCAGCGAGGAAGGTGAGATTTGCATAACATTGATCAGTTTGAAACCTGCAGTAAGCAAAAGTGCTTTTTGATTGCATTTCCCAGTGCAGCAGCAGCCAAATCTTTAGTTATTCAGGTCAGCTCTCACAGCAGCAATTGCACCTCTGCAAGGCGAGCTGGGGATACAATCACACTTGGAGCCAGAGAGGACGAAAAGCTATTTATTTGGACACATTTAAAGCCATCTGCACAGCCCTCCTTCCCCACCCAGCCAGGGACCTGAAAGCTTTTAAGGTTTGTTTGGCTTCTGCTTGAGAGACCTCGGCCTGGGGAGAGCCATGGCCAAGGGCTGGGAGAGGCTGGGGGCAGCAGGTCCTGGGGAGGAGGGGTGGGAAGCCACCATGGCATAGAGAGGGGAGGAAGGGATGGAAAGAGCTGCTCTGGTAGTGCTGGCAGAGGATTTGTACTCCCAGCCCTGCCCACACTGGGCACGAGCAGGACTAAGGGTTTGTGCATAACCCCTGTGCTGCTCAGTAAGCAAATGTGAGAGAGAGCAAAGCTCTGTCTGGAGGGGGAGAGAGAGAAACTCTGCCAGGTGCACCTTCAGTGATGCCAGGCTTTGGGCTCAAAGCCCCTCTGCAGGCTGAAGTGAGAGCCTGTCTACAGGGGGACACTGTGCAAGTGCCAGCCCTGAGGAACCAGCCAGTCTGAGCCAATCCAAAAGGTCAGTCCCACCACAGAAACCAGTTCTCTTCACAACTGTTAGCACAGAGAAGATCGTATAGAATTGTGAAAATATGGTATGAGATTGGCAAGAATGCAGGTACACCACAACAGGGATTTTAACATTCCTTTTATACATTCTACATTACTACAAACCACCAGAGACAATGAAAATTTTCATTAAAGAACTCTTAAACTATTGAAAACAGGTTTCCATCAGCCATGGAGGCAACTGCTGTAAATAGGATTTGGCCCAGCAAGGGGAAGGTCAAAGCTTCAGCTGCCTGCAGGGGCACAGTCAGAGGTGAAATGGCCATAGCAGTGGGCAGGGGGTTGGAAGGTTTCATCCCATAAATATCCCCTGTAGGAGGACCCCACTTTCACTCCCTAAACCCTCAGTGCTCCAGGGCCAGCATCCTGCAGGGACAGGGCAGCACTGGGGGATGGGGAAGAGCCCTGTCCTGTCCTGTACAGGTGAGCAGGGTCACCTGCAGGGTGACACCACCTCCACCACCCCCTCTGCAGGGGAAAGGCACAGACACTTGGAAAAGTTCTTCAGTTTCTGAATTTGTGCCCACAATCAGCCACCACCCCACCCTGTGTTATGTGAAAGAACAGATGGGGAGGCGGTTCCCCTCACACTTAAAAAAAAAAAAAATTGCTTGATCATAAATAGTGATTTCAATTGATGAATCATTTGGACTCATTTTAGGTCTCAAGTCATATTTAACAGTGCTATAATTGTGGCATGAAGAATTCACTCCTTGCTCATGTATGTTCTTGTTAGAGTTGGAGCAAGTTAAATTATTATTTCTTTTTTAGAAGGACAATTTAAATGACAGTCAACCAAGAATATAGAAAAATGTTCTGATATTAAATGACTGTGATCAGTCCTTGTCTCCTCATGCTCTTTCACACACACAAACACCAGTCCCCCTGCCCAAGTGTGTAAAGCTTTGTTTTTACAGCCCAAACAACAACACTTGAGTAACCTTTCACATACCACTTGTGTAACCTTTCACACTGAACTTGGAGCCTTTCTCCAAGTGCAGTCACACTTGGGAGGTCAGTCCAGACATGTCAAGCACAGGATTTGAGACTGAAAAGAGAAACATCCGAGATAATAAAAATGTGCTTCCCCCTCAGGGGAAAATTTACAGAATTATTTTTATGATCAGAAATAATTTATTGATGGGAAATGAGATGCTAGGTAAGGAAATTCACCGTTAGTCCCAATAGTTTGTCCTGTGAGTTGCTCAGGAATGTCCAAGCATGTGGAATCCTACGGCTCAGCTCAATGAGAGCCACACCAAACAGGGGCCAGAATTTGGGTTTCTCAGGGGAAATGTTAATCAGGACCTACTGAAGGTCCTTTAAACAGCCAGTGTTTTATGACAGGATGGGATATGGCTGAACCTACTCCAGTCAATGCTTCCATGGGCTGGAGAAGGAAATACTGATGTGTTTTCAGGCACTGGTGAGGTCAGAAATTCTTTCAGAGCCTGACTATGAGAAATGCCAAGTGAGGGTCCCAACAAGACATGGGATCAGCCTGGTCAGTCCTCTCCTAAGAGGGCTGGAAGGCAAAAAAAGGCTATTTAAAAAAAAGAGGGAAAGGGCTCAAGATTGATGAGGTGGGCAATAGCTCATATTTACATATCTGGGGCCTCCCTGACAGCAGAAAAAATAAGTTAGCCCAAAAAATAGAAATCTAATCTACATTCACTTCCCAGCTTGTCAGAAGGCCTCGGTGCAGAGCAGCCCCTCTTGGCTGCACAGGGGTGTCCCACAGAGGGACCCCACCAATAAATCTATTTGATTTCCTGTTATGAGAAGCAGACAAAGAGATATGGCCAAGGATGGGCAGAGCTGTCTGCACAAGGGAAGAGCCTGTGCTTTCACCCTAGACTCAAACCCACCCTGTCTGAGGTTAGTGAAAGTTCAGTTCACTTTGGGGCTTTTTTCCCGTTATTTCTCCTTTCCGTGCCTTCCCGTGGGAGCTGGAAGGAGACAGGACAAAGCATTTCTTTCCTGCTGGCAACGAGCAGCCCTGAAAGTGTCACAAAAAGTTTGCTCTTGAGAGATTTCCAGTCTGAGGGTGTGATCTTGCAGCCCCTCCAGATGTGAGTAATGCCGTGACATTTTTAATGGCATTGACCGCGGCTGGTGAGAATTTCTTGGCATTTCTCTCCAAGTGTTTTCCCCACACCGCTCCTTTCTCACTCTCTTCTCCCCTCCATCCAGTGCATGTTACACACACACAGAAAAGGAAAGACTTCAGGTGACAAAGATGTTTTTTCCCAAAGCCCTGGGGACCTGGTGACTGCAGCTGCCTGATAAAGTTCCTCTCAGGAGGGGACATCACCCCTCCAATTCCGTTTTGCCCACAGTCCAGGACTGATTCTGATCCTGCAGCCATGACTAAGAGAATGGCAGGAATTTTCCAGAAGTTCAGGAGGTTTCCAACAACACTTGAAAGGAATTAGGATGAATGTGGTAGCATTGCAATGTCTTTTGTGAAATACCACAACCAACACCCTTGTTTCTGTGAAGGAATATTTTCAGAACTGCTGGGAATTCCCCACAACATCAGGAGTCTCACTGGATCATTGCTTCTCCCAGCAAGATATTTCAAAACCTTTTATGGATGTAAATTTGCTCATTTGAATTTTGTGGGTTTTTCCCTTTAGAGAGACCCAAGATCTATGAAAAGGAAACAGATTTTGATAAGGTTGTGAAGGTGGAATTGAGGAGCAAACAGAAAATCCAGTGCACAGCAAGCGGGAATCCCGAGCCCAGGATCGAGTGGAAGTGGCAGCCTTGCAGCCTCACAGACACCCTGTAAGTGACATCCCTATGGATGAACATGTTCCTGAACTGTTGGGTATTTCCAGCCAGGTTTTCTTCCCACTCTATCCTAATTATCTGAGCTAAAATCACAACCAGAGAGAAGATCTCCACGGTTCTGAGCCCAGCTGGCATCTGGTTGTGTTTGTGCACCTTGTGTATTACCTGAATTGTGTTAAATGAGTTTAAAGTGACTAAAGATCATTGAATTTTCCTTTACCTTGACCAGCAATGCTGGTCTCTGACTTTCCCTAGCCCTCTTGAACGCTGTAAATATTTGACAAAGGAAAACCAGCAGGATTTGTGGGCAGAGCTTTTTCCAGACATACCTGCTGAAGACTTGGCTCCTTAAATCCCTAAGGGATTAATGGCATTTCCCAAGGGCTGTCTTCACCCATGCATGTTGTGCTCAGGCTCCTGTGGCAGCCTCCTGTAGTGTCCCTGAAGATGGGAGAGGGAATTGTGTCTTACTGGGAACCCTTCTGTGCTGAAGGCTGAGGTGTGAACATGCAGCAAAGTCACTGGGTCAAAGCTGCCAGAGAGGAAGGAGGCCAGGGAAAACCAGGATGCCTTTGGAGATTTGTCTAAGGAGACATTCCCTTTGCTCCTGCAGCTCCCTGAGCAGAGGGGTCTGCAGAGAGAGGCCTAGGCTGATGCCCATTGCTTCCCTGGTAGCCCCTGGGCATGTGCAGGAGCCAGGTCCTGCACAATTCTGACCACTTCAGCTCCTCCCTGCAGTAAGAGGGATGAAATCAGGTTTTCCACCCATTAAAAACTGAAGACAGATCTAGAAAGCAAGGGACAAAATTGCTGGATAATGTCTTATTTTCTCACTCATTTGCTGCTGTGAATAGCAAGCCATGAGACAGGAAAATCAGGGAGAATCCTTCTCCAGGTTTTCTGTGCAGCACAGGGATGTTGGGTGATCCAGCCCAGCTTGGGAGTGACCCTGTGTGCCTGCCCCAGGGTGGTATCCCGCAGTGACACTGCTCCTGGGAGAATAACCTCAGGGATTTGATGGCTTTGTGGGCACTGCAGGGCAGCAGGAGGCACAGGGCTCTGCCTGGGAGGGGTTCAACAAGAGCAGGGTGGAAACACCACATGGAAACAGGTTATGCATCCTCTAGGAAAACCACGGAGGTGACCCGAAATCTTTTCCAGACCTTTCTGTCTAAGGGGAGAGAATTGGCCATGAGTGCTGAATTCAACCAGATCCAAACCAGTGACCTGGTGGCAAAGGACCTCACATAACCCTTGTTGCAGCTTTCTGGCTCTCTGATCTTATCAATTTAAATACAATTGCAGAGTGGCTCTACCTCTGCTGGCCCCAGGGGCAGCCTTATCTTGCTGCAGCAGAAGCTGGAGGAGGATTCCTGTGGGAAATGACACAGCCCCCATTTCCTTCTGTTGTCTGACTTCCTCTCTCGCTCTCTTTCTCTCCCCCCACTCTGCCTCAGCAGTGCCCTTTGAATCCCTGAGCACCAGCATTGTTCCTTAGAGCTGGGATGTGATTTTACTTCCTCTGAGCTTTTCCCCTTCATCCTCAGGAGAGGATTGTGCCTTGCAGGAAGTCCCTCAAGATCTTCTGATTAGGCTCTTCTGAGGGCCTCAAACCCTCCCCTGGCCCAGGGTGTTGCCCCTGTGCTTTGTGTGGCTTTGGCAAAGGCACAGATGATTTGTGGAGGGATTTTCTGCAGCATCAGCCCTTGGTCAGCACTTATAAAAGTCCATATTCATTTTACCTCCTGAGACCCCCGTGGTGAGCTCAAAGCCTTTGCATTTCTAGCAATGGAGCAGTGTCTCTGCTCAGTCTTACCAAGTTGAGGAAGATGGGAAAGTTTTTGCCCTGGATGGTGCAGCTGGACCTTCCCACATGACGTGTTCCACACTCTGCTCCTTGCCCATATTCCCAAATGAAGATTGATAAGTGTCTTCTGTGGAATGTGCAGCATTAAAGGGGCCTTCTCCTGTTCTGTCCCAGTATTTATCCATTCTACTCCCTCAGCCCATACTTCCTGTTGGAAGCTGAGCACAGGCAGACACTCAGCAACATCCACCTCCCCACAGTTTGGAGTGACTGGCATTTTGAATTTGGAAATATAACTTATATTAGCCAGATAAAACCCACATGATTTAATTAATTGTCCAGTATTTTCCATTTCTAATCTTTGCAAAGACTGGGGGTTCATTGCTGGTCATGCACTGATTTTGTTTGCCTTTGTCAAGGTGCTTTGTAAATAATTTGGAAATGTTGCAAAGAAGGAATGGAGGAATTTCACAAAGATGTAACAGACTCCAGCAGCAACTGTTCTTAGGAGTATTTAAGACCTAAGATTATTGACATTTTCTCATTCCAATTCACCTCCCTGAATACCTTGAACACCATCTCTGCTTTTCCACCTCCAGGTGCAATCCCGAGGGGCCAAAAGTTGTGGTTTGGGAGAACACAGTCATAGGGAACAAGATCAGGAGCATCGAGAACACCCCCATGAGGCAGGGGGATAAACCAAAGGTATGTGTGGGATGGCCTGGGGATGATGTCAGAGGATGCTCACCCCAAGCTCTGGTTCCCAAGCTGCTCAGGGTTCTTTGCATGCTTGGAATTCCCCAGTGCTGGGATCATCCCAGATCTTTGCTGTTTACAAGTGCTGAGGTTTGGGAATGATGTCACCCACCCTGTTTAAACTCACCCAAGACTTCTGGGTCAAAACCTGTGTCTCCCTCAGTCTTGAGAAGGTGTGAGAGTGGTTCAGTTCGAGGAGTGCTGTGATGTGAACACTGATAAGGACTCTGAGATCATGAAACACTTGGAGAGCTCTTGGTCCTGCCCCCCCCCCACCATTGTCCTGGCCCCCTTTGTCCTGCTCTGTTTCCTCTACTCCCAGCAGCAGGAGCTGACCAGGTGTGTGCTCACAGTGCCTGCTCTGATTTGCAGAGTGTGCAGGTCTCAGATTGAAGCCAATTCCCTGCAAGAATGAAGGAGGGAAAACCTTCCTTGGACACTTCCCAGCCTGCTCCCCCTTCCAACAGCCCTGGGCTCATCCTGCCTGTGTGACCTGCAGAGATGCCCCCAGGAATTCCCTGTTCATTGTCCCCCAGGTGCTTGTGGTGACACTGACTGATGTTCCACACATCCAGGCTGGGAATGTGCAGTTGGATTCGGGGCCTCTTGGCTCTCCTGGCTCTGGCTGGGATTACCTGCTGGACTTGCAGGGTTGCTGGCTGCAGGAGTGGGTTTGCAGCTCCAGGTTTGGAGGTGGATGTCCCAGATGGTTCAGTGTCTGATCCTGCAGGGTGCTGGACACTGCTGTTCCAGTCCTGGGTCACCTTTGAGCATGGGAGATCCTTGAGTTAAGGATCCTTGAGTTTATGCTTAAAGTTAAGCACAAAGCTAAAGTGCTCTTCTGGACTGGGTCCAGACTAAATCAGCATCTGGCAGGATCAGTGCCTCAGCCATCTGCTCTTTCTCAGGAGACTTTCCAGTTCTAAACATAATCCAAACCAGAGCTCTGAAAACATGGAGCTTGGGCTGGGAAGGAGAAAATCAGTGTTCGCCTCTCATTCCTGAGTTTTTCCATTGCTGGGAGATATTTATAAATTGGATTTATTTAGATGGCATGGTGCCCCTTAAGCTCTGGCTTTAATGTGTTCTTTAAGAATTTTACATCTTAGGTAAAAGCAACCCCCTAAAAGTGCTAATTATTTATAAAAATGGAGGTTGGTGACATTTACCTTCAGAGTTTCTTCTTTTTCTAAGACTTTTTGGTTGCTGCATGGGCTGACAAGAGCTTTGAGACTCTCAGAGCTACTGTTTGTCTCCATATATATTATATACATATAATCAGCTTTCACATATTTTATTATTAAAGTTACAAGTTACATTATTTTACAATTTATAGTATACTCATTCTTTTTCTCCTTGGCTGAAAACACAGTCTGAGGTGCTTCCTATTAATTCTTATGTCCTGATTAAGATTTATTCTAATTAATATAACTAAATTATGGGAATCTCAGGTTTCATTCCCTGATTACATTGCAGACAGTTCCTGTCCTTATCCCTTTCTGAAGTTCAAGACTCTGTGTTAATTGGAGTCTTTATATTAGAGAATATAATTCTTTAAAAAGTCACTGAGGAAAAAGTTTTCAGACTTTTCCTTGAGTTTTATCAGTCATTATTCCCACCAGGAATGGAACAAGAAACAACCCAATCCATTCCCACCATGTCCCTGCAAGTAATTCACCAGCATTGACCAAGGAGATGAAAAAATAAAAAATACTGAGTCTGAGCTTTCAGGAAATGCGTTAGGAACCTGGGATTAGCTGAGGTTGGGGATTTTCCTGTGGGATTTCAGCTGTCTCATGAGCACTGGAGTCTTGGGCAGAAGGTGGAATTCATCTGGGCTCTAGGATTTGTCAGCACCCAAGAGTTCACCCTTGGGAGCTGTAGCAATATAAACTGGTCCAGCCACATGTGGAAACTTGCATTAACTGTTTAGAGCTGCTAAAAATATGGAATAACTCCCCTGGAATCACCAGATCCAGAAATTTGCCCACAGCAAGCTGCCAGGGCAGCAAGCACGGGTTTTTCCAGCAAACCCCTGGTGCTCTTTGATCACATGAAGCCCTTCAGACATCTCCTGACAGAAGTGCCATGTAAAATTGAGCTCTCCTGTCATCATCTTCATCATGATTATTCCATGAGTATTCCACAGATAGAGAAGTGAATTTCACCTCCTCCTGCCTTCCTAAGCCTGAGTCTCACTCCTGAGGAAAAGCATGAGGTTATGGTTCAGGTAATGATGCACTTCAGTGAAGTTTTTCAAACAGTGGTTGAGGCAGTTGCACTGCGATAGTTTCATTTTCCCTGGGGTTCTGAGTCCACATTGAACTTCTCACTTTGGGAGTTAAGGCACTGCATGGCTCCTCTGAATCTGCTTTTTCACACCAGGTGTAACACCTGTGACTGCAGGAATTGCCTGACTTTTCAACTCACAAGGAGCTAGGTTGCTATTTTATTTTCTTTCCTGTCAGCAAAATAACAAACTGGACTGAGCTTGGGACCAGCAGAAGGGAATAGCAAGATTCATGCATAATTCAGCTCTCTCTGGGGGGTTCTTTTCATCTCTTTTCTCCCTTTCATGTCTATATGAGAGTGGCCAGGCCACGTGGATGTTTCTGCTGGTGAAATTCACAACCACTCAAGAAAACTGACCCAAAAATGCCAAGTTTAGACCTCCTGAAGGAACAAAAAGTCCCCATTAGAGCAGTGGGATGTGTGTGGTGAGAAGTGTGTGAGCTTCTCAGCCAGGCTGTGCCAGGGAAGGGGACAGGCAGAGGGAGGGCGTTGGGACACAGCAGCCACTCCCTGGGGATCAGCCCAGGTGTGTCAGGCACTGCCCAGGCACAGGAGCACGTGGAGCTGTCCTTGGTGGGGCTGGGGAGAGCCTGGCCAGCAGCAGGGACATCAGAACTGCCCCTTTGTCTTTCCTGACCTCCTAAATTCACAACCGCTCAAGAAAACTGACCAAAAAAAGCCAAGTTTAGACCTCCTGAAGGAACAAAAAGAACAAAAAAATCTGTAGTTACAGGAGGAAGGAGCAAAGGGTGGTGATAGCTCAGGACCAGCCAGGATTTACCCACCTGCTCCAGGGGCTGGAGGGTGATCAGTCCCTCCATCCCACAGTTAACCTGCAGTTAGCCCAGTCCCCAGCCCAGTCCAGCAGCTTTCCTGACCTCCCAGTGCTGCCACCAGCTCTGCTCATGCCGAGGAAGGCACTGGCTGCTCCCTTTCCCAGTGACAGAACACCCCCTGCCAGAGATGGGAGCCAAGCTGGAAGTTCTCAGCCAGCTCCCAGGCTTCTCTTCTCACTCATCCTCAGTCCATCCTTTAGCATGTTTTGAGTGAATGAACTCCAATCCTGGATCAGGACTGTCAGGCTGTGCAAACAAGTGCTACGCTGTGCCACTCAAGTGGATGGATTAGCAGTGAGCTGAATGCTTTCTGTGCAGGGTCCCTGCTGAAGTTCTGTAATTCCATCTCCCTGTAGCCACCTCCAGCCCAGCTCTGCCAGAGTCAGACAGCTGAGACATTTTCCACCCACGTTTCCCACTCCTCATCCTCGCCCACAGAGAGCTAACGAAGTGAAAGAAGAAGGATTGTTAACTGAAGCTCTCGGGTGGGGAGGGATTAGACAAAGGAAAGAGAAAGCAAGGAATAACAAGAGATATTAATTCATGCTGGCTCCAGCTTAAGAAAGGTCTTGTTGCTCTGTCCTTACTGCAAGATGTCTTAAAACACTCACAGTGCACGGCTGGGGAATGTTATTTGGCTGCTTCTAAAATAACTTATTTTTATCAGTTCAGGAACATTACATATGGACTTTATTGAACTATTCCATCAGGAGTTTTCCCAGCAGCAAGCTCTATTTACTTGTCAGAGCTGTTCTTCAGAAATCAGTCATTGCTTATTGAGCTTTAAACTTAGTTTATTCTTTCCTAGTAATTATTTATTAGCTAATAATCCCTTCCTTGGGCTCGCAGTATTGGGTGGCCTATAGGTTAAGTAATAGGAAATGGAGTCCTTAATTCCAAATCCAACCCAGGCAATGCAGCCTGGGATGTGTTTGGTATGCAGCGAGCTCCCAGGATCCCATCCAGCTCCCACTAGGAAGATGTCTAGACATTACATGCCAATAATTTGTTATTCCTTAGCCTTGTGCCAGTGCTGCCTGCACAGCAGCTGAGGGTGGGACAGCCCCTGTGTCACTGCTGCTCACAGGGCCAGGGAAGCTGCAAACTGCACATTTCCAGGCTGTATTTTCAGTGCAGAGACACAAAGTTATAAGGCAACTGCAGGTTTCACATCAATCATTATTCAGCTCAGCAGAGAGTGCTGTGCTCTGGGTTTTCTGAGAAGCAACTGTGGGGTGAGCCCTGCCTTGATCATGGAATCACAGACTGGTTTGGGGTGTGAGGGACTCAGAGATCCTCCAGTGCCACCCCTGCCATGGCAGGGACACCTTCCACTGCCCTAGGTTGCTCCAGCCTGGCCTTGGGCACTGCCAGGGATCCAGGGGCAGCCCCAGCTGCTCTGGGCACCCTGTGCCAGGGCCTGCCCACCCTCACAGGGAACAATTCCTGATTCCCAATATCCCATCCAGCCCTGCCCTCTGGCAATGGGAAGCCATTCCCTGTGTCCTGTCCCTCCAGCCCTTGTCCCCAGTCCCTCTCCAGCTCTCCTGGAGCCCCTTCAGGCCCTGGCAGGGGCTCTGAGCTCTTCCTGGATCCTTCTCTCCAGGTGAGCACCCCCAGCTCTCCCAGCCTGGCTCCAGAACTGCTCCGGCCCTGGAGCAGCTCTGTGGCCTCCTCTGGACTCATTCCAACATGTCTCAAACTTTTCTACCCTGGCTATGATTCCAGGAGTGGAAAATACTTCTCCAGGTGCAGGAACTAAGAACACACAGGATTATCCCCTCAGAATTTTTCCACTGTCTGCTAAAGGTCCCCAGATTCGGGGATTGTGCCCTGCAGAGTCCAACAGTTTGCACTGTTAATAATGGGGAAAGATCTCTGAGTTTGGGTACTCAAGTTAAACCATTTTTTCATTAGAGGTGGCATTTAGAAGAACAAAATCTTTATCCCAACCTGCCACTGTGACCAAACACACACAGATTTCAAAGTTCAGCTACCAAACCAACCTGGATTAGGTTAGTTTGACAACTGAGAACTTTATTTCAGAAGTTGGAAAGATAACTGGGCTCTCAGGCTCAGGGATTTACTCAGGAGCACACAGCTGGAGTGAAAGGTTGATACAGAATGGTATCAAGGGATTCATCTTACAAGAAAATCACTCAAAATCCTGAATTGCCAGATCTGGGATCACATGCAGATCTCTGCTGGGTGCTGTTGGTTTAAAAGTCACAATCTGAGGACCCTGGGAGGTGCCACTTGTGGGCCCAGGCAGGGAAGTTCCTGATCTGTGGTGCTCAGGTGTGTGAGGAGCTGGGATCCAAGTACATAACAATGACTGGAGCATCAAACAAGAAAATTACTTTCTCTCTAATCCTCGCTAGTTTTTTTTCCCTCAAGAATTTGCCCCCAGATTGTTTCCCACTGTCATTTACCATCTTTTTCACCTTCATATCTAGACACGACTGAGATTAGCTCCAATGAGGTCTTGGGATAGCTATTTGCTCTTTTTTTCTTTTTTTTTTTTTTTCTGTTTTCCCACTGCCCTGCCAGACTTTTCCTGAGTTATGGAGTTGGACATATCAGCATCTGTCTGTGTGTGTGCTCATGAGCATTTACCTCTGGGCCACCAAGCAGCTTGAGGCATTGCATCAGTGTTTAGAAGAGCCCCAGTGTCACCCCTAACACTTTGGACATGTCCCAAAATGGATATTTTATGATTTTGCCTGGCTCTACAGCATTATCCTCCACTTCCCAGCTAGAGCTGTCACTTAGGAAGACTAATTGCTGTTAAAAAGCTGTCCAAATGTATCCCCTCCTGTCCTCAGCACGTACATTTATATTGGCTTTTGCTCTTCCCAAACATGAAACCCTCAGATCCATCAGCCATGAGGAGAAAGACGTTGGTCCTGATTCAGCAGGAATTCCAAAGTGCTGCTCAGGGCTCTGAACATGAGCTCCTTCCCAGCCTGTGGCACTGGGCCACTGCTCCAGGACCAGCACCAGGAGGAGGAGCAGGCTGCTTTTATAGCCAGGCTGATTTTATAGCCAAGGCAGAGCTATTTTCACATCATAAATCACTCAGAGCTGCACAGCTCTTTCTGTGCTGGACACCAGAGGGAGTTGGGTTTGCTGCTCTCCTTGTTCACCCCTAAATTTGGGGGTTCCCCATTCTTGTGTTTGGTGCCCATGAAAAGTACAGACTTTTCCACTCAGCCCTTATTCTGCTGCAAATGCTCACCATTAGAATGTCAAATGCACATGGGATCAAAACCTTTGGAACTCATTTCCCTGCAGGATTTAAAGTACCAGATTTCAGCAAATCTTAAATAACTCAGAAAATTCATCCCACACAGCTCTAGACACACTCATAGGGCAGCTTTAGGAGGGGTAAAGGAATGTCTTGTGTGAGTTTAGTTTAGGATATTAAAAAGAAAGTCCAGAGATGCTTCTGTGCACTTCAAAGGGCTCTCTGGAGATAAGGACAAAGGGCCAGAGGGTGTTATGAGTTTTTATTCTCAAAGGCCTTAGAGGATGGCAAAGAAAGTGCTATTTGTTCCAAATGTGAGGGCTCAGAGCTCCTCAGGTGAATGGCTGCAGGGGAAGCAGAGGAATCCTGCAAGCACATCTCTGTCTTGGTGTCTCAGGCCCGGCTCACACTCCAAAGGAATACACAGAATAATTAAAGGCATGGTCTGTGGATATTCCTGTGTGAGCCTTAGAGGCTGCACCGTGACAGGGACAGGGCAGTGCCACATGGCTGAGCCTTGGGAGCTTTAAGGAGCACAAGTTCTTAAGGACATGTTTGAGCTCAGCCCCAGGAGTAACAGAACCCCCTCCTTTTCTGATGTGGTGAAGCTCAGGACAAGTGCTCCTTCCTTCACCACGATCCTCCCTTTCTGCATTTGCCCAGTGTTACAGCTCTGGCAGCTTCTCCAGAGCTTCCTTCCTCCCTGAACAAGTCCTGTGCAGCTCCAAGGAAGGGTTTTGGAATCACAGGGCTCCCAGCCCAAAGGGGCCACTCATTCCCTCCCTTCTCTGAGGGGAAAAGCAAAATCCTGCAATACTCTTTGTACCACATCCAGAGGAATTACCTGTTTCCCATGCAAATGTGGATATTCCCCACATAACCCAGAGCTGAAAAGCAGGAAAGGGAATAGATGGTTGTGGGATTGTGTTTGGATGGATCATCCAGGCCCTTCTCTTCAGCTTTTTGCCTGATGTTGTCACACAAAGACCTTGGCAGTTTCTCAAAAGAGGACCCTGTTTTTCATGGGTAAGACAGGGAAAAAATGGAAGGGTAAGGTTTAGAAATGAGGAGGAAAGAGAATGAGCTGGGCTGAGATGATGAGAGACAAAAACCAAGTAGCAGCACTTGTCTAGAAACAACTTTCTTAACAGCTTTTCTATCCTCACACACACCCTCAGAGCCATTCCTTGTTTCCTCTTTGTGGGCAGATCGTGAGCACCCTCACCATGGAGGACAGCAGTGCCTCGGGAATCTATTACTGTGTGGCTTCCAATAAGGTGGGCGAGGAGGAGCGGAGCATCGCCTTCTACGTGTCAGGTAAGCAACAGGAACACCTCACCACAGGCAGCTGCTGCTGCTCTGCTTTCCCTGGGAGGCTCACGTGGCTGCTAAGTGCTGGTTCAGACTACTGGCCATCCCTATGTGTTGTTTTTTGGAGCACTCCCAGTCCGGCAGTCCCAAGCTCCTCACCCCACACAAGGCAGGCTGGATATGTCCAGCATCAGCCCCGATGGCCCTTTGCCCTTTGCAGCTGCAGCCCCAAGTCCCTCTCTCTGTGCCTTAAAGCAGCACTGGTGACATTTGAACGCTGTCCTTGGGAAACCTCTGGCAAAGCTGAGGCCTTTGTGGTGTTCCAGAGGCCTGGAGCCTCTCCCTGAGCCAGGAGAAAGGTTGGTCTCCAAGGAAATCACACAAAGGTGAGCAAGGCCAGGATGCAGCCCAGTCCAGGGCTGGTGGCACTGTGACATTGGAGCCCTGCCTGGGCCTTTGCAGTGCCCTTTGTGCAGGGAGGAGGTTCTTCAAAGAACACAAATCCAAACAAATATCCTCTTAACCTTTCAGCACAGGAATTCTTTAGGAGTGAGATCAAGATCTACATCATGCTTTCAGGAGAGATGGCAGCTTAAAAAGAGAGGAGAGTCCAGGGACAGCCTTGTTCAAGTGCTCACCCAGAACAAACTGAAACATTTCTGTGCTCACTTTCTGGATGAGTGGATGTTGGCTGGCAGGATTTGCATCAAAATATCGATTTTTAGAACAAAGAGTGCAGAAGTGTCCTGGAAAGTAAATGTCTGATTCTCACTGCTTGGTTCCTTGCCCATGAGCAAGTTGGGAGGGCAGAGCTCACCCGTGGCAGGGATCTGCACTCCTGTGCCTCTCCTCCGTCCTGGGTTGTTTGACTCCATTGCTCCAAAGGAATCCAGCACCTTTCAAATACTTGTAGCCAAAAAAGGGCTCACCAAACTGTTCCCATTGATGTTACACACAAATGCCAACAGAAAAATGCCACCCAACAATAATGAAGCAGGAGCCATGGAGGGGACAGATTTCACCTCCATTAGATGTGACAGGAGATAGGAGAGGCTTTCAGCCTCCAAAAGATATATCCCAAAGTTCTAACTCTCATTTACTCATGGAAATGCCCTTCAAGGTGCATTTTTGGGAGATACAGCTCAGATATAAGAGTCCCCAAGATGTCCAAGGCAGGTTGAAGACCAGCTATTAATTTTACACCTCAACCCTTCCAAGTGTTGAGTGTTCTGCTGGGAATTCTGCAGCTGCCATGTCTGGGTGGGTAAACCCAAAGAAATAAGCCACGAGCATAAGGTCAGATCCAAAGGGTTAGATCATCCCATGCACCTTGCACAACTCTGGTTTATTTTAACAATAAAGTTATGTAGGGTTTTTTTTTCCACCCACAGTAGCTAATATTTCAATTTTTTTATTTGAAGGTCCATCTAGCTATGTTTTGAGACACAAGTGTTTTAATGATGCAGTTTGAATGATGAAGGAAGGAAGTGAATGACTGGGTGAAATTACTGACAGTGGTTATGGTGGGAACGTTTCCATTCACCCAAGCAGAGCAGGAGGTGAACAGGCCTTGGCAAGACAGATGTATTCCAGCCTGTGAAGGGAAAACTGGGAGTCTGTGCTCTTCTGGGGAAGAGGCAAATGCTGACCGAGCATGACTGGCTTTAGAAAGTGCTGTATTTAAAAATAGTGGTGTTTATGGATTAGAAAGGAATGAAAGGGTCATGCTGCAGCAGTGAACAGCAGCAGTGCCCTGCTGTGGGCTTCCTCCACAGGAGGGTCCTCTCTGAGGGCTGCTCCAGCAGGGAGGGCCAGGCTGTGGGGAGAGCTCTGCAGGTCCTCCTCACACCTGGAACAGCTGGAGCAGCTCTGGGTTACTCTGCCCAGGAGTTTTCTCCTGTATCAGTGTTGAGGGACATCCAGGAATGGCCTGAGAGGTTCCAGGCAGAGGAAGCCAAACAGCACAAGGCTCTGAGCTGGCCACTTGATGGTTTTGAGGAGTTTCATTCTGTGCAGGTTGAACCTCAGGGCCGAGCTAAAGGTTGGGGTAAAGCTTGAGAGCGCACGAGCAACACGTGGGACTTTGGGGCATCTGGGAAATGTTTGTAGCATTTCACAGCTCTCTGCAAAGCAGCTGCAAGTGTGGTACCCCACGATTAATTCAGCAATTTGCTGATTTTAAAGACCTGCTCCCCCATTATCTCCTACCAACAAACAAGCTGCTGCTCCCTGAGCTGCTTTCATACCTCCTGTCTGAATTTGGCTTAACTCTCTTCTCCCTGGTAAGAAATCTGAAGATGACATAGAGGCTGAACTCCCTCAAATCCCTTTTCCTCTGGGGCAGAATTGAGACATTTTCCCAGGACATGGCAGAGTGTTCCAGGGACACTTCCTCTGGTGTTGTCCAGGCTTCTCTCTAGGGATGTGCTCACTTCAGTCTGATGTTTTCACCACCACCACCTTCATTTCAGAAAAATTAATTTATCCCTTTGGAATAATTGTCAGCAACCATTTTGTTCTTCCACTGCAGAACCCCCACAAAAACTCCCACAGACACCAGAATTAGCACTGGGCTCTATTTTTAAATCATTTCTCTGCCAGCAGAATTCATTTCATGAGGGGTCAGCAGGGTTTGAAGATCACTCAGAATCCAAACCTTATAAGGGGTCCAGAGTGATGAGAAATCTCATCGTGCAGTGACAGCCCCTCCTGCAGATGTCCTCACTGTCACTGTCCCTCTGCAGCCCTCTGCAGTCTCTCCTAAAGGGATTTATCCATCTTGTCCTACCCTAACTCTTACTCCAGGATTTTTGTTTTGTGTCAATCCAATCAAGATCTGGCCCCTGCCTGCCTTTCCCACCACTGCTCTGATTCCAGAGTTCCCATTTAAGCCTTGGGTGAGCCATCAGATGCTCAGAGATGTCACTGTCCACCTCCAGCTCCAAAGGACATTCCAAGCAGGCTGCAAACTCCCCAGTGCTGCCCTGATGTCTCCTGCAGGGATTCTCTGTCATGGACAAGTGTCATTTAATGTCATTCAATGTCTAATCTCTGCCCTGCACCTTGGAAAGAGCAGCTCTGCACAGCTGCAGGTCCAGAGTAAATCAAATTCCAGCCTTTGTCTGACTGCACTACATTCAGCAAAGTGGGATCCCACCCATCTGAAAACTCAGAATGTTCTGGGAATATAAATGAATTATGATAAGAATAACAAATAATAACCATAGCCCTTTTTTCAAGGGTTTATCTGATTGCCAAAACAACTGAGAAAAATGGAGTTAAAGATTTCTACCCGAAAGAAAATATTGCATTTCCAGCAGGAGATAAGAAATCTGCTCTCAGATAGCAGAACAATGGATGAGCTGGGCTGTTCTAGGATTTTGTGCCACTCCAAACTGCTCATTCCCAAGGTGTTGACAGGATTCCTGACAAGCACCACTGTTCCAGATAGAGGGGCTCCCCCTTCCCTCCGTCCCTTTTCCTGATGGCAACCCCCCTGCCAGGCCCAGGGCTGGAATTTGGGTAAGAGCAGAAGTTTTGAATTACACAGATTATTGTGCAAAGCACAGGAAATTAAAAACAATTAATTCCTTGTAAATACAAATGGAGACAGCCTTGCCTTTGATTTATGCTGCCTTTTTACCTCCCCCCCAATGGCTCCTTTCCCTCTTTTGCCACGGAATCCCACACGGTGGAGAGGGAAATTCGCAGCTACTACGCTGTAACACAACACCAGAGACAAATGTTTGGTGACTGCTGATAAAAGGGAAAAGGCCCCGTGGTGCATTCTTTCAGCCAACTTATTAGGAGCCGTCTAAAACACAGTATCTGTTCAGAGAAAGGAAGTTAATCACTGCTCAGGTTCAGGATTATGTAAGCAAAGCTGTCTGGTGGACTGTCTGATGGACTGACTTGAAATGTGCTCTCCACGTTGCACTCACTCCCCTGATAATCCAGGTAGGAGGAGAAAAGAGAGAGGAGAGCATGAAAAGATAGAGCAGAGCAACATTTTTTTCCCCTCTCTTTTTCCTTCCACTGCAATGAAAAATAATGAATATTGTATTGGAGCTGAAAGAGCTGCTTGAAAGGCAAACAAGATGGGAGAGAATAGCACAGGTTCCAGCTAAAAATATTCAAAATGCTAAATAAAAGATGTCAGGAGAAGGAATGATAAGAAAAACAAGCCAGGCCTCTCCTCCCAGAATGTTAAGTTGGTAGAAAAAAATCCTGGCAACTTTCAAGTCCAGCAACTAAGCAAAACTATGGAGCATCCTTCAAAACTCAGGGCTTGGGAATGGACACATCCCATTCATTGGGAATTTGCACCAAAATGCTGCAGCCCAAGCTGTGCCATCCCAAGGCAGGCTTATCCCAGGGGATGCTGCACTTGTTCAGTGTTTTGGCTGGAGAGATTCAGGAGATGTGAAATGCTGCTCGTGTCACAGCCCAGTTTCTCACTGGCTCTCAGTTTGCCTGTTTGGGGAGGTCTGGGTGGCCTCAGACATTCCCCCTGTGTTGATAAGCAGGATTTTGACATGTTGGAAGCACAGGAGTGCTCACTCACATCAGGAGTGAACAGTGTCACACAAGGCAGCCTGAGCACACAGCTGGCACCAAGAGAGAGCAACTGAGCCTAACAACACCCTGCAGAGAGCAAACTGCAACTCCAGCACAAGGGAAGAAGAGAAAAATAATTTCCACAGCTGTGGCCTGAGGGGGTCTCTTCTCTTTTTGGATCTTTTGTGAAATATTTCTGGTGCCAGTCTTTAAAAACCATGAAGCAAAAGCTCATGGGTTCTACTCCAGATGACTCAGGAAGAAGACAGACATTTTAATCATATCTGAAAGCTCCTCCAGGGCTCTGTATTTTATAGAATATGTGCTTTATTATAAGGCAGATTGGTTATTCCAGCAGCCTCACTATTTCTGCTCAGCTGTCTCTTCTGCAGAACTTTTTGCAGTGGGAGCCCCTGGCCAGATTCCAGGTGGAATTTGCAGATGGCAAGTGCAGTGCACACTTGTTCTGCTTTAACTCCTGGCCCTCTCAAAGTCCCAGTAGCTCATCCTGGCTTGAGGAAGCATCTCACCAAGAGCTGGCTCTGAACCACTTCTCAGATTTAGGGCAAACCTGTTCCTGTTCAGAAGCTGGCCCAGAGTGAGTCCCGAGTGTCCCATCCCTGGTAACATTGGTAAGAGGTTCCTCACAATTCTCAGTTGCTTGAAAATCCTGACCCAACAGACAGCAGAATAATTCCAGATCACTGTGGGAATCCATGAACTTTCCCTATCTAGGGACCTATCCATTCAGGTGGATAGGTCCCTAAAATTAACAAAATCCAAAGGCAATAAAGTATCTTCCAGCCCCAATTTACTTGCAGGTCTCTGGCAGCTACTGCAGGGCAGCCTCTCTGGCCTTCCACTCAGTTTTTCGTGGTTTCAAGTAGATTCAGTTTGCCACTTCAGGAAAATTGATTTTTTTTTTCTGGAGTGAAAAGTTACTAAAAATATAGCAAGAAACAGCTCCCTCTTTCATGGCTAGGTCAGAGTCATGACTCAGAATATTTCACTGCTAAATATAAGAGCCTCAAGGACTTAGACATCATTAGATCAGTTAATCCATCAGTGATCAAGTAAATATCCAGCATTCACATGTGATGGAAATAAATATTGGCACAGCTGGAATAAGAGAGAGTTGAGGAGAGTGTTCAGCAGGGAAGAAGGTGTTGCTCCTGAGGGATGGGAATGGGTTTCTTTATTCTTCTGCAATTAATACTTTCCAGCTGATTGTGGAGAGGGAAGAGCTCACAAACACATTTATCTATTTGGATAGAAACAGCTCCTGATTAAACTCTCTCATTCCACTAACTCCTTCTATTTATAAGCTTTCAATTCGTTATTTTAGAACGCTGAGGGCTGGACTAGCACAGGTTAGCACAGGGCAGTGAGAGGAACTTTCACTTCCCTAATTCCCAGCTCCAGTGCCTTTTCCCACATCTTGATAACTGAGGGAGCTGGGGGTGCTCAGCCTGGAGAAAAGGAGACTCAGAGGTGACCTTATCACTCTGCACAGCTCCTGAAAGGTGCCTGTGCTCAGCTGGGCTTGGGCTCTTTCTCCAGCCAGCGCTGAGAGAACCAGAGGACACAGTCTCAAACTGTGCCAAGGGAAATTTAGGTTGGATATCAGGAAAAAGTTTTTTACAGAAAGGGTGATAAAGTTCTGGAATGGCTGCCCGGGGAGGTGGTGGAGTCACCATCCCTGGGTGTGTTTAAAACAGACTGGATGTGGCACTGGGTGCCAGGGTTTAGTTGAGGTGTTGGGGCTGGGTTGGACTCTATGATCTTGAAGGTCTCTTCCAACCTGGGGATTCTGTGATTCTGCCTCATTAAACCTGGCTTCTTCCATTACTGCTAGGAATTTGACCCCCAACTAGTAACCAGGCAGCCAAAGATCTCAGCTGGGATTTCATTCCAAAAATGTTTTCCCTTCCTCCTAGATGTGCCCTCTGGGTTACAAACGTCCTCCCAAGTCACAGCCATCGTGGGGAATGATGTCCAGCTGACCTGCCGGGCCTCCAAGTACATCTACACCCACCTGGCCTGGTACTACCCCTCCTCAGAGCCAGCTCCCAGCCACTCTGTGGTCAGAAAAATGGACAAATATTCCATCTCTTTGACCCTGCTCATTCCCAACATCACAAGGGAGCAGAGTGGCCTCTACAAGTGCCGAGCCCAGAACCAGCAGAACAGCACAGACACGCTGGAGCAGCACAGCCAGCTCCTGGTCAGAGGTACGTGCCAGAGGAGAGTGGCACTGGGATGTGTCCTAGCACAAACCTTGTGTCTTGCTCTGCTTTGGTTTTGTCATTTACTCTGTGTGGATTGACAGCCTGACATGGAGAATGCTCACCCAGCCACTGCTGGGTTTGGATAAAATATTTGAGATCACATAAAGGTGATTTCAGCAGCATTTCTCTTCCCAGCTCCATGCTGGGTGCAGATTTAGAGTTGACTGAGGACAAAAAGCATCACCCACCATTTACTGACAGCACAACTGCAGCTTGGGATGCTCACCTCAGATCTGTATGGCTTTAGTACCCACTCTCAGCTGCCAGGATGAGATACCTGAACAGATTTGGACCCAGAAGATCCCAAATGTCCCTGGGCAAGTGTAAAATCAAGTGACATTGCCATTTATTCTGGGTAAGAGGGATGCACTTTGTTATAGCAATTATTTTCTTACTTACACCCAAGTCCCCAAATCTTTCACTGAGATCCTCCAGCCTGGTTCTGTTGGCTGTGGGATTACAAAGGGCAGGACACTTCTGCCAGTAGGAAGTCACTGAAAATTAGTGAAGTTTCTTCTGCTTCAGAGTGAAGAAGGTGGGTGATCATCTCTAAGCCTCCTCAGAAGAAAAAGGGCTGCTGGCATGTGGAATGGATAGATTTATGAACCACCTTCCAGTGGTGAAGAAAACAAAAGCACAGAACTGGAGTAGAACTGAGGCATGCAGCAGCAAGGAAGGGAGCAGGAGCCAGAGTGCTTCAGAAGCTGAATTAGCCAGAGATTTTCAGACTGGCTTCTCTGGCTCAGGAGGCATTGCAGGGTCAGTGCTGCTGTGAGCACCTGGCCCTCAGCACAGCCCAAGGCTGGCTTCAGCCTTGGAGTGAGCAAACACATTCCCTGTGCAGCCTCCCAGCCCCTTCCCTCCACACACACACACAAATCCTTACCCTCAGCTCTGATTCCAGACTGGGAGGTGATTTATTTCCAGGCACACACAAACATCTCCTTTTTCCTGAGGCAGAGGAGGAGGGGAAGGAGTCTCAGGTATTGGGCAGTGATAATGGTTTGGCTGGTCCCCATAGCACCAGGGCCACCTGTGAGTATCACCTGCTGTGATGTGGCACTGGCCTTGCTCTGCTCTCTGCATTCAGACACTTCCCTTTCCTCTCCTCTGGCAGATATTTTTACTCAGTCAGATTTCCACCTACACACACACCTACACAGCATGGTTATGGGAAAAACACAGCTAGACTGTGAATACATCCATGGAGAACTGGAATCAGGATCACGTTCTTGTGAGGATGACTGGGGTGTGTCATTTGTCTAGCACGTCAGGCAGTTCTTATGGAGAGCACACATGGAAATGCCCCTCCAAACCATATTGCTTTCCCCTATTCAAACATTTTATATGTTCTAATGCCCCTCATCTTCTGTCTTCCCTGCAAGTTTGGGGTATATTTTATGCTGTGCTTGTGATTTTATTCATTGCTGTCCTGCACCTTTTATAAATGAACATAAAGTGGGCGTTACCATGGTTGTAGTAAGGAGAAAACTGCACTCCTGATGGAAGATAAAGAACCTTTAGAACTGTTTCCTCTTTTCCCCCTCCTTTCTCCTTTTTGCCTTCACTCTGCATGTGCACCACCCACTCCCTGTCCTTTGTTTTCTTCAGAGGATGAGGAGTTGGAGTTGCAGCCAAACCTAAACTTAGGCAGCGTGAAGAGAAAACAAATAAACTCACCCACACCTCTCAGAACACTTGGGGGGTTTTTTGATCAACTGATCAACCAAACCTTTGCCACATCCAGCCCAGAGAGGCCGTGCAAGAAGGGGGGGTGAGGGAAGGGCCCCCCAAACCTGACTGGGGGCTCTTTTCCTTTGTGGCTGCAGCGAAGGCAGCGCCACTCGTGATCCAGAACCTCACGGACCTGGAGGTCAACATCAGCGGCAAGATCCTGCTGGAGTGCAAGGTCAGCGGGACACCAGAGCCAGTGGTCACCTGGAGGAAGAATGGCTACCCCATCTCAGCAGCATCAGGTGAGGTCCTGCTCCCCAGAATTGTTTGGAATGTGGGATAATGTCACAGCATATACCACAGTTGAGATGGCCATGATATACAGAGCATTATCGAACAGTTTTAGAAAGCTTCAGCCCATACACAGTGACACCATACCACTCCAGAAGGCTTCAAGCTTCAGCCCTTCTCATTCTTTAGCCCAGCCTTTTATATCCCTCATGTTCATGCCTTGCACCTGTGTGTCCTCTGTTCCATTGGTGGTTGGTCAGCACACCTGGGCACTCCATGGCTCATTGCTTTCAATGCTGCTCACCTGCTTTTCACAGCTGCACCCACTGGGGATGAGGCTGGGCCCAGCCCCACTCCCAATCACCACAAACTGTGTGCCTGCAGGATAATGGACTGGCAGGGTCACCACGACACAGCACCTGCAACTGTGCCCATGTCTCAGGGTACATACACACAAATCCAAGGTTGCCAGGGCACTGCAGTGGTCTTCAGCTTGGACTTTGAGGTGGGAGGAAGCTCCTGTGTGCAGAGCCAGCCCAGAACACATTGGAATAGCACTGGAAAATCAAGGAGTGCTGCTCAGGTTGCTTGTGTGGGACCAGAGTTTGGGCACAAATTGGAGCCACAGGGTGCATCTGTGTCAGGTGGGTCTGGCAACACAGGCCTGAACTCTCAGCTGTCCTGGCCATGACCAACTGCAGCAAAGTCACCTGGCAGAGGGGTTCAGGCATCCCATGGCATTTGAAGTGTCCTTTATTTCCCACAGAACCGTGATGGGAATGTGCTCTCAGCTCTGTGGGACAGAGCCACCATGGGCAAGGAGCCTCACCTGAGGTTGCAGCCCCTCAGCTGAGCCCAGGTGCCTTCCCAGCTCTGTGCCATAGAATCGTGGGGTGTGCTGAGCTGGAAGGGACCCACAGAATCATCCAGCCCAGCCCCTGGTCCTCCCCAGACCTCCCAACAATCCCACCCTGTCCATCCCTGGCAGCTCTGTCCAAAGGCTCCTGGAGCTCTGGCAGCCTCGGGGCTGTGCCCATTCCCTGGGGAGCCTGGGCAGTGCCCAGCACCCTATGGGGGAAGAAGAGCCTTTCCTGATCTCCAACCTAAACCTGCCCTGGCCCAGCTCCAGCCATTCCCTGGGTCCTGTCCTCCTCACAGGGAGCAGAGATTGGAGCTGTCCCTCGGGAGGATGTTGAAGAGTGCACTGAGGTCTCCCCTCAGTCTCCTCCAGCTGAACAAACCAAGTGCCCTTAGCCCATCCTCATAAGACCCTTCCAGTGCCTTCCCCATCCTCGTGGGCTCCTTTGGATGCTCTCCAATGGCTTCAAGTCCTTTTTATATTCTGGTGCTCAAAACTGTACTGGAGATGAGACTGCCCAGTGCAGAGCTGAGTATGGCCTGAGTCCTCCCATAAATCATGGAGAATCCCATGTCAGTAGCTGGTCCTGTGACTTTAATTTTGCAACTTGGACTAGGTAAGAAATCTAGGATCATCCATAATTCAGATCAGAATGTTCTGAGAGAAACTCTTTATAGCTACTGAAATTGTATAAATAATTCTGGAGGGACAAGCATGTAACTCATCCAACCAATGGAAACATAAATAAAATATTTGGAAAAAACACCTCAGGGTAAATATTTCAGCACAGTGCATGGCAAGTTGTGTGCAGTACTCTTGTTAACATTAACAGGATTCATAGGCAGAACACCCAGAAATTCAAAATTCCTTCCCTTTTGGATTGCAAGGCTGACCCGTTTCCCTATTTCTCACCCAATCATCCCCTCAGTGAAACAGAAGAACTCTCAGTGCAGTACCACCAACCAGGAAAAATGAAACTGGGAAAATTAAACATAGAAAAGTCTCTCATAGGTCATATCTAGGCAACCTCTCTATTCCCACTGCACCTGGCTGCCTGTGAATCCAGGACTGCTTCACACCATTATTTTTCCAAGAACTCCTAACTTGAGTTCCATGTTCCCCATGTTAGAAGTCCCATCCCTTCTCACAGCCTTCTGTAATTCCACTGAGTTCTCATTTTTCCTAGTGTATCTTGCTGCTATCAGACACCAATCCTGCATCCCTTTGCTAACTTCTGGATCAGTTTCCAGGCTCTACCCACTCTAAATCAACAACCACTTTTGCTGTTGTTTAAATGACACCAAATAATTTATCCAGGTGTTGAAGAGGAAAAAAAAGTCGGAGAAAGGTTGCCAGACCAGGAGGAGCACAGGATCAAAACATGTCCTCACACCAGAGCCTGCATGGATGGGAGCTGACCCTCGGCTCTGTCTCCTAAAAGCATTTTTGGCAGGCAGGTTTTTGTACCAACATTAACCAAAATGCCTTGAAACAGGAATTTCCATGGAAAACAACACCCTGGTGATTGAGAGAGTGAAGAAGGACGACGAGGGGCTCTACGAGTGCCAGGCCTCCAACGACCTGGGCCAGGACAGCACATCAGCCTTCATCAAAATCCAAGGTGAGGGATGAGGGATGCAGAATCCCAGTGGGCTCACTCAGGGAGTTTGGACACATTTCTGACCTGGATGTACATTCACCTGCAGGTTCTGAGGAGAAATCCAACATTGAGGTGATCATTCTGGTGTGCACAGGGCTGGCTGCCACGCTCTTCTGGCTCCTCCTGACCCTCTTCATTCGCAAACTGAGAAAGGTGAGAGAGCTCCCATCCTGCACAAAGGCTGGGATCTGCCCCTGCCCAGTGTAACAGCAGAGTTTAGGGACAAATGTTTGGGGCAGATAGTAGAAAAACTGGGTAAAATGTCCCTGTAAAATTCAGTTCTTGGTTTGTGTTGACTTCTCCAGAGAACCCTTGCGCAGGAGGTTTCCAGACACTTCTGTGGAACCATAAAATCAGGCTCCTCCCTCTTTATGAGTCAATCTGGCTTGTGAGATTAACAAAAAAATACCCTAAATCCCCTAAAATGAGGGCTTGATTTTACCACTTGACTCTAAAAGATATTAAAGAAAGATCCCAGGCTGTCTGCTCTAGAAATGAGCTCCAACCACACAGATGATTTGATCTCCTTGCTCTTTTTTCACCTCCCTTTTGTGACTCAAAAAGTAAACTTGCAGTAAAGTTTCAAGGAGTTTGGGTCTGTTTTCCTGAAACAAACAGCAAACAGAAAGGCAAGCACAGCTCTCTGCTCTGCTCTCACTAAATTGCAGTCCCAGTGCTGATCTCCAATATTTGAATAAAATTTCCCCTCCTCTTGCAAACACAGGGATTAAATTCACGTTTTCATCCTTGACCTCAGCTTAACAGAGCTGTGGGCAACACTGAATTTCCTTTTAAATTTCACTCCTGTGCATGTCAGCTCACAGAACTCACCCAACCACAATTTCTCATTTTAGCAGCATCAGAAATAGCAATTCCTATCAATTTTAAATTGCAATAAGTTGCAGCCATGAAGTGGAGATCTGCAGAGAATCAACACTGCAGAACAAAACACAGTGACAAAGCCAAAATATGCAGGAGGAAGTGCAGCTCCTGCAGTTCCCATGGAAAATCAGTGATTTCCCTTGGCTGATCCAGGTAGATTTTGTGTTTCTCAGCATCAATCAGTGCCTCTTCCCAAGAGCCACGAGTGGCAGCCACACACAAACATTTGTGTCTCAGCTGCAGAACAGAAGCAGGAAGCTGCAGTGATGCATTCCTGGCTCGGAATAAAAGTGCCTGGAAGGCAGGGAAGTCCCCAGGCTGCCAGACAGCTCCCTCCCTTCGGAATTGCAGCGTAAATCCCCTGAATAATCTCTCCCCGCCTTGTTTTTAGCCCGATGCCACAGATATTAAAACAGGATACCTGTCAATTATCATGGACCCAGAGGAGATGCCCCTTGACGAGCAGTGTGACCGCCTGCCCTACGACAGCAGTAAATGGGAGTTCCCCAGGGACAGGCTGCGCCTGGGTGAGTGCTGTGGGGTCACAGCGGGGGGAAGGATGATCCCAAATGCTTCCAGTGGCAGTGGAGCTGCTGGATAACCCAGCAAGAGCCTGTCACAGTGCCAGGTTACTGCCACCCTTGGAGCTGGGATCACAGAGCTCAGGGTCAGCCTGAATGGAGGGTGAAATGAGGGATTTGGAAAGACTCTGTCAAAATAGCTGCCACCTCTTTTCCTTGGAAAAGAGAAGCAAAACTCTTGACAGGGAGGAAAGGTACCTCCAGGTACTGTCCCTGCCAAAAGTGTGATTTCATTCCCACAGAGGAAAAAGGAAAGTGAATTTTCTTTTGAAAAAAGCTATCAATTCATCAAATAATCACTTCCTTATCAACCATCAGAACTCAGCTTTGAGCTGTAAAAACGGTCATGGAAAAATGAGCCACATTTCACTGAACAGCTCAGTTCACTGGCTGATGGAGTGAGAAAATGCAAAAAGCTGGCTGTGTTTGTACAGCGAAACTGTAACATCTGTGTGCACTGAGGAGTGCAGGGAAAATATCTGTATTTGTGTGCTCTTGGTGCTGCAGCTGGAAAACATGAAAAGAGGCGAGGACAGAAAAAAAATCACAAAATCTGAGATGATGGTGGGACACAGAAACTGGCAGAATCAAAAAGCCAGACCCTGGGTCAGAGCCCTCAAAGCACACCAGGTAACACAGGCAGGAAAATCCTAATGAAGGGGAAAATAAAGAAAAGTTATCATCCTAAATTCCATTTAGTGCAGCTTTTCCATCAAATCATTATCAATAATTGAAGGGTTAAAGAGCTGTGGCTCCCTGAGTGCCTTTCTGGCTCTCTCAGGAGAGATCAGGGTGCCACAATTAACCCAAACTCTGCCATCCCTGGGCTCCAGGACAGCCCCAGGTAATGTTTCTCCCCTCAATCCGTGCCGGTGTCAGCCCTGCCCTCGGTGAGTGCAGTGATTCCCCTCCTCTGTTCTCTCCCGTGCTGTACTGCATCCAGGCCATATGGATAGAAATCTCTGCATATCCATATGCTGCAGGATGTGATTCGGGCTGCTGTGACTGTGTCTGTGCACCGTGCCTGGTTCTCCTGCACAGCTGAGGTTGCATGTCCCCTCCTGGCTGGTGCAGCTGGGCTCACTCTCGACTCTTGCTTCTCTAGGTAAAACTCTGGGTCATGGTGCTTTTGGGAAGGTGGTGGAGGCGTCTGCTTTTGGCATTGATAAATCTTCAACCTGCAAAACAGTTGCCGTAAAAATGCTGAAAGGTACAAAAATCCCTCTGAGATCCTCCCCAGACTGCTCAGGGAGCCGGGGGCAGCGAGGGCCACAGTGCTCAGCTCACTGTGTCCTGCAGGGAGTGGGCTTCCATGTGGGACCAGCCATCCTGGAGGGATGCAAGGGGAGGAAATGACAGCAGCTCCGTGCTGCACTGCTGACTGAGGCTGGTATTCCCCAAAGAAGAAAGCAGCAGCTTCCAGCTCTGTGGGGTGAGGAGGGAAACAGATTATGGAATGTAATTACACCAGATAGCCCGAAATTGGAGCTGAGCCTTCCATCCCAGCCCAGCCAGATGTAGAACAGTTCAAGGGGCTGGAAAAAAACCCCAGTGCCAGGGGATTAAATTAAAGACATCTTGCTTGCAATTATTGAAATGAAGAGAAGCTTTCCCCTTGGGTGGAGGGAAGGAGGGAACCTGGAGCCTGTTCCTGCACGCTGGATTTGCACACAGCAAGGATTGAACGCATCAGCCACTTGGGCTGCTCGGGCAGGGCTTGGGGCTGCTCCTGAGGGGCATTCCAAAGGCTCAGCCCATGCTGCCATGGCCCTCACGGCTCCATCCTGCTGCATGACACCGTTAACCCTTGCCATGCCACCAGCCAGTGACTGCTGCCACGGGACTTGGCTTCTGCTGCCAGCTGCCTCTCCTGGTGCTCTGCTACTCCCATCTCTCTGAAATCACAAAAACACTCATTTATCACCTCTCTGGACCTCCTTCAGCTCTGGTCTCCCCTCTCTATTTTCACCCTTCCAATCATCTTCTCTCCTGCTGCTGTATCTTCTGTTCCATGCCCATTTCCAGACCCCTGAAATCCCCTAGAAGTCCCTGATCCAGACATGTTCCCACCTCCATCAAAATGTGCTGCTCTGGACAGTTCTGGGGTTTCATCCCTTCCATGCTGTGCTTCCCAACTGATCCTCATGTCAGCTCTGCCCTGCCAGCACATATTCAGCAATATTTGGCAGATTCATTGTTTTACACCTCCCTCCCCCACTGGAGGCAGCTGCCTCCTGCTCTGGTCTGCCCCTCCCTAACTAACGTGCCCATAATTCATCACTTTCATGAATAAAGCAGATTCTCTAGTGCCAGTCAATCCATGCAGGGAATTAAAAAGGCTCTGGGGATGCCTGCATTTCTGCCATCTCCATGCAATATGCTCGGCTCTGTTCTGGATTGAAGGCTAAAATTCAATGTGCAGAACTATCTGAAACACTTCTGAGCTGGCTGTGAGTTCCAGCACATGCCAGGGGAAATCAGGAGTGATACCACCCATGGACACACCAAACTCTGCTGGCTGAAGGAATCTTGGAATCGCTCCTTCTTTATGACACAGTTTGGAAAAGATGATGGGGAATTCTACAAACAGATAAAGAGGTTACACCTGTCTCACCAAATGATTTGTTACATAACTGTTTCTTCATATTTAAATCTCACAAGATGCAAAGGCAAAGGAAACAAGCCAAAGCCCTGCCTGTTAAAATACATCATGGAAGTGTTGGAGACAAGGCTGGGAAGATAAAGCAGCACCTGAACAGACTTCTGGTCTGAGGGTGCCTGCCTTAAATTAATGTCACTGGCCAGCCAGGGCCTCCCCTGACAGGTTCATGGCTCACACAAGGATCTCAGAAAATTCATTTCTTGGGTCAATAAGATCTTACAGGCCTGAGCTTTAGTAATGCTCTCTGTTCCCTGGGACATTTTGGGACACAGGTTCCAGTTCTGTGGATTCCTCCTCACCTGCAGTGGAGAGTTCTGAGGTGTTGTAAGCGAGTCCTGCTGAACTGCACAGCCCAGCAGAGAGGAAGGGACACGTTCTGTGTGCTGTGGGGGCTTGCAGAGGTTTGCTTTGCTAAGCTTGCAAATCTGAGTCCTGGCAAAGGCTCTGTGGGATCAGCTTTGGGGGAAGGGACCATAACCCTCCATAACCCATGCTGGAGAAAGGAAGAGTCACCCTAAAGATAAAGTGTTATCCCACTTCATAAAGGTCAGCAGACAATGAAATGGATGAATTATTATCTGTGTGAGAGTCTGAAAAGCCAAGATACTGCAAGGAACCTGGGTGGGTTTTGTTTCAAAGGATAAACAGGATCTTGCTGTGTCCTGTTGAAAATATCCTGTTGTGTAAAGATGATTTTTTTCCTGTTTATCTTAAGCAGAATGTGCAACTACTAATGAATGCAAGGCTCTAATGTCTGAGCTGAAGATCCTCATCCATATAGGACATCACCTGAATGTGGTCAACCTGCTGGGAGCCTGCACCAAAGCTGGAGGTGAGGAGTCCTCAGTAAATCAGGAGCAAAAAAGAAAACACTTTTCAGACACTTTTGGGTGTTTGGAAGTGCCTGTGGTGCAGTCAATGCAAGTACAGCCATTTCCAGCTCTCTGCTCACAGGAGAGCTGCTGCTGCTCCTGCAGGATGTGACCTCATCCCACCCAGGGCCCCTGGACCTCTCCCACCCATGGTGTCACCTCTGTTTTCTCTGGAGGCCTGTTCCCAAAAGGGATTCTGCACTGAAGGGAGGAGAACACTGGATTGCAATGAGGTGCCCAGTTCCTCCTAGTGGGCATTTCCAGGCTTCTTCTCCCTCTCCTTGCCTGCCTCATCAGGAGGATGCACCAGGCTGAGCCCTTGGCTCCCTGAGCCTCCTCCTTCCCTCACAGCAGTTTCTGCTCTGTGTACTGGAAGCCTGGGACAGCCCTGGGTGCAGCAGGAGCAGGGACATGCACAGGGCTGAGCTGGCAGGACTGACTCTGCATAATACAAAGTCCCATAAATCTCAGACCTTTGCCACTAAAACATCCCTTCCCACACTGCCAGACAGAGCATCTGTGCCTCTTACTGTGCTTCAGCTTTAGGGGAGCAGCTCCCGAGGATGGCTCCTCACTGCTGACTCCAAAATCTGCAAAACCACCCCCAGCAAACAGGTTTAGGTGACCCGAGGGCAAGGGAAACCCCAGAGTGAAATAAATGAAGGGGGGAAATCAAGAGAGATGGTGCAGAGATCTCTCGTCATCTGACACCCCAAAACCATCAGTTTCCAACAGTTGTTGTCCAGTCACGAGGGAAAAGGAAAACTTCAGTGAGGGAGATTTGGGAGAATGCCAGGGGAGAAATCTTTCCTCCAGCAAGGTGGTTCCAGCTCCTCAGGAAACAGGAAACAGCAACCAGCAGCCGTGGATACTGCTGGGGTCTGGGAGCTGCCAGGAACTGCAGCACTCCAGACCCCAAAAGCTCGTGTGGGAGCGAGGGGCAGCAGCTCCAGCTGGAGGGATTCCGGGTTCAGATGCAGCAGCCAGGAGCCTTTGCTGGGCCTGTGAGCAGAGGGGCCGAGCACTGGGAGTGCTGGGGACTCTCCTGTGCTCACAAGTCCCTGAGGGGACTCAGGACAAGCAGGTGCCTCAAACCTGGCAGCTGGACCAGGGCTCAGTGGTTCTTAGCCAAAGCAGCCCCAGAGTTCTGCTTACACAGCAAGACACACCTCAGGGCTGATCAGAGGCTCTGACTTCCAGTTTCTGAGAAACTTTTTCTCCCAGGAGTTCCTTCATTTCCCATTCTCCATCCTGCTCCATCCTGGGTGGGAGGTGACCCTCCCTGCTCCCTGCCAGGTGCCAGGGGAAGCCTTTGCGGGGCAGAGTGTGGGGCAGAGGGGTGCAGCAGGACCTCGCAGGGCATGGAGCAGCCTCGAGGCAGGCACTGCTTTGTTCTCCTCTGAGCAGTGCAAGTGCAGACTAAAGAAAAACAGCCTTGAGCTCCAGAGGCAGACACAGATCCGAGCTCCTGTGAAATTCCAGTGCTCTCCCCTCCCCTGTTAGGCTTTATGTAACCGTGTATTCCTGACGGAGACTGGTATTAAGTATGCACATACATTATTTTAACAAGGTATCAAATAACAGAATTTAACACTTTGCCGGAGTGTCTGATGTTCAGCAGTCAGAACTAATGCAGTGTGTGCTTTACAATGAGGGAACAAAATATGGCGAGGCCATGTGTAGGAAGCGTTTCAAAACCATGAATAAATCACTAAGCAGAGCTTTAAAGCTGTTCCGGAATCTGCATTTCCTCAGGGCATCCATGAGGGACATTGGATTTTAGGTTCTTCAGAGCCAACATCCCAGCACTGAGCAGAGCTCTGGGGTCAGCACTGGAAACTCTGGGATTTGGGGGTTTGGGGCTGGTGTTTTTGCAGCCACTGCAAGGTTTTCAGGCTTGTTTCAGCTGCAGGCAGGGGACTGGGGGTCCTGGAGAGCTCCAAGGTGTGCACTCAAGGCAGCAGTGCCCTAGGGCTGGGTGAGTGCAGAACCTGCAGGAATCCACAGGGAACACCATGGGCTTGGGTCTGCCTGCAGTGATGCCTCAGGTTTAGCTTTTCTATTTTTCAGATTCTGTGCTGCTTTAGTCTGTGGGTCTGAGCTTCATATTATGGGATGGTGAGCTCTCTGCACAGAGCAGGGAGACAAAACAATTCCTTCTCTAGCTGGGGACCAAGGACAAATGATCCAAATCTCAGGCCCAAGAGCAGAAACAACGTGGGCTGAAGAGAGAAAAACAAGAAGGATGGGACTGCATGGGCTAAAGCTGGAATTGGACAATGAATTCCAAGATGCAAATGGAGCAGAACTGATCAAAGGGAGAGACCCCGTGCCCACTCGTGCATTTTGTGACCATTTTGGGTTCATCTTGGGTGTAGCCCTGGCTGGGCTCTTGTGCTGCCCAAGGTGGATCCATTGAGGCCTTTTAATAAATCCCTGCTTTATTCTTTAGCTCCATCTACTCTCTGCTCTAGGTCAGCCTTCTCAAGGCATCAGCAGGAATTCAGCATCCCCCTTTCTGTGCTCCAAAGGTTGCACCTCTGCCTGTCCCACACTGTCCCAGGGTCACTTTTTCCCCCTGGTGCTCTCCCAGGTAATGCTGGACCAGGAGCTGTCTGCAGCCCTGCTCCTGGAGGATGCAGGAATTCTGGCAGGAACCCTGCTAAGCTCATTCCCCAAGGCCAAGTGCAGCTCTCAGCACTTCCCCTTTGAAGTGCAAACTCCTCAGTCTGAACCACAGACCTTCTCCAGAAAAAAGGTTCTGGACATGAAAGTCTCAGTGTTTGGGGTTGATAATATTCCATGTTTATCCATATCCCAGTCCCATGGATTCACCCTATCTTACATTTGATGATTACAAAAAATAAAGGTCCAGAATGCAGGTTTTCCCTTCCCTAACATCTCACACTGCAATATAAAAGCATTTCAAGCAGCTCTTAAAAACCTGCATAATTGTGTAAAAGCAGCACTGACTCTAAAGTGGTTTGTAGAGGAATAAAGAAGAAAGTGAGAGCACTTTCCAGGCTTTCAGAAACTTCAGACTGAGTATTTTTACAGCTTTTCATTTAGATCTGTCTATGACCCTGCATACTTTGATTTCCTCTAGTGGCATCAGCTCCACCCAAAACAAACAATTGTGAAGCCAGCAGAGAAAATGAAAACTGTTCCATGTGCAGAGCAAACCAACCTTAACAGCATATGGGATTGTGTTGATCATCCTGAATTTTCCTTGTTTATAAATTAGGAATAAATACCAACTGTTACCATCCAATAGGGAAAACTAAGAATGTGTTCCCTTCTCTCCACATCCCTACTGGTTGTGTCACTCCTGTGTCTCCTCATTTCCTCATCTGTATGATAGAAATGCTATTTATTTTGAAGAGGATTTGGTAGGATAAATTAGAATTATGTGCTTTGCAGTGCTTCAAAACTCATTTGACTTTCACTGTCTTTTTTAGGTCCTTTAATGGTCATAGTGGAATATTGCAAATATGGAAATCTGTCCAACTATCTCAGAGGGAAACGAGGAGATTTCATTGCATACAAGGTAAGAAAATGAGACTTCTCCCTGTCACGAGGCAGGGAATCAACAACCACTGACAAAGCTGGATTTGCTCTGCATTGGCACCAAGGCAATTGGGTATTTTTGTGGGCACTTTATTTCTCTCCACATTTCAATTTGTACAAGCAAGAAGAGAGATTTTTTTCCCCTGCAGGATCTCACTGCTGTCCTCTTCTAGCATCTCCTAAAGAATTAATCCAAGTACCCAAACACTCCCGAGCACTTGAAAGAGAGGGAATTACTTGGGAGATACTTCCCAGCACGAGGAGGGCAACAAAATAGTAGTGAAAAACTGGCATTAACTGAACTAGGAGAAAGTGAACCCTCTCAAAACACAAATCTGCTTTGAGGATTTTTGTTTCTCGGCCCCAAGTGAAAGCAGTTCATCCTTCCCCCATCTGCTCATTCCCCTGTCCCTTCCCCTGTGCCAGCCCTGAAGTCTGTGCTGTAACAACAGCCTGGATTATGGATATTCCACATCAGAACCCACCAAAGGGTTTGGTTCCCAAACAGCTCTTTGCATGCACACAAACATCTGTGCCAGCACAGACTGGGCTGGGATGGGAGCAGGGCACAGGAGCAGAAATCAGGGCTGGGGAAGGATGGGACTGACTCCTCCTCATGAATAGCCAGCATGGAACAGGCTCTGTGACCCCAGCCCTGCCAGAAATGGCAGCCTCACCAAGACTGTTTTCCAGATTATTGCATTATTATTATTATTATTATTATTATTATTATTATAGCTGTTGTGTAGGCAGCAAAGTACATGAGGGACTTTGTGTGAGTGAAGGAGCTTTTCCTGGTGCAGTGACTCAGAATTTCTTTCTCACCATTGTTGCCATGAGTTGAGGACTGGTTGGGCCTCACTCCTCAGCACAGTGCCCATCATGCACTCACCTCGAGGGGATTTTTAGCATCCTAAAACAGCAAGAGAATTACAGCCTCTCTCAGCTCACCTCTCAGCTCCACCCAGCCAGTTTTCAGCTAACTCTGACGTGGAATATTGCTATCAGTGAAAGGGAAATAATAAGTAGGAATAAATAAGAAACCAGGCATTATTAGTTTATAGTTAGAACTAATAAAACCTGGTTTTCTATTTATTCCCTCTTCAGGAAACATCATGTTCAAACATGCTCATCTTCAGAGGATACTTTCTCCTTATGCCATTCTGTCACATACTTTGAATCCTCAAGCATTGCATCATACAAAGCTAAAAATAAGGTTTATGCCATTTCTAGTCCCAGGACAACTCTGACCAAGCAGAGAAGAGTCTGGATGAGTCCAACAGTGATCTGACTGAACTGATCAAGAGGCGCCTCGAGAGTGTGGCCAGCACAGGCAGTTCTGCCAGCTCAGGATTTGTTGAAGATAAGAGTTACAGTGACTCAGAAGATGATGAAGAAGGTAAAAGATCTTTCAATTCTCCCAAAGAGATCTCCCAAATCTTTCACTGGAAAGACTTCTGTCACTTGGCTAGTGTCACACACACTGTCACACATTTTACAAGCCCTTACATGGCTTGGCTTGTTCCTGAAATCCCAAATTCTCCCTCTTGCCTGTTCCCCACTCCAACTTTCTCACAAAAAGAGAGCTCTATATTGTGCATAAAAGCTGCTCTTGTTGTGTGAGAGAAGAAATAGGAATGTTTTACCAGACTTGTGAGGTCACTCTGTCCCTGGGCTCTTGCCTATAAAGTTTCCCTCACTCCCAGCCTGAGGTGTTGTTTCCCCATAGCGAAATTAGTGACTAATGGATGAGGAAACTTTGTTAATCATCTGATCTCCTGCCTCTGGGTCAGTGGTTGCTCACCCAGAGCTGTAACCCTGCAGAGATCTCACACCCAGCACTCAGGTGTGGGGCTGGGGCCATCAGCACACAAGTGGTACCAGTGCCACCCAGCTCTGGAGCTGTTGCTGCAGAGTTTTGCCATGTCTCTGATCTCTCCTAGATGCTGAGGATCTGTACAAGAGGCCCTTGACTCTGGAGGATCTGATTTGCTACAGCTTCCAGGTGGCAAAAGGCATGGAGTTCCTCGCCTCCCGAAAAGTGAGCTCCTTCAGACTTCTTGCAGAGTATCTGATGTGAAGAAACCCATACACACTTTTGAGTCTGAGAAATCTGCTTTTTGCTCTTCTGTTAGAGTGTTGAAGATCACGTTAGCTCTGGTGGTTAAGCAGTAATTAGCACTGAAGGGGTTGTGGAGGAACACTCATCATGTTCTTGGCTGCAGGGACTGGCATCTGCAACTGGAGGGTTTAGATAGAAGGAGTGAAGCTCTCAGAAATTGTGAGACAATTTGTGGAACTGCCTCATAAAGGCACAGCCACTAGGGTGTTGGTTTTCCCAGCTTTTACAGAGATGGGGCAACTGAGAGGTGTTTTAAAAGATTTTATTCTATTATTAGTCTCGATGAATAGTGAGACACAAGGAATGTAAAACTCAATGCCATTCCAGCAGAAGCTAACCTACGTCCTCGTTAAAATACCTTAGAAATGTTTTTCAGCCTATTAGCTGTTGCCACACAATGCTGCTATTACTTCTAACACCAATCACCTATATTTTTACCCCACGTGGTCCTGCTACAATGCATCTTTCACAGTTCTAATTCTCTAAAATATCTGGTCTTTTTGCAAGGCCATATTTTGAAACTTGTTGAGACTTGTCTCTTGTTCAATCTCTCTCAACAATGTCAACTCTATTGCATGGCCTTCCTAAGTACGCACACCTTATCTCTGTGTTTGCACACAGATGTACAAGACTGTGTGAGCTTTCTGTCAGGTTTTGAGAATCCTTTACAAATCCATTTCCAACACCAGGGCAGCCCCCAGAAATCCTGAGTGGGGTTATCCCATCTCACACCCTCCTGGATCTGCACTGGCAAATGTAGCTGCAGCTGCTTTTTGGCCTCTCCGAAATTTCCCAGGGATCAGCTAATGAGAAAATAGGACTCCCGTCCTTGTTGTAACTGCAAAGTTATTTCAGACAGAAAAATTAGAAAGCTGACTCTAATATTGGCTTGTTCCCTGAGTTATTCTCTCTTTTGCATATACCAGTGTATTTGGAGCAGATTCCCACTCATTCTGTGACCTGCTCCCAGTGCAGTTCATTTCTTTCCCCATTCCCAAAGAAGCTCTCCTGCCTCCAGCTGGAGCAGGGGCTCCTTGCCCAGCTCCCTCTGACCCCATGTCCTTCCCTGGCAGTGCATTCATCGGGATTTGGCAGCCAGGAACATCCTCCTGTCCGAGAACAACGTGGTCAAGATCTGTGACTTCGGCCTCGCCAGGGATATTTACAAAGACCCCGACTACGTACGGAAGGGAGATGTGAGTGCAAGAGGCTTCAGCTGTTACCCTCAAGCTGGGCTTGGGAAGATCACTAACCTGTTGCGTCTCTGGCTTTTAGGCACGGCTTCCACTCAAGTGGATGGCTCCAGAAGCTATTTTTGACAAAATTTACACCACGCAGAGTGACGTGTGGTCTTTCGGAGTGCTGCTGTGGGAAATATTTTCCCTAGGTAAGAATGGTTTCAAACCCTTTTTTCCCCCTAATTTATGGCTGCTTAGCTAAGAAAAGCTTTTAACAAACGGTGATCCTGTGGGGCAGTGTTTTTGTTTCACTGAGGACAAGTGCACAGTGCAGACCAGGTGTAAAATAAAGCCAATTTCAATGAGAACTCCACCTGACAAAGGACATGAAAACACTGGGGAGGGGGATCAAAAATCCAAAATCCTGGACCTAACATTTGTACCCACTGAAAGCAACAGAGGCCAGAGATAAAATACAAGCCTCTGCTGCTGGGAGGAGTGGGAGATTTCTTGGAGAACAATGAAGTTTCCCATCAAACCATGCCTGCTTCAGGGAACTCCACAGCTGCAGAGTCACCCTGCTGTGGGCACAGTGGCTGCTGCTGGCAGCCCGTGGAACAAGAGCCCCCATGATGTTTTATCCCAGCTTGATCATCCACCCCACAAAATCTAAGATTTTCTAGGTAAGAAAAATCTCCTGGCAGCAGCTGCTGTTGGGTTGGTGCAAGGATCAGTGCTGGGTTCAGCCTAAACCCTTCTGGCAGCAGACCAGGGGTAGAACATGGGCTCTTGTGGCTGCATCATTTGCAAGCCACAACATTTCTAAAAGAATAGTAATGATGTTCTTTATGTACTCGAGGTTTCATCCCAGGATGCTGTGAGAAATCTCGGCCTCGCTGGGCTCTGGGTACTGTCCAGCAGATAAAGCTGTGAAACCTACACAAGCAGCCCTGCAGACACTCAGACTGTGCTGCTCTCAGATTCTCCTTGCAGAGTGGCAAGATTTGTTTTCCTGAGGGAATTTAGGAATGTCAGCTCTGGCTTTTTAATCAGCATTTGCAGACAAAAGAAAACAAGAAGCATTGTCAACTTAAGCTGCTGGATTTTAAAGCAAACTCTAATCTCCTTCTATCTTTGGTTAATGGATCAGTTAAAATTAATGATTGGGCTCAAGATGCCAAGTGAAAATGCAAAGTCTGGAGCTGTTTCTGTCCTAATCTTTACTTAGGGCTGGCTGCAAAATCATAACCTGATTTCAGTCCAAGTCTTTGATTTGGACTTTTCCCTACTCCACATCTGCACACTAAGCAGAAAGTTCACACTCGAGTGGTTGAAACAAGTGGCAGTTGCTGCTTTCCCTGGGGTTCAGCCCTGTTTTTTAGGGTGTTGTTTTTTTGGTGTGAGCCCTCCAAGGCTCTGTAACAGCATCACCTACTGCAGATTTAGAAACAGCACAGAAAGGCAAAGCTCCAGAAGCACCAGGAATGCCCTGGTTTTATCAGATTATTCAGGAAGATGCTTTAGCATCAGCATCCAGAGACACACTCAGGGGACAGGCTTTCCACTGGGAACCAAGGGGATGGAATGCTGATGAATCCAAAGGGCACTGCAGAAACAAACTTTGTATCACTCCAAAGGTCCTGACAGAATTTAACAGATGGCCTTTAATAATGAACACTAATATAAATTAAAATCCAGTCAGTGAAATTCACCTCTATTTAATCTATTAAAAAAAACACCAACATTTTATCTGGGTTCTTTTAGCCCCTTTCTTGGCACTATCCCCTTTTGAATTTGGAATCTCCCAAATGGCTCCAGGGGCTGCCACCCGTGCAGCAGCCTCTGCCCTGGCTGTGACATAGATCACAAACTGCTTTTGCAGTTGGTGGCACAGGCTCAAAACCAGTCATTTTCTCTGAGAGGGTTTTTCATCCAGCTCATCCAGGCATGCCTGTGGTTTGGCACTGATCACATCTGCAGCTTAAACGATAAATATTTAATTAAGGATTTGTGTCACTGATTGAATTCTGTCATATAAAAGTTTTACAGATCATTGAGAGCCACGAGATGGAAGTTATTTGCCGTTGCCACAGGGTGTGTTTTGGCTCCCATTTACAGCTGCTGCTCTCACTGGGTCCCACAGACTGAGCACCCTCTAAAACAGGGAAAAATACTGATTAGGAGAATGCAGAGTGTAGTTTGTGTTGTGAAGGACAATGGGCTGCCTGCCCTGCAGAAAGGCTGGCAGCCTGGATCTGCTTTGGTGATACACACGGGAAATCAGGACTTGAGGGAATATTAATTTCCATCTGGGGCTGAGTTTGCAATAAGCTTTAAATTATTCCAATAGGGTAAGCACACCTCATGTCAGGTAGTGCCAGCAGTGTTTAACACATCCTGAAATCACTAATGGTACAGAATGTCAGTGTCTCCTGGAATTTCAATGTGCACTGTTCCAAAAGGAATCAGAGATAATTATGTAAACAAGCAGTGCCTGGTAGTAACATAAGCATCTCATTATCCCCCTAAAATAAAACCAAGATCAAAAGAGGGCTCCCATATCCAATGCATGCCACATCTTTGAGCATTTTGAAGGAGATTTCCCCTAAGGAAAACATCATGTGTAGGCCTTACACCATATGTTCCAGCCTACATTTCTCCCAAGCTGTCTCAGCGTTCCAAATCCAAATTATTAGACTTATCCCATAGTTCAGATAAAGACAGTGTTGAGTAGAAATGGGAAAGGGAGAGTTCCTTGCTTTTATGATCTGAGCAGCCTCCAGCTGATAGGAGGCCAGCATTGGCCAAAATATAAATTACCAAAAGATCCTGCAGTCAAAAATGAATCATAGACTCATGGAATGTTCAGGGGCTGGAATGGATCTTCAAGATGATCTAGTTCAAACCCCTCCTGCCATGGGCAGGACACCTCCTACTAAACCAGGTTGCTCAAGGCTTTATCCAACCTTGTTTTGGAACACTGCCAGGGTTGAGGCATCCACAACCTCCTTGGGCAACCTGTGCCAGGGCCTCACCACTCCCCAGTAAAATATTTCATCCTAATATTTAATCTAAATGTCCCTTCTTTCAGTTTGTCCCATCACTCCTTGTCTTATCACTGTTATCCTTTGCCTTCCCTGTATTTGCTCTCACCAATATCTTGCAGTTGATCTGATCCGTGATGAAACCAGAGAGAGAGAGCTCAGACTGTGAGAGCAAGTGGAATTCTCCATCTGTGAGATGAACAGTTAATTCCCAGGTTATTCTGAGCATAATGATAGGCCAAAGGCACTACAGGGAAGGAAAATCTGGGTATAAAACAGAAATGATGGTGCTGCTTATCTCCAGCTTACATAACTCCAGGAAACACTCTCAGTCCTGTGCCCTGGAACTTGCACATCCAGGGAATTCAGAAGTGCTGTGGATAAGCGTCCCTGTGCTGTGGATGTCCTGGGAGCCCATTTGTGCTGAGATTCCTTCTCAGGCAGTGCTGGGATCTCGGCTCCCCCAGTGCAGGTCCTGCCCACTGAGCAGTCAGGTTCACAGAGTAGAACAGTTCTGGAAGCAGCCACATTTTGGCCCCTTCTTCAATGCTTTATCCAAAAGATTTCTGCTGTTCTCGTTGTGCCCCTAAGTGCACAGCACATGATGGTGTTTGCAGGAAATATGCAGGAATGTTATAGAAAGTAAATCATACACAGATTCCTCGAGGGCTGGATACAGGTTCCATTCAATCTTCCATGTTAAGACTTGATGAAATTGTTTCCAAGTTCATCATCCAGCCTCCGGAATGCCAAAATGTCCAAGACGAGGGTTGTGCTGCACAGGAAGCCTTTGCTTAGGGGGGAGGGAGAGAGGGAAGTTACAAATCTTTCCGTTTTATCCACTGTAGGTTCAGTAACATTTTAAATCTCACCTTAGACTTCTGAATTTTACCTGTGAGCTCTGGATTACTCAGATGCCAGAGCACTCTCCCAAACTTTTGTGGGAGTTAACACAAAGCTCCTTCACAGCCTTCAACCTCCACAAAGCCCCTTCACAGCATTCAGCCTCCACAAAACATTCCCAGTTGCCACAAGCTGTCCTGCCAGGGCTCAGCCAACACTTGAGTGGCACTCAAAGCAAACAGCATTGAACACACAGTCAGGAAAGAAAACAAAGCTGAAAAGGTGGAAGGTCACTGTCAAGGGAGTCTTCCCTGTAGGTAATACATATCCAGTAGCTGGTGATCCAGGAGAGGAGCAATTCCACTCATGGGGTTGAACCAAGGTTCTCGTGGTCCTTAAGCCGAGCCAAGTGCCCACAGCCCCCTCTGCCCCTCTCAGAGGGGTTCTCAGGCAATGAAGGATGAGCAGAATTACTCACCCCATGTGTATCCACTTGGTGCAGGATATTGGCAGGATAACAGTTTGGAAAGCACCGAGGAACCCATTGAATGAACTGGAACTTTTCTACCACTGACCAAGAGATACTTTAAAGTCTTAAACTAAGAAATTTTACTTCTCCTCTGCCCTATTTTACCTTGGAGTGGTCCTGACTGTATCATAAATGCAGAGGAGACAGCGTGATTGCTATCTCTCAAGGGACAGAGTGAGTCTGTAACAGGTTTCCAAACAAAAACTGTAGATTGTGAGTGACTGCAGTTCCTTCTTCACTCGAGCTCCTGTTACTGCCAGCCTCTGGGTGACACTGAATGCTTAGCAGAGATCCCCTGGGCTGGGACACAGGGATTGTACCATCCTGCAGCCCTCTCATTTCTCCCACCAGGTGCCTCTCCATACCCTGGGGTGCAGATAGATGAGGATTTCTGCCGGCGGCTCAAGGAAGGGACCCGGATGAGATCTCCAGAGTATTCCACTCCCGAAGTGTAAGAGCTGCTGGGAGCTTCTGGGAGCTGTACACCTCACAGAACAGATCGTGTTAAGTGGGGAGGGGGAGGAGACCACAGCTGGGTATTTTATTTTCAGTAAAGCTGTGAATGACTATATTTTGGGTGTCTAACACACAGACTAATGCTAAGGACGACCCAAGTCAGCCTGACCTTTGCCAACAAGATGATCAGATGCCCCATGTCAGGTGTACTTCATGGAGCTATCATGTAGTATTACATGGAGCTACTCATGTGTACTACACTACTCATGTAGTTCATGGAACTCAGACTTCAGATTCTGTGACAAAAACTCAGTACTCATAACCAGGACTTCCTTCAGCAGTATCAGCAGGGCCCAGCAGCCAGACTCTAAGTTAGGTGAAAACCAAAATCCTGCAGGTTCAGCTGAGGCAGGAATATGGAAGCAAAAAGCATCCCACATGGAAACTAAAACAGAATTTCAGCATGTGGAGATCTGAACCTCTCTTAATCCAAAGACCCACCAAACCAAGCAGCAGTGGAATGAAACAGTTTGGAAGAAAAGCTCCCACCCTTTCCCATTCCTAATCTGTGTTTCTTTCCTGCAGCTACCAGACAATGCTGGACTGCTGGCACGGGGTCCCCACGGAGAGGCCAACCTTCACAGAGCTGGTGGAGCGCCTGGGGGATCTCCTTCAGGCCAACGTGCAGCAGGTGCAGCAGGGCCAGCCCTTCTGCAAGAAATGTGGATTTGGGGTGGACACGTTGTCTTGGTTTGACAAGAAAGGTGTCTGTTAAGGAAGGCAGAAGCCTCCCCTGAAATGGAAAATGCAAACCTCCTCCCTCCAAATTATTATAATTTTGAAATTAAGGAGCTCTCAGGCAAAGATATGGGAATAGGAATAGCAGTTCTTTACTAGGAAAACTAAAAATACAAATGTAATAGTACAACCAAAAAAAAAAACCTACTGCCAGAGTGAGAAGAGGAGCTGACCCCCTGTGGGTCAGGCTGTTGCTCAGTCCCATTCCATGGTGGTTGCTCCTCCTGCAGTGCCAGGGGTGGCTCTGGTGGAGCAGGGATCCTGGAGAAGGGGGGAGTTTTCCTCTGAAGCTCCAGGGCTGCTGGAGATGGGCCTGGTCTCCTCTGGGAATGCAGTGCAGCAGAAAGCTGCTCCTCTGGGAATGCAGTGGGCAAAGGCTGCTGTGCTGTTCCCAGGCTCAGATTGGATCCAGGTAGGAATGCTTGGCTCCTCCCCTGGGCAGAGCCTCTCCCAAGGGGATGATGGAATTTTATCAGCCCTGCAGGGACACTCACTGGCCATGGACAGAAGAGATCTCCTGGAGGGAGGATTGGCTGTGGGAGAGATGAAGAAAAAACTGCCCCATGAACAGGAGAGAACTGCCCCAGCTCTGACAGATGGCAATAGAACACACACCCCCATTTCCAACCTAAGACACATGTGTATGCGTGGGCAAGGTTATTAAACACCAATATGAGATTTCACTTCCTAGCATAGCTCACTAGGAAAATGCCTGCTGGGATGAGTAAAGGCAATGTTAACTACTCAAATGTTAACTTTACTTCTGATTTTCTTCCCCTCCTGAACTTTGTCTCTCATTTCCAAGTTTATGTTCACCAGTGCTCTTGGGAGCTTTACAATTATGCAGCTTAAAGCACAGAAAGTCAGGTATATAATGATTAATTTCATAATAGTTAAACCAGTTGTTTTCTTCTTCAGTAAAAACAATCAGATCAGTTATGCAATTGTCAATTTAATTGACGAAGAAATCAAACACTTTCCTCCAGCTCCTTCCTGTTTGTAAACAAATTTAGTGGAGCTGAGTTGAAGAGGTCCCAGTCTGCAATATGAAGAGCTTGTGAGTTTGATTCTATAACCAAAGTAAATTGAGAAGACATAAAAATCATGATAAGGGAATAGGGCACTTAACTGCTTCTCAAAATTAAAAACAAAAAGAAGCACAGGGAAATTTGGTCAAATAGTTTCAGGAGCTAAAGGCAGAGTCATTCCTGAGGATTGCTGCAGGGGGGTAATAACAATGCAGAGTTCATTACCATGTGCAGCAGCAATTCCTGAGAAGGACAAGAAATTAAATCCTTTCAGGCTCCCATTTTAAGGCCTGGCGCTTCCCAAGCTCCTGAAGTTGAACAAAACCAAGCAGTCTGTGCATGGGCCATTGCTTCTGACCAGGACTGGAATATCCAAGCCCATGTTCAGCCATCCTCCATCACAGGGTTCCCAAAGTGCCCCACTTTCCTCACAAAGCCTCCTGCACAGTAATTATTGGATGAAGTGTACATTCTAGCTTCCATAACTTCCACAGTGTGTGAGGAACACAATAATCACCTTGAACAAACATCACAGTTAAGTTAAAACACAATTTAGTCCTTTCTCATCACAGAGCTCTGTAGGATACAATAGCCTCTCACATCTGAGATGCAGAACAAAATGAACTTTACCAGCTTTGTGCTCTTTTCTGTTTTTAATTTCATAGGATGGCAAAGACTACATTCCACTGAACATCACCTTGTGTCCTGATGGAGAATCCAACTCCAAAACCTGCCCTGTGGAAGAAAACTTGAACAATGGAGTGAATCGCTGGAGTGCAGTAGAAACTGGGTGAGAAAAGCAGATACGGGGTGGAGAAAATAAACATTTCACTGTCTGGTGTCCTCCCTTAATATGGCTGGTGAAAGTATCAGACAAATTTGTCAGGGTGTTGGTTATTAGATACAAGAGGTGACAAAAGAGAAGTGGTCCAGGAAACTGGGCTGTGTGAGGATGTAACTGAGCTACAACTGGTGCAGAATGTGCCTGGGTTTTGTGCTGACCCCTTGACTTTCCTGCTTTCAGTAACAACAGCAAGAAGAGACCCCTGAGTGTGAAGACATTTGATGAGGTGCCAGTGGAAAAGGAGAAAGTGATGCATGAGGTAAGAGAGGTGACTGCATCCTTTCCCAGCAGGTTCACAGATCACTCGTCAGCAGCACCAGAAACACTCATTAGAGCTTTTGGAATCTGCTTAGTAGAAGAGAACTTTAAATCAGGCAAAAGATTTGGCTCCAGCACCTCACACCCAGGGCTGTGTGACAACAAAGAGGAACCTGCATTTCTCTTAACAAATAATTTTAAAAGAGAAGCTCACATGTGTTTGCCCTGGCTTTGATGAGGCTAAGGGGCTTTATATTATATATTTCAAGATGTTTTTCCACCATAAGAAAGTGGCAGCTCGTTGAAATGAAGCTCTTGGAGGGAAATGTCCAGAACACATTCTGGCTGGCCAAGACAGCCAATCACTTGGAGAGGGTGAAGGTGTTCAGTTCTGGGTAGACAAGAACAGGATTCAAGATCCTGGTTCTGAGTCACACAAAGGGCTTTAACCCTGGATTTTCCTCTCTGCAAGTGAATATATTTATTGCCAGTCTAATGCCATTGCAGGGTGGGAGAGTGTTAAAGGGTTTAATTTTGCTCCAGGGGAAAACAAAGGCTTGTTTTGTTACAGAATGAGGGTTATGCTTGTTGGCTTCCTCTGAAGTTATGGGTGGGATTTTCTTATTTTAAAAAATCCCTGGGAACAACTCCTGAATTCCCTCTGTGGTCCAGGCAGTCCCTGGCTGCAGCTGCATGTGCTGTCCCCACCTGCTGCCTCAATGGCACCTTCTGTGTCCCTAAGGAGGGAACTCTGCAATGCTCCAGGGGGATCAAAGTTTAGGGAGAAAGCCTGAATCCCTCAGGAATCCCCCTGACACAAGAGGAGCAGCAAAGGAAAAGCTCCAGCTGAGAGTCCTTCTTGGACAGAGTCATTCCTCAGAGCAGCTCCCTTGGGAAGGCTCAAATCTGCAGCTCCAACTTGTCCTAGAAATATTTCATGTCCTTGACCAACACAGCCTATTTCTCATTTGTTCTCTGCTGAGCACAAACTGAGGCCCATTATTGCCTTGTATTTTCCCAGATGGAATTTCTGCCTCTTTATCAGTGCATCTCAGGGATTAGAAGGCTTAGAAATTTCCCTGGCTCCTGCATCTTCCCTCTTGCAGGATAAAATCTGTCCCTGTGAATCACACAAAGACATTTGCTAGATCAATGCAGTCTCAAGAGATTATTGCTGCCAGCAGGAGCATTACCTGCCTAAGAGCTCCATGTTTGTGGCATTTTCTAATAAGCCTTTATATGAGAGGGGAGAAGTTTCCAGAAAGGGTGATAATACATCAAGAGATCAGAAATGAGCGTGATGTTTCAACAAGGATCTTTTAAATCAAAATCAGTGTGTGATCTGCTTTTGGACAAAGGAAGTGTACTTTGGTTATTGACGTTTTCTTAATTATCAACCCTGAATAGTCATTAGGTCATTATTTCAGAGGGCTGCCTGAGTTCTCCAAGTGCTCCACCACACCTTCCTGCTATTGTGCAATTATCTTCAATATCTGTGGAGATTCTTTTACCAGAGAGGTGTAAGCAAAATGCAGAGCAGCCCCCAGATAAACTGTTCCTAGACCACATGTTTGAAGGGGAAACAGTCAAGATAAAATCCAGAGACAAGCTGGGTTTTACTGAGGGTTTGACAGACCTCATTAATTCAGGATTTACTTTATACTTCATAACTCACTTATAAACTGATCTTATTAACAACTGATAGATGACCAGAGCATGCATAAAAAGGCTTTTTTTTTTGTTATTTATTGTTTGATGAGATTATCTTTTTATGTCTTGATCAGTTTGACTGTCAAAATAAGACTAAGTAGAGTTTCTCTTCTATGTTGAAGGCTTTTGCTGCCTTGGTTCTGACAAATGCACAAATGTGCAACTTTCCAGCATCACAAAATACTTCAAATGCAAAGAAGCACCCAGAGCATTTAATATTATTAAATAACTTAAAATGAGGACTGTGATGTCTGTGTACTTGCATAAACTTAGCACAAAGTTTAACTGCAGCCTCGAGACTCAGCTCTAAGAGCAGCAGAAGCACAGCCCCAACTTTAATCAAGACAGTTTTGTTGCACAGCTCATAAAAAAAAAGCCATAAAGGCCAGGGCCATCTATCTTTACAAAGCACTTGCATTTACAAAATGCTGCTGAACTTCCACTTCCTTCAAATCCCAGTGTTTCTAATTGTTTATTTCCTGTGGGTATTTAAGGAGCTTTTCCTTGGAGGAGCCCAGGCAGAATTATTGGATATATTCTTTATGAATCTCAGTCTATTCATATCTCAGCTATCCTACGTACATGGTGCCCATATGTCATGCTTAATATCAGTTTCAAATTTGAAAATGTCAAATTATTTTTTGATATGTTCATTTTAAGGGTGCTCTTTGGAAATGCAGATCAAAAACTTTAATGTCATAAAAACAAGGGAAACGTTCCCAGGCTCCAGAGCAGCATTATCAGGAACACTTGGATAAAAATTGATAACACAGGCCTTGATAAAAGAATATCCTGAAGGATTGGTGGCTCCTACAGCAGTCCCAGGTTCCAGATATCCCTGATGTTCCCTTCCTTTTGCTCCTCAGGAGTCTGACAGTGGGATGGTGCTGACCTCGGATGAGATAAAAAGCCCCAAGAGGTTGGAAATCCGTTCCTGGCCCTATGGGATCATGGCTCTGGCGTGAGTACTCTGGGGGATTTCTTTTTCAGACAGTTCTTCCTTTCAGAGAAACACTTTTGAAATTTGCAGTTTTGTTTGTGCTGCCAAAAGGAAACCTCTGGGTATCCAGGCAAGCTAAGAGGAGATGAACTCTGAATTTCAGCCCCACAACCAGAAAACCTTGGTAATGTGTTTTAAGATCAAGGGGCAGCAGAATCTGCAAATGGGAGATGATAGGAGGAAAAAATGAGAATATAGAGGTCAAATTTAGCAGTTTGTTCACTGCCTCCCCACTGTTCTCTCTTAATGATGGAACAAAGTTTGAAGAACTTGGTTCATTAATGCAAAAGCTGACATTTGTAATTATACCAGTGTGTATATTTAAGTCAGAAGGAGTGGCATCTTTGCAGCTCATGGGATGTAAGTAAAGTTAAAATGCTTGTGCATAGCAAAGAGCAATCCAAGCACTGCAAAGTGCCTTTACCAGAGCCCTGATGGCTGCACTGAGACAGAGCTGCAGAGAATTCCCTAAATCCCACCACCCCTGTGATTCCTGGGTGGTGTTGTTCACACCTGGTTTACAAACAGAGGCTGGGACAGGGTTTGCTCTATGTTTATCCACTCATAGTACAATACAGAAGATTAAAAGCAGATTTTTAGTTTTTTGCTCACAGTTCTTTGTATTTCAGTAACAACCACACAGTCAGAGGTGACCCAGTAGTGAACTTCTCCACCTTCCTAACACTAGTAACCCATTTTACTGATTCAAATGTGAACGTGTGGAATTTCAAAGAATAGCTGCCCAAAATATTAAAAATATATTATTATGTAGCAATGAATTCCTTGTCTACTCAGTTAATTAAGCTAATTACTACTTGCCTAGAGTTTTCTCTGAAATCTACTGAGATTTGTTTGAGTTTTCTCTGTACTGAGGAACTCCACAACCTTTCCCAGCAGAGCAGTTGTTTGTTCTATACCAAGTCACCCCTTTTCTGCATTAAAGAGAAATGAGGGATAAGAAGAATCCTGGTGCACTTCTGGATATTCTGGGAGAGTTCCCAGGAGAGGGCATGGTCAGAGTGTGGCAGTTCTGGAGGGGTTGACTCTCACTCAGAGGGAAAAGCAGATGGAAAGGGCTTGCCTTGTCTTTTGATGCCTTAGAAGCATCAATTCCCTGATGTTTGAGGGCAGGAAAGGAGGAAAAGGGAGAAGAAGAGAAGGAAAAGGGAGAAGAAGGGAAGGAAAAGAGATAAGAAGAGGAAATGGGAGAAGAAGAGGAAAAGGGAGAAAGAGAGGAGGAAAAGGGAGAAGAAGGGAAGGAAAAGGGAGAAGAAGAGGAGGAAATGGGAGAAGAAGAGGAGGAAAAGGGAGAAGATTTCCTAAGGAAAGGTGGACAACACTAACAGGAGCATTAGAATGCTATGGATTGTGCTGGAATGCAATGTGGCCTCAGGAATGTTGTTGCCCAGCAGAATTTTCCTGTAGCAGTGTCACAGGGCTGGACCTGGTGGGATTAGCAGAGATCCCAATCCATTTCCATGTTTCTATCCCCTGCACACACCCAGAGCATTCCTGCCAGCACAATCTATTGCTATGGAGACCAAATGGCACCAGCTCAAAAACAGGAGCTCAAAAGTCAGGAGCTGCATTACTGTGATGCTTCACCTGGGCTGATTCATCTCTTTCCTGCATGATGTCACACTGACACAAATCCAGCAGCCTCCCTGGTGGCATTTGTCCCTCTGAAGATTTCTGTCACTCACCCCTGACAGCTTTTCCCTGCTGCATTTCTCCTGTTTGGATAAAGAGTTGGCAGAGGGAGGTTCCCCCTCTGCCCCTTCTAAGCTTTCTCCTGAAAATCTGAAAAGTCAACACCCAGCCAGATGTGGAAACACAAAAATTCCATAACAGCCTGTTCTTTAGAGATTTCCAGGAAAACCCTGTGAACTGCCATCAGGGCCACTGGGAGTGAATGTGGGGCTCTGTGGGGGCAGTGAATTCCTGCCTGGCCCCACCACCTGGGCTCTCCCCACTTCCACTCAACACTTCCATGGGGATTCCATCCAGCACGAGGTTCTTGAGCCTTTCTGTGCAGACCCTGCAGAGCATCCCAGCAGAACCTGCCACAAGCTGTGCTGCTGTTTCCTGCTGCCATGGCACCCTCAGAGATGTGGCTCTCCCTGGCCACATCCTTCCCTGAGTGTTTGAGCTCCAGCTGAGAAAGCTTTTTTGTCAGCTGCCTTTTTTTTTGAGTGATGCAGACCCTCCTTGGCACAAAGAGCAGCTCCAACAGTGCAGAGCACCCCAAAGCCCTCTCCTTTGAGGACAGGACACCCCTGGGTGCTCCTGCACTGACAAGTGGACAAACAAGGCTCCAAAGCCTGTGGAATAATCTAGAGAGGTCAGAAGGGAGTGTGGGTTTAACAGGGGAGATAAAGTCACCCTTGTTAATGGTGTATCTCTCTCTATCAAAAACATTTACCCTGGATCCTTTTCAAAGTCTTTCTTTTCTAAAACAAAACTGTTCAAAGGCTTAGCATGTTTTCTAAACCAGGGTGGCTGCATTTATTATTTTTGCCAAAATCTCACTGTTTATTTATCCTGCATTGATTCCTCTGCTGAGTTTAAAATTTGCCAACAACACACACCATGGAGTGTCAGTGTCAAGAGTTTAGTGAGGATGAATCTGATACTCTGGGCCTGGGCTCACTGTTAGGCTGGACTAACCAGCCTAAGTCTGAGCTTTTCCTACTGCTAAAATAGAGCAGGAAAGTTCTGAGTATTTTATGCTGCTGTAGAAGAAAGTCACAGCAGTAGCTGCAGTGAGAGATGCAAAGATTGGCTGGGACAACAGCACTGGAATCAGCATTCAGGGAAGCACAGGGAGCACAGAGGGATTTAATGATGGGCTGACTCTGGTGTCAGGTTCCATCTCATAATATTATCAGGCTACTGCCAAGCACTGCTTTTAAATCCTCCCAGAGACTCTGTAACCAAGTTATTGTTTAAGATGACAAAAGGTTTGGTATCTGCTCAGTTGTCCTTCCCCAGCTCTTCCCCTTCTCCCCCCAAACCCAGTCATCCTCTGTTGCTCAGAAATCCCTGATCTGGTTCTGGCCCAGGCCCACGAGATCAGCTGAGCCTCAGCTGATCCTCTCTGGGCTCTGGATGCTGCACCCACATCCCAGCACTGAGGGCTCTGCCTTTGCCAAAACAAGCTGGGCCTAAGGCAAGGCAGCAACACTGAAATGATGGATTTTGCTCAGGAACAGCAGACATTCATATCCAAACACACAGAACACAACAAAAATACAGCCAGGATTGGGCTGGAATCCTTTCTCACCTTCTCAGAGAAACGAGGCATGGAAACATGTTTGCTCCAGGGCAGAATGGAGCTCAGAAATAATAAATACATTTATTGTTGTGCTGTTCAGTACCTTGCACTGTTACCTGACCTGAGGTCTCCAAACTAGAACTTGGAATGAGTAGCTACTCAGGAGTTATGTAAACCATTTTTTTTCAAGGATTATGCACTGTGCTTACAGTAGCAAGGACTAGAAGGGGAATTGTGAGAGGCTGTGGATTTGACTGCAGTGTTTTCCATCCCACTGCTTTTGGACAGGGACAGCTGAGCAGCCTGGCCACAAATGTGAGGGGACACAAGGGTGGTTTGGCCTGGGAAAACTTTATTACCTGTACTTTGTGTTAAAAGTGCTTCCAAACAATGAATTCCTGAGCCCAACCTTGCCAGCAGAATGCTGATGCACTGGTGCTGCCAGAGGGGAACCCACAATGAAATTCCTCCTGCACAGCACTCAGTTGAAAATGTATTAAAGCAAACTATGAATCAGTCATAGCTACCAGAAGGGAAAAAAATAACCCTTTCATTTCTTTAATTGCTGAAAAATTAAAATAAAATAACCACTCTTACTCTGAGCCTCATTAAACACCTTTGGAAGCTCCTACAAAGCCCTGAAGCTCCTACATGTTATTAGGAGAGGTAGTCATGAGACAAACTGCTCTACTTGGCAGCAGTCAGCCCAATTTCTCATCTTTCCCTAAACACAGCTTCTGAACATGGCCAGGTTTCCTACATGGACAGAAAAGTCCATTAGTTTTTCCTACTGAGAGCAAAATACTTGGGTTTCTTATTGCAGAGCAGTAGGAGCCGCTGCACTTGGGGCTGGAATCCCTCCCTGCCCAGGGTGATTTTCCTGCAGCCATCCTTCTTTCTCCACAGTCCTCTTCAAGTCATTGACCCCAAAATGTAGATTAACAGAAACTGCCTCCCTCTCACATAAAATAAACAGCTCCACTAATGGTTTCCCAGCTTTTTGATGATTTCAGTATTTTTCTACCTCCAAAAATCTCTGTTTTTGTACAGTAGGAAGAGAAAGCCTCAGTATATCACTCAGGCCTTTATCCCCTGTGGTATCTTCTAAACAACTTTGGTGCCTTCAGAAAACTAAAAAGTTTGTAGAAGATTATTTCATATTCAGGCTGTGTCCCCCATCAGGACAACCTGTGCAAGGACAAACGAGTTCTCAGGGTGGTCACTGCAGTTTGTGACAAGTTTGGGTCAGTGGGCAACTGAATCCCAGCTGAATGTTGTGGTATTGCCACTGATCCTCAGTGCTGGGCCATGGTGGGGACACTGACAGGGGAGCCTGGGCTGGGACAGTTCCAGCCTGGAGCAGATTTATCCAAACTGATTTATCCATTTATCTCTGGTGGGCTCCCACAGCACTGCAGGGTCAGGCAGAGCAGAGCAGTGAGGATACACCGGGTGGGCAGGGCAGTGCCAGCCCAGGAGAGGCCCTGAACCAAGGAATGGCCAGCTTTTAATGAAATCAGTTCATTACACAGCCATCAGTGACTTCTGGAGCTGCTCAGCTGTGTGATTGCCCAAATCCAGCCCCTCCAGTCAGAGGGGGCTCAGGGAGAAGGTCCCTGCTTTCCACAGGGCAGCCAAGGGGCCCAGGCCAGGAAGGGGCTTTTGGTGTCCCTGGAGCCCCAAGCACTGAGCACACCCAGGGCAAGGCTGGCCTCTGAGGGCTGGGGCAGGTTCTGAGATGCCAAGGACAGATGGAAAGGGATGAGCAGCCTCATCCCCAGGAGCAGCATCTGTACATGCACAGCAGGCACTGTCTGTGACAGCAGCATAAAAGGGGAAAAATGCAAAGCCCCACAGAGAGCTTTAATTAGGAAATGCATTGAGATGAAAGGAATAGTATTGGAAGTTAATTGCATTTTGGTCTGCCATTAGATAGCAAGTGACATGACTTCCTTCTGACCCAGCTCATCAGCTCTCTGTCTTTGGAGCAGAGAGGAGATGGCAGCATTCAGGAGTCCTCCAAACCCCAGCCCGATTTCAGCAGCAGGCACAGTTATTTATTCCCAGATATCCAAACTCCTGACCCACAGGGGCAGGAACCCAACAGGAAAACTTGCTGGGAGTCTACAGGGGGCTGAAAATTTCCTGTTTAACCCTAATAACTCAGAGATATGCAGGTTGGGGGCCAAATTAAAGTGATACTTGTGGGAAATTAATTTGTAGAGAATTTTTAAAGTTTGGCAGAAGGTTTATATAGTATGTATTTTATGCAAACTTTGAGATAAGAAATGTTGACTTAGAAATGTTGTGGAATAAGATAGACATTGTTGAGAGAGAAATAGAGTTAGAAATAAGTTTTAAAGGATGGCTTTGTAAATAAGACTAGATACTTTAGAGAAATAGAACTGCCAATAGAAAGATGCATTGTAGTAAAAGACTTATGAGGGGTAATTTTAAATTATTAGTTTTAAGGCACTTACAGTATGCTGATACTTTCAAGCTTCCAAATAAAGTGATACTCTCAAGTTTCTCCCTGTCTCCAGTGACAACTTTATTACCTGGCAAATTGGAAGCCAGAGCATCCCTGGAATTGTCTGACACGAGCCAATGGAATTGAGCAACAAAAGGAGAATTCCATAAATAAACAAAGTTGTGGTTTGTCAGGGCATGGCTCATGTCAGGGAAGAGTTTATCTGCAGACAAGCTGTGTGTGTAGAGAATGGACAGCTGCCAAATCTGTAGGATACATGAGGACTTTCCACTCATGTTTCTCTCTGGACAATGAGGAAAAACTTAGTTGTGAAAACAGAGGGTGCTACATTTTTTGTTGAAGTTCTCAGGGTTAGTATTTATTTTAGAATTTCTGTTCTGCTACTGCACAGGTTTGGTTTCAATGCTTTGTGCAGGTCTGAAAGCACAGAAACAGCAGCTTTGTTCTATAAACTCTGCAGCAATCCTAGAACCCAGGCTCATTCTAGTCATGCAAGACATGGTGGGCTGGCTCTTACAGCTCAGGCTCACTTCCCAAGGAGATGCAAACCTGCCGTGGAAAGCCAGCCCAGCACACTAAAATCAGACCCTAAATTAACCAGCCCATGTCCCACTGCAGCTGATCAGAGCTGCAGCTGTGTGTTGTGTCTGAATCTGGCTGCACAAGAGCTTCAGAAGTGATGTACAGAGTATCAGCACACATTCCCCCACAGCAGAGAGCTGCAGGGATAGGTAATTCACAGATGGAGCCTACAGGCTGCTCCTGTGCCTGTGCACAGAGCAGAAACCAGTGTTCTACTCCAGCCAGTGCTCTGAACACCTGAGATCTTTCCAGAACCAGCAAAAATTTTAATTTTTTTTTAAATATAGTGACACTGGTTCTGTCAGCCAGTGGCAATATCTGCAGCTTATGGGAAACCTGAAACTTTTGACATGTTCCAGATCCAGAGAACACAACTTGTAAAGTCCCAGCAGCAGAACCCAGCAGGGCAGATTTACCCTTCCCAGCTGAAAGGAGCTGTGTGTGGCCATTCAACCTGTTCTCTCTGCTGTACCATCCAAAAAACATCATACACACAGAGTTCCTGTCCTGGATCTGCTATTTTCCTATTCATGGCTTTTGCTGCCCTCCCTCCAGTTGCTGTGTCTGGCTCCTGGCTTTAGTTTGCTCCCTGGAGCAGGAACTGGCTCTGCTTTCTTCCCAAAGCACCCCAGTGAGAAAATGAGCAGCTGCTGGGGACTGGAAGCACTGCAGAAGTGCCAATAAAATGACTGTAATGAATTCTACAATTATTTGATGAACTGTTGACTATTCAGATTTGGTTTAGGGTCATTAAAATGTAACTTGATACTACTTTAAACACATATGAAATACACACACAAAGTGCTTGGGCACTGCCTGATTTTTAAATCTCCCAGGCTCATTCAAGTCATTCTGAGCTGAGGCTTGAGCAGTGCTGTGATGAGTCTGTGGCTAAGGTTCCTTCCCAAGAGCTGCAGTGAAAGGGTTCTGAGCAAAGTGCAGCAGCTCAAAAGCCACTCTCACACTGGAACCCTTTTAAGAACCCCTCAATTATCCAGGCCTCTTCCAAGGAGTTGCTCAGTGTCCTGGTTTTGCACCATAGAAGTGCAAACCAAGGTTGACAGAACATTATTTTTAGGGCAGCCTATGACAGAAAGAACCTTTTGAGTTCTCCACAGCCCTTGCTGTTCCTCGAGGTCAGCTTGTGACACAAGTCTTAGGGTTCTTCTGCTTTTAACCCTGAGGCTGCTCCCTGTGATGGAAGTTGCTCTGCCCCACCCTCCATCACCTGGAACAAGGGAAGACAGGAAACAAAAGCAGCTGGAATGCTGCAAAGCACTGCCCTCCACCAGCCCCTGGGTCAGGAATGGTAAAGGGCTGGGGAATATAAAAGGGATTTTGCCCTGCATTGCCTGAGTGTGTTCAACACACGCTTTTGCTTTCAGTATCGGTTTAGATTAGAGTCTGACAGAGATTATTCAGTATTTTATCCCTTATTATGCTTCAAGAAAAGTCATAGCCTTCAGTTCTGCTTTCAGAAAAGTCAAATTTTTACTGACCTGTGTCAGAACAATGAGGGAGGATATTACTGTGTGTACAGGACAGGAGCCTTTACAAGTAAGAGATCTGTAGTGTACTGAAATGTGGTGAGCTGAAGGGACAGGGCAGCAGAGCTGGAATTACATCTAAATCTACTTTTAAAACAGAGTTATTTAAAATACTTCAGTTCCCTCATCCAGTCAGCAAAATGTCATTGTTTTACAGCGTGCCATAGAGGTAAATTGATATTTTTATATATTTACTTCTTAAAGAAATCATTTTGACCATTGATTATGGAGACAGGGTGAATACATCCCAATCTTTGTTCCCAACAGGAGGAGAGCTGTCAGCAGGAGCAAGGAATCCATCCTGGCTGACCACGAGACTGTCAAGTACCAGCCAGCAGTGCAGGTGGAAGAGGACACCATGGACTTCCCCCTGGAAGACTCTGTCTTGCTCCCTATGGATCCCAACCTGGAATGCCACAGCCCTCCTCCAGATTACAACTCTGTCATCCACTACTCGGCCCCCCCAGTGTAAGCAGTGCCCCCTCACAGGCTGCAGCTCAGCCTTGCCAGGCTCTGCTGTGCCCCCAGGGAGCCTGGCTGGAACAGAAGGGAATTCTGCTGGGATAAAGCTTCATGTGTTTTTTCTGGCACATCTCAGATGGGATTAGAAACAATTTAAGAGCATCTTTTCTCTTCTCTTTAAAGGCCTATTGCAAGATCTCCAGTGAATTAATGATATTCTGTCTATCAGAGTTGTAGTAGGAGCTGTAACCCTGAACTGCTGCCACTCCTTCCCCCTGGCTGGGGCTGTTCATTGGCACTGCCAGATCTACAGGTTCCTGCATCCCCATTTCACTCCATGAGGGTCATGCCAAGCTGGTTGGGAACACAAGATCCAAGCTGCTGGACCTGACACATTCTGCAGGGATTGGTTAGGCCAGTGCTGGAAGGGATCAGTTGAAAACAGCAGCAGCACATGAATGTTTTGGGCTTTGAGAAAAGCTCAAACACCCTTCCTAACTCAGGATCTCACCTCCTGTAAATATTTCTGAAATATTTTGCAATCCAAGCTATTTTGGTTGCAATTTGAGTTTAATAATTTCCACTGCCCAGAGGATACACTCCTAAAGATGGCATGGCCCAGAGCAAACTGGTGTGCCTGCTCTTTGGGGCAGCAGGGCACACAGTGTGATTAAATCTGATGCCCTGGGCTTTCCCCTTGTTCAAACAGCAGTTTATTCTGCAGACATGCAATAGGGAACCTTGCTGGAGATGTTCTGTAATGGTTGCAAGGCAAAATCACTGCCTTAAGTAAGAACCTTCTCAACTCAAACAGAACTCCCCAGCTCACACACACACCTTTGTGTGAATGTGCAGAAAACTTTCATTAGCAGGATGAGAGTTACACAAAAACCTCACACACACCCTTGAGGCACCAGCAGGGCAGCAGCATTTTTATGTTTCCTTTCTGCACACAGGCTATTTACTAAAACAACACACAAAACAAAAAAGCATTTCCTCTGGATTCTGTGCCCAAGGGTTTGACCCTGGGGATACTCTCCCTGTTAAGCTGCAAGCCCATGTGACACACAATTCTCTGTGACTGTCTTGCCAAGGTAAATACTGGTATCATATGCAAAGCCCTTCCTGGGTTCAGGGTAATTCAAAGCTGTTGTTGCAGCAGGACTGAAAGGATCACAAATTCTCCCATGTGAGACACTCGAAGTGGGTTTACCCCTGCCCCAGAGCTGTGGGTGGCAGGGACTGTTACAAGTGTGCCCAGGTGCCCTGTGTGCCCTGTGCATCATCACAACAGCCTCACAAATCAGCAAATAATCCTTTGCCTTTCATGTGCTCTCTTACAATCAGAGTTGGCTTTAAAATTTAGGAAAGGAAAGGTCTCCAGGTTGCAAGGAGAAAAAGCCAGGATGAGCAAGATGTTCACTGACAGCGAGGGCTGTAACCTCCTGAGTTACAAACTGATCTGTAAATGGCTCCCTGAGCAGTTTCCTCCAAGCTCTGCATAACCCTTTCCTTTTCTTCCTTGCTTTGACTTCTTCAGTGGAAAAAAAAAAAATCATGATTCAGACTAGAGGGGGATGAAATCCAAGCCATGCAAAACGATGATGTTACCTTGGCAAAGACAGCTGCACACCCTCGCAGCAGCGAAGTAAGTTTTCTGGATGAGTGCTTGCAGTGGGCTATGCTGAAGGAATCACAAACAAGCTTCAGGTATTATCAAAGGGGAAAACAAATCTCCAAACCCCACACCACGTTAACTGTGAACTCTCAAGCATCTGAAGGATGGGCTCTGGGGGCTGCACTGCTTCTTCTCCTTGACTTCAGAGTCACTTATTAATCACCTGCAGTCCCTCCAGAGCCCCCAGCTCATAGTGCACCTGCTAGATAGGTGTGGGCTGTAGTTGCTTTATGGTCATTTTGCACTGCTTTGTATTTTAGTACCTATGTATTAAGTAGAGCTGGTCATAGAAGAGAAGAAACTACTGGGACAGAATTCTGATGAGCCCCAGGAAGCTCATTGGATTGGTTTTTCATCAAACACTATTAGCTATCTATAGCTCTTATCAGTCAACTGATTGATCAATCAATCAATTCTTGTGGAAATAAATGACTGGTGAGGCAAAGGAAAAGAAGGTGCAGACAGTGTGTGTGGCTCTGCTGTTGATGGCCTCAGCTGGAGATGTTTGTTACTGCACCTTGAGCTGGAGAGTGAGAAAACGGCGTTGGAAAACCTTCACCGAGGAACTTTGAAAGTAGGAACAAAACTTGCACATGTGCTCTGTGTTTTGAGGAAGAATGGGAAGCTCTGCTGGGTGAGCTGAGCATGTGGCCTCCCCTTCTCTGAGGGAAGAGCTGCAGGGGTTTCTCCAAGGACAGAGGCACAGGAGCACGTTTGGGGAGCAGAAGCCCTTCTGGCTTTCAGTGACAAACATCAGCCTTTCTGTGCCACCTGAGATGGTGGAACAGGGCACAGGCTCCAGTGCTCAAGATGTTTAAACCCCTGGTTGCACTGACACCCCCAAAACTGAGGGCTCCTCTGCAGTGGCAGAATCAAGAATGTCCTGAGCAGATCCAGCGATGGGAGGGACTGGCTGATGTTTGGGCAGCTGTTTCCAATGTTATTTCATGGAAGATTTTTTCCTCTTTATAGTAAATGTAACAAGCAAAAGTATTGCCTGAAAAGTATTATTGAACATATTCTATTTTATTTACTAATATTTTGTTTGTCCTTCTCTCACCTCCCTTAATTTAATTATTGTTCTCTTCTTCCAACGATGTATATAGTGTACCCTATAGCAACAAATATAATATTTCATTTATATGGTAAAATTTGTAACATTTTAGTCCAAAGAGAAAGAAATACCCAGATGTAACAGAGTTAAGTATTGTACTAAACATTTCACTAATGCTTGCAGGCCAGGCTCCAGTTTACAGTGCCCCACTAGTGCCATGGCACAGCAGCTCTCTTGGCTGGGAGTGTCTCTGCCTCTCACTTCTTCTCCATGTTATTTAGTTTCAGTTAGGAAACAGGAATCTGGAGGAATTTGGCAGGTTTATCTCATTCCTGGAAGTGTCACCATGTACAGCTTGTGTTAAAGGTGAGGGATTTTCCACTGCCTGGGTTTTAATTGGAGGCTGGTGGATTGGCTAGAGGATCAGAAGGGGTAAATTGTTTAAATGATGTGATGTTTATTATTTTTTCAGACTTCTCAGGGATTCTTACTCGACTCCTGTCTGCCAGCTGCTTTCTCTAACCTGAGCTCAGTGGGATCTGTATTATCATGTACCTTTGTTTCCTTTGATGGTGCTCACTCCTACTGGTTTTGTGCTCCTGAAAGCCCAGAGAATCAGGGCAAAGGAGCTTGGAGCTCTCCATGGAATTGTGTTGTCTCTTCTCCAACAATCACTTCCCACTTAGGTGTCCAAGTGCCTTCACCTGCATGTTCTTGTTCAGGCTGGTGGTGTAACAATTTCCTGTCTCCTCTTTTCCCTACTTTTCATCTGTTTCTTGTTACTTGCTCTCCCAGTCCCTTTGGATAGTTTTGCTCTGCCTTTTCCCTAAGATCAGGTATAGGATCATTTCACTGCTGTCTATCCTGTGCTTGCAGAGGCTGAACTAGATAATCTAAAGTGAGATTTTCACATTAAATCCTCTATATATAGCCAAGGAAAACTAGTTTGTATTAGTTTGTTTGGAAGTCTCTTTGTGTCCTTCTCTGAATAGGTGAAGCTTTTTAATCTACTGATTTTTCAATATTGGTGTCTGGAGCAAAATGAAGGCTGGTGACTGTGTGAATGTGATTTTCCCAGAGTCCTTTTCCTCAAACAATGAGGTTTCTGTAAGGTTCTCCCAAGTTACCCCCACAAGAAGGGGATCCCCAGCAAGATGTATCCCAAGTCAAGGAAGTCAGATAAAACTCAGAGTAATAGTGTGAAACAAACCCCTGACTGCTGCAGGTGAACATACCTAGGGCTCCTGCAAACCTCAGCTGCTCTGTTTGTCACCCCTCTGCCACAAACCCTCCCTCCACTCTCCTGCTTAGCAAATGCCAGGACACCCCAGAGTATCCAGATGTTTCTCTCACTGGATTTGCTCTCCTGTTTCCTGCAGGAATGTCAGCTGCCATGTAAGCCTGGAACTGGCCAGGCTGGTTCCTGATTTTCCCCCTCATTTATCCTTCATGTCCTGCCTCACTTTGCAGATTCCATCTGGCCTATCCCAGCTCTGGGGATGTGGGCTGGGCTCCAGGATCCCTAAATCCCACCAGCACCAAGGGGACACACCAGCAACTGTGTGCAAGCAAATAGCTACAGAGCAAGATAAGCATTATCAGGTTTCCCTGAACACAGGAATTGCTCAGGATCAGTATCATACTCACAGATCAGCCTAGAGGTTTTTTCTTATCATAGAGTGAATTAAAAACACAAAAGGCAGCAATAACTCTTTTTTTCCTCCCTGAAAATGTAATTGGCCAAACGCTGGGATCCATTTTCCTGGGTTTTTACTACACCACAAAAGAACAGAAAGAATTTTGCCAAAGTCACAGCACCAGAGCCATCTTACACAAGTGAAAGTCAGGGAGGAGTTTGGGATTTGGCCCTCTCAGGAGTCAGGCACTACAGGGGACTGTGGAGGTGTTAAGCCCAAGCACTGGGTGGTTTGTTTGACATTGTTATTTCCATTTTTGTGAACACAGAATGGAAAACCTGCTGGCCTGGGTCAGTTGGGACCACAAGGGTGACAGGGAGAACAACGTGGGATGCACTGAGCAGTGTCCTGTTCTCCTGGCAGCACTAAATTCATTTTTCCTTAGACCTTTAGTTGTCAAAGCAGCCACTGAAAACTGGGGAAAAACAGTAACTTGGGACCTACAGAAATAAACTAAGGAAAACTGGGAAAAGCCAGGAACTTGGGACTTACAGAAATAAACCAAGTGCCATGTTCAAACCACCAAGGAATGTTTGTCTGCCATGTTCCTGTCTGTCTGAAGAATGTATGCACTGAAAACAACGCTTTCTTATGTAGTCAAAAATTGTACTGTATCTATTAACCAAAAAAATAAAAAGATTCTATATTTATACAGCCCAGGGCTCCTTTGTGTCTTCTCTTGGTTTGAAAAGCATTGTCCTTGAAGCAGAATAAAAATAAATAATGCAACAGTTTTGAGAGACTTTTGCAAGGCATAGATCTCATCCAAATTTCTACAGGGGTTCCAAAGTTAGGACAGAGGCTGCCACACTGCTCAGAGGGAACTGCCCCCTGCTTTTGCTTAGAAGATTCACAAACCTCTGAAAAAAATGGGCAATTTGCTGAAGAAATGCACCAAACCAGCTTCTGCCAAGAACAGCCCATGGAACACAGACATTGTGTCTGGTTAATTCTAAAATATCTCAATAAATGGGGCTGAGAGAGATGAGAGAATCACAGTTCTGCCTTCTAAGGACAGCCCATGGTCACCAAAGCGTGTCAGTACAGAAGTCTGTGAAGATAATCTGCAGAACATGAGGGCACCTGGGGCTTGTTCAGCCTCAAAATTCCAGAGGTTGTGTTGGATTTGGCTTGGCATAATATTCTAAAAAGAACACCATTAAATAAATACTTCCCAATACATTACTGAATTCTCTTTTGAATAAACTCTGCACTGTTGAGATACAAATTATTCCATGCTCTCCATTTGTAGTGAAGGTTTAACATTCAGAATGCCAAGGGAAAAAAATCTCCCAGCTCCATCTAAATACAGCAAACCTGCTGTCATTTCCCTCACCAGCTGTCTGGTTTTTCGGGAATACCATTCCCATTCCTGCTTCCACTTAATGGCACCAGCAGAAAAAAAAAAATATTTTTTTTTTTTTACATAGTGACAAATACCAGTTTCTACTCATGGCTTAAAATAAATACTGGTATTAGGAAACAAAAAAAAGAAGTGTGTTAGAATTTCAGAGCCATTCCTCCATTAGCAGCCTTAAAAGTTATCGGGCTGTGTATTTTGCCAGTCACATTAAAAACTATGAAGCACTCAAATCACTTCAAACATTTTAGTTTCTCTTCATTCCCTGTTCCAAACACTCCTAGAAATAAGTGTCTAAATTATACATGTCATTTGAAACGCAGCAATCTCCTTTCATCCCCATAATGAGCAGGAACATTCTTCTCTGTAAACTGAAGAATGTTTTAGTTCCTTATGTAAGGCATGAGTCACCGCCAGCTCCGCGCGGAGCCGCCTTCCCGCGGAAACCGACAGATTCAAGAGGGGAAGCAAAATATACAAAATTAACTCTGATTTGCTTTTAGCACTAGATTGTGAATTATTAATCACACCCAGCTTGAGTTACACTTGTGGAAGGGACCTTGCTACAGCAAGGCTGGGAAAGGAATTTGGGGATAAAGGGCAACTTTGGGAATGCAGAAATGGAAGCTTTGCTCTTAGGTCTTGGCCAGGGGATGTAACTTCTCCATGCCTTACTTTTGCTGGATGGGATGGAAAGGATTTTTGTTTTTACAGCAGCAGCACGTAGAGAGGCCAGGTCAGAAAATCTCAGCCTATAGTATCGAAGCTTGGTGGCTTTGGGTGATAAGAATCCCAGGAGAAAATAGGGACTAGCAAGAGAAAGATTTAGGATTAAGATACACAGATTTGGTGGCGGTGACATTAGAAAGCTGAGAAGAGAAACCAGCTGATTTCCAGTCAAGTCCTATTTCCTTCCTCCCATAATCAGACTTAACTTGAGAGGGTTTATAAAGTGCAAGGGTTTAGAAAGAGTAGAAAATCCTGTTCATTTTCAGTGCTTTGGACACACTGAGGCCATGAGCAGTAGATGATAATGCTGTGTCAGAGCCTTCCAGTATCCCACAACTTCCAGAGGCTCCCAGCACACATTCCATAGCCAGTTCACGGTGGCACACGGAATGTCTGCTGCTGGCTGCACTGGGATGAGCTGGCTCTGTGTGGAGGGTGGATGAAGCCTTGCAAGAACCATGAAGAATCTCTTCTCTTGTCAGCACAGTCAGTGATGAGTGGCAGTTGTTCCTACAGCCTGATGAGATTCATTAAAACTCTGAGAGTAGAAACTGCTCTGTCTAAACTGCTTCAGGGGCTCAGGAACCAGAACTGAATCCCAGGAAATCCCAGCTGTGGCAGTTCACTCCACCTCCCTCCATGAGGCACAAAGTGAGACCTGCCTATTCCTCTCCTCTCTGCAGGCAGTGAGGACTTTACTCCACCAACCACAAGGGCAGAGTAACATGGTTTCTAAATACTCCTGGTCCAGATTTCCTCAAGGAGCCTTTCAGAGAGGGCTGTGGCTCCCAGGAAGGACTGAAGCTGTCGTAATACCAAATGTCAGGATAACTAAATAAATTAGGAGAGCCTCCCATATTCTTGCTGTGAGTTTGTCCCTCACAATGCTTACCTTGAGTGTGTGATCCACAGAATCCCTGGGACTGATTCCAGCCTCTTCTTCACTGAGCAGAAATAGCACCCAGTAAAGAAGAAATATCTCCTCTGAGGTTTAAGCTGTTCACCTTCTGGGGCCAGAGATTTTTCTTCAGAGTATGAGCTGAGCACAGAGGAGATTAAGAGATGGAGTTATTCTGTCAGACATTCCCAGACCTGTGAGCACATGGAAGGAGGTTTGGTTGAAATGAGAACCTACAGCACTCTGTGAAAAATGAGTAATCCCTATAACCCAGCATAGGAAAGGGTAGGAACAGATGTCCACAGGGTGCTCTTGGCTAAATCCATGGTATGGATGCCACAGGATTAAGCCCATCTCTTACATAGTTTTACGGCAAACTGCAAATCCAGAGGTGGTTTAGTCAGTTTGGTGACGTCACTCAGAGTGATCTGACCCATTCAAACAAAGGCAAAAATATTCTTTCAAATATTAAGAGCGACATCAGGAACCTTATGACATTCACTGAGGACAAATCCTGCACTTGAGAAGGACTAAACCCTCTCTGTGACACATTTTGGGGCTGACTGACCCTGCTCTGTGCAGGAGGGTTGAGTTTGGACCTCTTGAAGTCCCTTCCATCCTGAATATTCCAACAGCCAAGTCTGAGTAATTGCTTCATCCTAGCAGGCAGTAAATCACCAGGATAACCCCCAAGCCACTGAGGCCTGGCCTTTCCAAACAGTGGAGATGGGGTTGGTGACTCACCTGGAGCCTGGCAGAGTTCTGGGAATCCTGGAAAGTGGAGTCTGCTAATAATTAATGACATTTTTGTCTATATCCAAACAAAAGATGTGGCAACACTGATCTCACACAGCGAAGTGAAACAAAACAAATGACATTCTTCTTGTGTAAAGACAAGCCTAAGTTGGCTTTTCTAAGAAAGCTCCCAGGCAATTTTGCCTCACAAGTTCATAGATACTCTTGTGCCTTTTGCTTTTTCCTCCTGCTCCTCTGCTTCACTTGTCTGTTAACAAACAGCACTCAATGTTCTCTCAGGACAGAACTGATGCATTTATCACAACTAAATAGTGATATTAGGCAGCAGCTACTCATGTCCACTCTATTAATTGTGAATTGTCCACTTCCCCAAATCTCTTTCAGGCAAAAGATTCATAATGCCATGATCCTCTGAAAAGTCAAGTCTCCAAAATCAAGTAAAATTCCTGAAATCATTAGAAAAAGTTTTTAAAAACATGAGTCTTCTCCTTTGCAGATAAAGCAGGAGTTTTCTCTCTGATGTCATGTGGGGGAAAGAGGCCCAAGCCAAGTCAATAATACACTGATCCTTGTCTGAGTCAGACATGATGAATGTTTCTCCTTTTACCACATTTTTTTCTGCTCGTAGTTGTTACAGTGAAAACTTTGTAATTTCTTGCTTTTCCCTCTTGTCTTTCTTTCTTCCCCTGTAACATTGTTAAAGAAAAATTCAAGCCTGACAGCAGGCAGGATCAAAGAGACCAGGAGCATAATGAAGTCCTTGTTTTCCCACTAAAGAAAACTCATCCCTGGAACTCCCCTATGTAGGGCTGTGCCTTCTGCCCTTCCAGGAGGAGCAATATCAGCAGGACTTTTTAAAGCTAGGACTATACTCTCAGTGATCCTCAGGGCCAACAGAACAAACCTGGCATCTCTGGACACTCAAATAGCAGTTGTTATTTTTAAACTGGACCATTGTCACAGTGAATTCCTCAAAATCCCAAAGGTTAAGTTGTTTTTCATAACTATGCATTAAAAAAATAACCAAACCAAAACAACAGGAAAAAAAAACCCCAACAACCAACCAAGAACTTTATTATTTTCTGGGAGAGTTTTGACCTTTTATTCATGTATATTTTTCAAAGCCAGCCCTGCACTGTTTACGCCCCAAGCTAGAATGTCACAAGCCATCTTAGCAGGGAGCAGAAGCACAGAGACAGGCAGGGCAAGGCAGGAGAGCAGGTGGAGGGGCGTGAGGAGCAGCAGCGTGGGGGATAGAGGTAATGGGTTCCTTAATCTTGTCTGCTGAAGCATTTGGGATGGACAGGATTGCCTTCCTCCCTTTCCCTAAAGCCTCTGAAACAAGCACCAAAGCCCCTCCTGACACAACGTCAAGATGGAAGTGCAGCACGACTTCACAGCTCCATGAGGAAGGACAGGAGGGTGGAGGGGAGCCAAGCCCTCATCTCCCCAAGCACTGAAAGGGCTCGATCTAAATCTGGCCATCACAAAGGACTCCTTGCCTGGGTGATGGATTGTTTCTGAATCCAAACTGCTCTGGAGGTTACAGCAGCAATTCCTCCTGCTGTCAAGATGACTCACGGCCAGCTCAGACACTGAGACCTATTGACTCAGCATCCCTCCTCTGCTGAATGAGATTTTCCTCTGTGCTGATGAAACACTCTTTGGCCTTGATGTTAATCTCTGAATCTGTGAGATCCCAGATGCCATCAGGATGTTGTAATAAATGGGAAGTGCCAACAGATTGCAAAGGAAAGTGAGCTTGTCTTCTTCCTTGCATTTGGACCATTATTTCCTTCCAGGAAGGAAAAGGCAGGAACTGAGCAGAACATAGGTGCTGTTCTTCAAGTGATGTTCTGGAGATGCTCATGGTGAATTGCTTCTCTCTGCTCTGGGAGCACAGACCTGCATCTTACTGGGGCCAGGTCCTGCATCAAACCCCCTCAAAGAGCCACAGAGGAGTACTGACCCCACAGCTCTGAGTCTCTGGGAGCCAACATTCATGCCAGTCATGGGAAGAAAGAAAATTCCCAGCTGGCAAAAAGAAAAGCAGACTTCAGATGTACTCAATAATAAATTTTACCTATTCAAAATACGGGCAGAAATTTTCTCTGGACTTCAGCAGATCACAGCTCACTAAAGAGAAAATGTAATGTGATGTTGCCCAAAATTATGGTCAGTAATTCCCTCCTCCTAACATTATCCCAAGGGTGTCACAATTAACAATAATCTATTTATTAAGAGTTCATTTAGTACAGAGGTGCCAGGGACTTTTTTATTTCAGTACAACTAACACCCTTCTGTTTTTCTTGTTTAACCCCATTCAGTAAAGAGGAATATTGTAATGGGCTTAAACACCAACTACTCACTGAGTAGTTTGTGAGTAAAGACCTGTTCATGCTGCCCTACTCCAACCTGATACAATGGGAAAATAACTGAAAAGAGAAAGTAAGAACTCTTGGGAGCTGGAAAATCCATGCAGGGGCAGCAGGATCTCGGTACTGTGACATTAATAAATTTTAAATTAATAAATTTTGCCACATTCAAGATTTAGTTAAGTCCCCCTGACCACCACCAGACAGAGCTGCACTGGTATCTGGATTAGTGCCCAGTCACATCACTTGATTCCCTCAGATTCAGGGCACAATTTGTCCTTCAGGAAATTCCGTCCTTTCCTGCTTCCATGCAAACAATGCTGCAGAAGAGGGGCCATCAACTGTAGGGAAACCCAGAAACAGCTCCCACAAAAGCAGCAAACCAAAGCAGACCATCAGAACCTGGCCTGACTTTCTAGTTTTTCATTATTTTAGTTCCCCACTGTATTTGGAAGCTAGGAAATTTAGGAAATTCAAACCAAACAAGAATGTAGGGAAGCACATTCAATTTTCTTCCAAGGCAGACAAAGGCTGCAAAACATTCTGTGAGCACAGCACGAGTTACTTCATTAAATATGAAAAATGCCAATAAAGGACAGCATAAATCCCAAAATGGATTCATGACCCTCCTTTTTTTTTTTAAAGACTCTTCCATGTAAGCTTGAAATCTGGGAAGAAACACTGCACAGGCTGCATTTGCTGGGGTTTATATTCCCACACTTCACTCACCATTCCCAGTTACTCCATTTGGGTTGGGATCAGTCTTTGCTGCTGCTCTGGAGGGCTCAGGAACATTTCTGGTTATTATTGATAGCAAAAGATTCTCTCCTAAAAAACCAGACACAGAAAACTTTGGGAGATCGGGGCAGGCCTAGAGCAAAAACCGGCACAGGGGGTCTTTGGAACAGGTACAAACCCAGCTTCCAGAATTTTTGCAGCTGGTTAATTCCTCTCCCCATCATCAAATGTGATTGTGAAGTCATATCAGGATGAAATTAGGAAAATGATCATGCAAGGAGACAATTGGAATCAGGTTGGCAAAACCAGCTCTTATTGATAGGAAGTAAAAGCTCCAGACTTGAATTTTTGCCATAAAGGAGAATTTCTTTTTCCCAGAATGTTTCTATACTTCAGAGGAATAAAAGGGAGAACTAGTATTGTACTTTTATTTTAAAATCTATGTCCTCAAAAGTGACATATGAAAGCATCATATGAAACATTTCTGGGGTGAAGTTGAAAGAAAACTACTTCCCAGAACTTTGTCACATATGCCTGCAAAAAATGCTTAATAGAACTTCATTTTAATGAGGGATGAAAGGGATTGCAAAGGGAGTCAATGAAATTTTAACACAGATTCAATATTTACATTTGCTGCTGAACATAATTTGCTCACAGAACGATTGGAAATGTTATAATGACACTTCATATTTCAATATTTTTGTGTGCAACACAGGAATGTGTATACATTTGCAAAATCATTTCAATGCATCATCACTGCTTCATGTGTCTTACAGTGCTGAGAAGATGTGTAGAAACTTTAAAAATCAGTAAAATACCAACTTTGATCAATTGAGAGTAGACACTACTTGTAAAGATTCATCTTCACAGGACAGAGAAATTACCATAGCTCTTTCCTGGAAAAGGTATGGATTATGGGTATAGATTTATTAAATGGCTCAAACTTTTGTAGTTGTTTAGATGAAAGAGCCAGTGGAGGGGAAGGTTTGGTCTATGTTAGATGATGCCTGCAGAGGAAAACTCCTTTCAGGAAGATCTGCAGAAGGCAAATAAGAATGTGCTGGATTTTTCCAGAAGACGACGTTATAATCTTCAAGTTTACAGGCTTGAAAATTCATCTAGAGAATTGGATAACTGACTTTTTTAGGGAAAAGTGTAAGGTTTCACCCCAGCCCCTTCAATGCACATCTAAAGGGAGAGAGTCCCTTTGTCACCCTGCAGCTGAACTCTGACAGGACAGACTCAAACTCTGCCCCACAAGAGCTGGGCCAACTTCATCAAAACAGCTGAGAAATTACAGTGAAAGAGCTGGGAGCCCTGAGAACTGAGGGGTGTGTAGGAGAAACTGAAAGTAAGACTGTATGAGAGTAAAAGACTGAACAAAACACTAATTCTGTTACTCTAAAAGTGCCAAGTATCTTAAAAATACTAATTTTGGAAGTCAGAGGAACTGTAGGTTTGCATTATTTCTTTAAGTTAATTTTATTAATTATGTGATCATTTCTGCTGAAATGTGCATTCCTCTGCCAGGGTGTCAGGATGCCACCCACAGCACCAAAATATCAAACCAAAAATACTTTTCTGAACTGTGTGGCTGAGTATTCTCTGATAAACTTTGACAAAAGCACCTGTCAGTGCCAGGCTGAGTTAGACTGGAGAAAGGGAAGGCAGGAAAATCTGTAACCACCTTTGCACTGTCCATCAGTGCACACAGAGCCCTGATTCTGCTTTGCTCCTGAGCCAGCAGCCTTTGGGCTGTCCCATCTTCCCTCTGAAGGCAAGCCAGCAATAGAAAATCCCCAAGAATGGCTGGCAGGGAGCAGGCAACAATCCTGGCCTTCCTCAGGATTCCCAAAATGCCAGCAGAGTTGAGATGAGTCAGGGGATTCCTGGTTTTTATATCAGTTTTTAAAATACCTTTAATTTAAAATACCTGGGATGGGTGCAAGGGAATTCCAATCTTTTCCTTCACTCTCACAATGTCCTTGCTTGCAGTCTTCTGGCTGGCAGTGCTTTTGTGAGGGTGCCTGGAGGCTTTTGTGCAGGCAACAGCAGTTTGTCATTTCAGTATCCAGTCCTGCCCTTGGAAATTATTAAAATCCAGGACATCTTTAGAATGGGAAATTAAATGTATTCTCCAACAACCCCCTGAAACTGCTCATGTTGCTGGCAGCTATGTTAAAACAAGGGTGTTCAAATAAAATTCCTATTTAAAAAATTGAATTGAACTTTTCAATGGAATTAGATTTTCCTGAAATTTTATTAGCTGGCAGGTTCATAAACTACAACAGAAACAAAGCAGGAAAACCAAATCATTCTTTATGAGCTATAAAAAGATAGCAAAGGGGACCAAAAAAAGGGAATCTTTTGAAATATTAAGTCTACAAAAGGGAGTTTTGTCTGACAGTAAATGGCTCCTACAGATTTGTTAAGGTTATAAGCTCATAAAATGTGGAGTAAAATGAGGTCTCAGCTAAATTCCAACAGCACTCCCAGCTCCATTCCCATCCCAGTGCAGGAGGGGATTAACAAGCCCCCCAAGCCATCCATACCCTGGTGGCACTGGCTTTTCCCAGGATTCACAGGGAATGGCAGAGTGATCCCAGCAAACTGCTCAGGGAACAGCAGGAAAGCTGGGATCCAGTTTGCACAGCAAATGTTCCCCTGGAGAATGGCAGCCACCAACCCTGCCCCAGCCATGGATTCACACCTTCCCCACTGTCTTGGGCTACACGATGTGGGCTGGGGGTGTGTGAATTCTCTCCCCATCTGTCAGAGCTGGGGCAGTTCTCTGCTGTCCATTGGGCAGTTTTTTCTTCATCTTTCCCACAGCCAATCCTCCCTCCAGGAGATCTCTTCTGTCCATGGCCAGTGAGTGTCCCTGCAGGGCTGATAAAATTCC
>WBNO01011434.1:809259-826411 GCA_013400575.1 Peucedramus taeniatus
CCTTTCAGGGGAGGCTCCTGCCTTCCTTAGCAGACACCTGGCTTTTCAAATGAGGCCATAGGAGAGGCAGGGAAATCTTGAAACATCAGGACTATGTCTGGATTTGGGTGTCATTCCTGCCTGTGGAACCAGATGATCTTAAGGGGCCCCTCTGACCCCAGCCATTCCCTGATTGCTTACCTGTATTTTGAGAGCAAATCTGAGCTTTGCCCCAGAGAAACAGTCCTGAACTGGCACCAAGCTCTAGGAATGCCAGAGCAAATGATCTTTAAATAGCTTTGTGAGTGATTCCCTGTGCAGATGAGATTTTCTCCTCAGTGCAGCTCTTCCATTTGTCTGCTTGATCAACACAAGGGAAGAAAGAAATTAATCAGAGAAAGAGCCTTAGGGGTGGGATTCATGACAGCAAGGATGCATTCCCAGTGCTCCTGCCTCTGCTCTTCCAGGTGCTCTTCCATGAGCAAATGGTGGCCTCCAGTTTGAAGGAGTTCAGCTTCTGAAAACCTTGTGTGTATCCATGTGGGAATACAGGGAAAAGGGAGTTCATGGTGCTGGAGTTCTACAAATGCTCCGCGAGTGTTCCAGACCAGGGCACTGGGATGGGTCTGGATTATTCCAGGTTGTACAGACACTTCCCACTGTACACAGTGAAGCACTGATGCTTCTGAGAAAGTTATTTCTTCACTGTCAGGACATGTAGGTGAGAACTTTTAGTTCTCAGTTCACAATGAGGATTTTGAAGTTGCTTCTTACATGAGAACACAGGATTCAAACCTGTCCAAAAGAACTCCTTGTCCCAGCTGCTGCTACATTTAATACCCAGCATTTCTCCAGGACCACAGATTTCAGGGAAAAGTGCAAAAAGTTGCCAATAGGATGAAAATATAATGAGCAACTTCTGGGAATTTTTCTCATGCTTTCTGACTTTGAATCCCAATGGATTTTTATTTCTCCTCTAATACTGTATTTCTTTGACCCCTTCTAAATGTGGACGTTCTAATTACCCACACAAATGCTCAGCTCTCTTTTGGCTCTTACTGAATTCCTGCAGGTCACCAGCCCTGGCTCATAATTTCATGAGTCACTGCTGAACGTGCACAAATGTTGGGAGTTAGGGCAGCCTGACCCTCAGCTTCAGCATGACAATGTTCCATGCACTCTTTGGAGAGGTTATTTCACAGCAATCCTTCCCACCACAGCCCCCATGCAATTGTGTCATTACCTGGAATTATAAATGCATTTACTGGGCAGGAACAGCAACCAGCAATATGTCTGGACCTCTTATGCCCTGCCAGTTTTCCTCTTCTCAGATTTGCTCCTGGAAAGCTGCAGGTGGAGCTGGTGCAGAGTCAGAATTTCTCATAGGATCTGGGAAAAGGAGGGGTTGGCTTGAAATTACTCTTCAAACACGATCAAACTGTTCTGGAAGATTGTTCTGGTAAAAGCATTAATATGTATTAGCATTAATGATATTATTTATGAGGGGACAGCAAGAAGCTTATAACACTATCTCTACCATAGAGTCCTATAGATAAGAGGATGTAAACCTTGCTGAACGACCACTTATCTTCTTCCATAATCCATACATTCCACTAGAAGCCTCTCACTTAATTTCCAAACACTTGAAACACTGTTTCAGAGATGCTCTTGGTTTTTTAGGGACATGGAGTTATTTTAGACACGTTTGAATCCTGTGCCCTGGTCAAAAGACTGGCTGACCTCAGACTGTTTCATTTCTCTTTCATTTGTTTATGGCAACCAATTCCCAAAGGCAAAGCCATTGTTTGGATTATTTTGCTGAGTAAGTCCAGAGCTACGGAACCAAGCTGATAAATAGAGGCAGCTGTATATATTTAGTATATTTCTATAAGCTCCCAGTCAAATGGATTCACCTGCTGAGCAGCAACTGAGAGAGTTTCAAGTCTGTGATCCTGGAGGGAGGAGCAGTGTGTGCACTGAGGGTGACAGTGAATTGGGTATTGCCCTTCAAGAGTAGTTGCAATTAAGTCTTTGAGAACAATCTTTTCTTCCAGTGCTTTTCAGATGGAGCATTCTTCTCTATGAAATTCCTTATAGAAAACTGGGTATTTTTCCCTGCTCTGGAATGCAGCCTGTTCTGGAGAGCAGTGTGGTTTGAATTACTGAGTGGCACTTCGAGGAGAGCAGGTGAACAAAATGGTTTTAACTCAAAATGGAGGAGGAGGGAAGGCAAAATAATCCCTTAGAATTTAATCCTGCAAGGGGCAGAAGAAACTTCTTTGAAGTCAGCCAAGATTTATTTGCTTGTTTGTGACCTTCAAGGCCAAGAGGGACCTTCAGATCATGGGGAGTGTCTTGGTGTGTGACAGAGCTTGGGTTATGGCAGGTGGAGTTCCTTGGCCAAGCCTGGCTCCAGCCAGGGAACATCCAGACCCAAAGGAGCTGGGATGTGTGGGTGGGGAATGTGCAAAGTGTCTTGGTTTGAAAAGCCAGGTGTTTGCTAAGGAAGGCAGGAGCCTCCCCTGAAAGGGAAAATGTAAACCCCCTCCCTCCAAATTGTTATAATTTGGAAATTAAGGGGCTCTCAGGCAAAGATATGGGAATAGGAATAGCAGTTCTTTAGTAGGAAAACTAAAAATACAAATGCAGTAATACAAAACAAGACTGCCAGAGTGAGAAGAGGAGCTGACCCCCTGTGGGTCAGGGTGTGGCTCAGTCCCATTCCATGGTGGCTGCTCCTCCTGCAGTGCCAGGGGTGGCTCTGGTGGAGCAGGGATCCTGGAGAAGGGGGGAGTTTTCCTCTGAAGCTCCAGGGCTGCTGGAGATGGGCCTGGTCTCCTCTGGGAATGCAGTGGGCAAAGGCTGCTGTGCTGTTCCCAGGCTCAGATTGGATCCAGGTAGGAATGCTTGGCTCCTCCCCTGGGCAGAGCCTCTCCCAAGGGGATGGTGGAATTTTATCAGCCCTGCAGGGACACTCACTGGCCATGGACAGAAGAGATCTCCTGAGGGAGGGTTGGCTGTGGGAGAGATGAAGAAAAAACTGCCCAATGGACAGCAGAGAACTGCCCCAGCTCTGACAGATGGGGATAGAATTCACACACCCCCAGCTACATCTTGCATTTGCAACCTAAGACATCTTGGACCCCGGGTTTCCTCCTGAGGGACTTGCTGGTTTCCACACCCAAAGGCTGGTAGAGAAGGCAGTTCTGGAGATTCTGGCTGATTATCACAGCTGTTTTGGTAATTCTCCCAAGAAGCTGACTATTAATTTGGCAGCTTCCCAGGAATATTGATGCAGGAACTACCACGACTGCAAAGTACTGTGCTCAGGAACTGCTCTGCAAGTCAGCTTCTTGATGGGTTTTGAGTTTTCATCTTTTCCAGAGGACAAGAAGCCATCAAGGAAATTGCTGTGATTAATGTTTTATATGCAGCATTTTGAGGAAGGGGTCAATACATGTCATCAACAAGTCTCTATCCCATGGAATCACAGAATATCCTGAGTTGGAAGGGATCCACCAGGATCATCCAGTCCAGCCCTGCCCAGACCCTCCAGCAATCCCACCCTGTCCATCCCTGGCAGTGCTGTCCAAAGGCTCCTGGAGCTCTGGCAGCCTCGGGGCTGTGCCCATTCCCTGGGGAGCCTGGGCAGTGCCCAGCACCCTCTGGGGGAAGAAGAGCCTTTCCTGATCTCCAACTTAAACCTGCCCTTGCCCAGCCTGGCTAAGGGAATGCTGTGAACAGCACCCATGGGTGGTTCAGTGTTCTTTTAGGCAGCACACACAGTGTGGTAATTCAGTCTCCAAAACTGCTCACATTGCCTTCAGTAAAGAGTGGTTCCTGAGGTTTTTTCTGACTTAAAATACCTTTGAAAAGAACAAATTCACTGAGCTAAAATAGACTTAATGGCCTCTGTTAAGTCAGTAAGAAGTGGAGACCTGATTTGCTCTTACATCACTGTAAATCAGTATGAGCCCCCAGAGAGTTTGCTCATACAAGAAAATGGAACCAGACCCTCATTTTAGGTTCTCCTGACCATTTGTGACCCCTGTTTTCAAGACCAACAATACATAGCCTGGTTTCAGGCATTCTAATCGACCAAGGCTTTTATTTTTTATGTTAATTTATTCAGCACCAATAAAGTCTTCCTGTGGTTAATTAGAGAACTCACTGGAGCCTGTCTAAAGATTTTATAAATATGAACACATTATCTCTTATCGTATCTCCTTTCCCTGCCTATTAATCTCACAACAATTAAAGTAAATGTTTCTTCAAGAAAAAAGCTTCTAGGAAACTCCATGCTAAAAGACAACAATTATTCCCAAATTCATTCTTAAGGGAAAGTAGAACCCAAAATGCTACAAAACCAACGAAAAAGTGGTAGAGAGAGAACATGTTGGAGAACAAGCTGCTTACTTGATACCAGGATGTGATGTTACACCAGTATGAACATTAACTGTAACTGGAAAGAGATTAAATCCCACCTTGGATAAATGCCTAGACCATCCCATGACACTGAGGAGCTTCTTTAACTTTGTTCCTTGAATACCCAAGGTCTAAGTAAGCAGAACAGATCCTGGAAAAACTGGAACCAAAATAATTAATGGCTTTTCCTGGAGATAAATTTGATTCTCCAGTAACTCAGCTCTAGTGAGAAAAAGTTCAAGTTCAAAGAGCTTCCACACCTCGAAACAGAATAAAAAAATCAAGGGAATTTTTTGGGTAGGTAAATATCTCTGCATATCCTGCACTGGCCCTGAGACCTTCAAAGGCTCATGGCTGAGAAAATGCTCTGCAAAACAAATCAATCCCTGCTGGACCAAATCAATCCTGGCTGAAGCTGCAGGAAGGATCCCATGCTATGGAGCAGCAAGAATGCTGCTGATAGGAACTGAAATATTTCTGAGACTCTTCAAAAATTATATGAGACCACGCTCCAAAAATTGGCACGGGCATTCTGGGTGATGGTTCTTTACCAGCACATTCTGTTGTGTGCTTGAAGGAGGTGTTTGAGACAGGAACAGGGGAGGGAATATGCAAAAGAGCCATTATCAACATTTACTTGCTCTTCTACAATTCAGTGGAGCAGCACAAAGTAAATTTAGCTCTGAGAAAAGGCTTCATGCAGAATCCTGCAGAACTTGGTTCCTCTCAACAATATTGAAGATGAAACTCAGGAATCAAGAACTCTTGTCTTAGTGAGGATAAAGATCAAATATAACTCTCATTTATTCTCTGGAACATAATTACAGACAGTGGTTGACTTCATTAAACAACTTCTCTGGTCAATTCTGATTTTGTGCATTTAAATAATTCCACAGACTAGTCAAATGGATTCAAGAGAAATGGCCCTGAAAATTGAAATTGCTCCTTGTGTAACTGAACGTTGCTTTTGCAAATTCCCCTGTAGTTTTACATGGAGACAGAATCTTTCAGCACTTCCTCATCTCAGCTGCTCAATAGTGAGTTTGTTCAAACACTGCTGTGCTCCACTTTATCAACACCATTAAAAGGCAGAATTCTTGCATAACCCTGTCTATCCATTGAAGACTTCACCTCACTGGGGAAGGAAGTTTATTCATCTAAAATCACCACATTTACAACGAGGCTGAATGAAAACACATCCAAAAAAAGAACTCCCACTTCTCTTCTTGATTTTTGCGGTGTATTTCATCCACCTGATCAGTACAAAGCATGCAGTTGGCTGGAAACCTGCTCAAGCTCATTTTTCCCCAGTGCAGAATGAAGATTTCTACAACACAAACAGTCTTGTTAATTCTGGGAGCTGGGCTAGATTAGATTAGATTTAAAGTCTTGGAAAAGAAAATGAGCTTCAACCACAATCTTGACAGCAAAATAACAATGTCTAAGTTTATGTCGGCTGTTCAGAGCCCACAAAATAAACACTGGCCTAATAATCACATTAGGAACTAATTCCATGAGCTGGCCATTCCAGGGATGACCTCACTGATAAACAATCCCAAGTATTTATTGCCTGCTTGGACTGTACACTGCAAATATCAGATGAGAAAGGGAAAGGATAGGTTTGAATTACAGTGCATAAGTAAGTTCTACTGCTGTAATCCTACTTCTCTGCTATTTTTATAATCACAGGAGTGTTCTATTTCATTTTCCCCAAGGTGAATGGCACAAAGGCATATGGAATAAAATGAGTTTGCCTTCTTTAGGACTATTTTATCATCTTACTTTACCAGATGAATAATGCAAATTTCGTATCTCCTGCACAGCAAATCTTTGTCGCCTTTATTCTATGTTATTGTGGATATAGCCATATACACAGTCTCATACATACAAATTTAAACAGTGAGAACAGTATTTGAAGACCCAAAGAGCAAAAAAATATTAGGTGGGTTATGTAAAAATAGTCCTGATTACAAAGGCAAACAGCAACATTACCATAAGGGCAACATTCACTTGGAATGTGCATTTATATTAACTCCTTTTAATAGATATTTCCTCCCATTTGCTTTCATTTCAGAAGCTGAATTTAAATTTGTTCTCTGTATTTGCTCACAGAATAAAAGTTTGTCAGAATTGTCACTCACTCTGTTACCCCTCAAGAGAAAAACTGGAATCATTAGTGAACCAAGTGCTGACCTGGAACCAATAATTCTTTTTTTAAAAATTTATTTATCCCTACCTAGCTAATAAATCATTACAGAAACAAACCCAGATTCACAATATCCATCTAAACAATTAAAGAGATTTGTTTCAGTGAGAAGACAGTGAATGCAGTTCTGGGATGGGAAACTGTACCCCCAAATCTGTCACTGCAGCAGGAGCATTGACAGGCCTGGGGGAGGGGTTGAGTACTTTTGACAAGGCACAGTCCCAGCAGTGAGAGGTGAATGTTCCTGGGATTCCATGGCAAAAGGGAACCTCTCTGTTCCCAAAACCCATGGCATGTGCAGTCGTGCAGTCAGTGGCAAACAGCAGGAATGAGCAGAGGAAGGAATGAGCTGAGGGACGAATGAATGACCAGAGGCAGGAATGACCCAGGGCAGGAATAACCAGGGGTAGAAATGACCAGGGGCAGGAATGACCAGGGGCAGGAATGAACAGGGGTAGAAATGACCAGGCAGGAATGAGCAGAGGAAGGAATGAGTACAGCCTTTGTCCCTCAACACCCCAGCGATGTCCCCAGCCCCAGGAAGCTCAGGAGCAGCCCTGCAATAGCTCCAGCTCTGGAGAACAAAGCAAATCTCTGCCAAATGTAATCCCCAGTCCTAGCCAGAACCCTCTTTTCACCCCGATGAGCAAATTCTGCTGCTTCCTTCACCGGGGCAATCCCTGTGTGCAGGGAACTTCATCCAGGCAAACCCCAGCTCCTGCTCCAAAGGTGCCTGGGTATTATGTCCAAAATAATTACACTTAGCACTTGTTATTTTTTAGGGCATCGAGGAGAAAAACGTGTATTAACTCGAAGTAAAGCATCCTTTATTAAATGCTCTACACCTGGGATAGAATGTTGGGAACGCTTGGGACAGGTTTGAATCAGGAATCCTCTTGGTGCCGGTCCCCTCGCGGGGCTGTCCCGAGTCCGGGATGCGGGAATGCCGCAGTGCTGCCCGGAGCAGCGCTGCAGGAACGCTGATCTCCCAGGGACATCCAGCGGTGGCACTGGGAAAGTCAGAGTGATCCTGGATCCCTGGTCCTGCACACAGATTCTGCCACACAGAACCAGCAGATCTCCCGTGGGATACAGGACTCCCTTCGCTATTGCGATGCGACAGGCAGGGTTCTGAAAACTGCAGCGTGGATGGATCGAAAATAAAAATTAAAAAAAAATCTAAGTAAAAAGCCCAGGAGCAGCTTTGAGAAAAGGCTTCCAGGGGCTCTGAGCTCCCAGGAACATCCAGTACACAGCACAGTGAAAGCTGCCCAAATTCCAGGCTAGATTTGCATGTTTGATTTAATTTTTGCTGTTTACATCACCCCATGGAGGCTCACTGACAAGTGTTAGAGCACCCTTTGAAGCTGTGTTCCTCCTCCTCAGTCCCTGCTCGGGCAGAGATTCAGAGGTGACAATTTGGCCTCTCCTTGAGTCACTGAGATCCAGACTCGAGATTGGTGTCTGGCAGCTCCAAGGCAGGAACTGACAGCGCCTCCTGACACACAGGGAGGTTTGAAATAAACACAGAGAAAAGGGTGGGAAATCAGGGAAGACAAGAAACCTCCAGGTTATCCACCCTCCTTCCCTGACAGTATGGATCTGTTCAAGATACTATTTCGAAATGGAAAACATCAAAGTTAATAATTAATAATCTTTTTTTTTTAAGGTAGAATGGAGAGATTTAGCCTGATATGAAGAAGCCCAAGCTCGAGCCCTGTCCTTCCTGTTCCTCATTCCCACAAATTCTAGCCCCTGGTACCCTCAGCTCCCACAGCCTGGCACACTGGGGCTGGACATTGCATCCCCAGAGGAGCTTTGGGCCTCCTTCTTTTAGAACTTTTGTGCAAATAAGTGGGAATGAATTCAAAGGTTTATCAATACCTTACTTGCCATTTTTTGGCTGAATCATTCAGAAAGTCCAGCTCCCTTCCTTCAGGAAAACCCAGTTCTCCCAGGCTTTGCTTTGCCTTTCTCCTACAGAGCCAGGGTGGGTGGGTGGAATGTTCTCAATTTTCTATTACCCAGGTCAGCAGCTTTAAAAGTCCCTTTGTATCTATGATTAAATGTCCTCCTTCAAGATTGCAGGTGGTTATGTCACTGTGGACAGGATATTTTAAAATTTTCTTCCTCACTCCTCAACTTTTGTTAACCTCTAGGAGAAATTATGGAGGGAGAGAGAGGCAGGAAAGGTTTGAACTTGTAGGAATTAATTTTTTCTTTCAGATCTTTATGCTTAAGAGACTAGGAGGTTTTTTGTCATGAAGTGTTCTAAAATGCCAAACTCTCAAAACAGTGATTATATTTAATGAAAAGCAGGCTACTGTGACCTGGGAGCTATCTCAATATCTAATAATTGAGTTAATTTTAAGACATTGGCTCAGAATAAACTTGTAGCTTCAAAGAGAAATGAGAAGTTGATGAGAAAACTCTTGGAGCAGCATCACCACTGTAAACAGTGAGGTCCAAAATGGGCTGAATGCAAAAATTCATATGGAATGGCAAAAAATCATTTCTGAGGCCCTTGAATTCACAGGGGACTTTAATTTGTTTGGTTTGGGTTGGTGTTTTTTTTTCAAATTGTCTTCTAAATTGCAGAAAACTGATGAGTAATATTTAATCTTCATGTTTGGGGATGGGATTTAAAAGTGCCCTCTGGACTGTAACTAATTCAGTGTAACACAAGCACAGTCAAAGCAATGAAAATTCTTCCCTGGCACTGCCAAACTGGCTGGGGAAGAGTTCAGGTGGAAACTGCACCTTCTGTGCTTTACAATGGGCTTCTTTATTTCAGTTCCTAAACTCTTCTGTCCAGGACTTTAAAGACAAAGGCTGTTAATTGAGTTCTAGGGGTATTGGAAAAAAAAAAAACACCAACAACATAAAGAAGACTCCAAATTTACTTTATCAAAATGTTATGGAGTAAAATGAAATGTAATTAAAGTAAAATGGCCTGAAGAACATTGCTAAGAGTCAATGTCTTTCTTTCTATAACAGCTGGGGCTTTCTTTTAGCAATTATTCTAATATTTTCTGTACTCATAATCATCTAGCTCAGATAAGTCCTCCACTGGTGGGATGTGTGATATCTCTTTGTATTTTGTGTCCTTATAATAAGGTAGAAGGTTTTAAAACCGAAAGGAATTCACTCATGCCACAGGTAGAGTTGTTCAAAGAGGAGTTATTTGTGTTTAAACTCTGTGAAACTCCAAATTTCTCCTCAAAGGTGGACTGACTTTCAAACAGACCTTGAGCAAAGCAGACAAACTGAAGTTCCCTCAGATAAATATGGCCCATCTGGAATTTTGAGCTATAATGGACAACAGAGGCTGAAAATGAAATCCCTCCCTCTGGAGGGGACAGTGTGTGCTGGAGCCTCATCCACTCCCAGCTGGAATGTTCAAGTGATCTGCTGAGGGACTCCTGACTGATCCCAGGGACAAACCAAACCCAGGCTGAGCTGTGTTGAACTCCCTCTGCCAACAGCAGGTTTCCTCATTCCTTCCTGGAGCAGCTATTTCCATGTAGATCCCATGGATCCATGACAGCTGATGTTATCTGGTTCCCCTGGGTTAGGTTTGATCCTGTTCCTTCTGTAATAGATGGTATGGATTAATTCATGCTCCTATGAAATATAAGAATAATGGTGAAATAACTTGTGTTCCTAAATGAGTTGTGCATATATAAAAAATCTCTAAAAAGGTTTAAAACCCACAGGCAGAGGCTGGGGAAGGTTGCTTCACAGGATCGCGAAACCACGAGCGGCAGCAGAGGAGAGCTTGATTTACAGACTAAAAGATGTGGCTGGAACGGAGATGAGCCCATCCTGGGACTGACTGGGGAACAGCCGGGTGATATCGGCTGACGAGTGCCCACCATGGAGACAACCAGGCTCCTTAGACCTCCGCATCAATCGAATACATCGGCATCCGATACCATCACTTCTCCAAAACGTCTTTGTCCAATCCAGCGCAGAGAAAGGAGACCTCATGAATACGTGAAGCAGCACAGGAACAGGAGAACCTCTGCCCCAGGTGAAAAACTGTATAAAAACCGACCCGATGGAGGCGGCATTTGTGAACAGAGGGGGTTCCGATGCGACAGAGGTCAGACCAGAGCTCACCCAGCGCCGACCCCGGGCTCAGCGCTGTCCCTATTAATTGTGGCTATCCAAATTGTATTCTGATCACAAAATAAAATCTTAGGGTTTTTTTATTATTACTGAATTGGCTGAATCACTAATTTACCTATAACACTTTGGACACAGCTGCTGTGCTCTGAGCCAGGTTTTATTTTGGTGGAGCACTGAGCACTGCAGCTCCCACCCAAACCTTGCTCTGCCAACAGCTGCAGCATCCAGGAGCTGCTCCAGTGTTGAGGGAACTTTTGTACATCCCAGATTTGAGGCTCCTCAAATACAAGATTTCTATAAAGCACCACAAGCCATTAGAAAAGGAGCCATTAAAACTTTTTGAGAATCTGAAATTGTTAAAGGCACCTGTCTGAAGTCTTGGGGAGTGCACAGGAGCCAGCTCAGCCTTTGCCTCCACACTCCACAGTCAAAGAACTTTAATCTGGCCAGGTGGAAATAGTCCTGACTCTGCAGTTTAGCTTTGCCGGTGACAAACTAGAGAGTGCTTGTCAAGCTTAGCCCTAATCTACTGAGAAAAGCTGCCATGATCACCTCAGAGGAACTTTTATCAGTGTGATGTGGAGCTACATCTGAGCAGAGGTAACAAAAGCCACTTGGGTTCATTGTGCTACCAAGGCTGTTAAATACATCCCTGGTCAGCCTTTCATTTCTAAATATACAATTCTATTGCACATCATCTGTCCCTGAGGAGCAGCCAAAGGGTTTGGGTATGGCCAAGGCACTGCTGTCCCAGAGCTGCTGTCCTGTGGGGCTGACACTCCTCTGACAGCTTTGGGTCAAGTGATCCCCCAGTGGTGAAGGCACATGAACACACCTGACAGGTCAGATGCCAAACTCACAAATATTCTTTTCTGCACAGTTTAAGTGGGCACTGATTACTTTGTCACCTCTCAGTACTTGTCTCTTTATTTTTAAAAAAATAATCTGGTTTATAATATATAATATAATTAATATAATTAATAATTCATATATTAATAAATATATAATATAATTTTTAATAATCTTGTTTTTAATTGGCCCTACAGGGGAAATTTTGCTTTCCAGCCTTATTGCAACCCATTGTGTAATTGGGATGTCAGGGTTGTCATTGCTTCATGCTGCACTCTCACAGGCCTTGATATACTCTCATTCCAAATAGTTCAGGTAATCAGTGCTTTCAGATTCTATAAATTCACAAAAATTCTTGTTTCTGAACTCTTCTGGTAAAGAGCAGAAGTGCATTTACAAATGCACAAACCAGTCCACAAAATATTTTTTGCTACCCGGTGGTTCATGAAAAAATTCTAACTTGGCTGTGACAATTTCAATTGTATCATTAGCTAGTAAAAAATGAAAAATAAGATTATTCACTGCAACTTTCAGTACTGAGTAACTTTAAAAGTGTTTGGAAGGTGTTTTGTCTATAGTTTGTTCTGATATTATAGCAGTTACATTCTTCCAACAAAGCAGGCATGAAAATAAGAAATCCCTCCTATCATCACAGTCCCTCAGACTCCATCAATGCCTTTTGGTGACAGCAAAAAATGATTGCCTGTGCTCAAACCCTCTGTGGCTCTGAAGAAATTTCCCAAAAACTTGGAGCTGTTGAAGATTTTCTGTCTGAAATTGGCCTCCTGTCATTTAAAAAGTAACAAAACCAAGGATAGCTTAAAATCATGGTGAGGAGAAAGACAAGGTTTCCTGTGCAGGAACTGAATTGTGTTTGGAGGATCTGTGGATTAGAGGTGAAGATGCCTTGTCTCTTCCAGGTGAATATTCCAGATGTGGCAGCACAATTGCATAGGCAGCACAGTTTTCAGTGATTAATTCTTTGTCCTTTGGCACCACCGCTGCACTTCAGCTCTCTGATTCCCCATTTAAATGCAAATGCCCTCAGTGAAAAGGCAGTTCCATGGCAGTGCCATAACTTTAGCAGGAGCTCCCATTGTGATGCCTCTTAATCAGGGCAACTCCTGCACAAAGGTGACTGACAAGGCAGCTCCTTCATCCTCTGGTGAAATCAAAATAGGTCACTCCATAATTCCAAAATGTTTCCGGGCACCAAGTTCAACAAGGTCTTTGTGAATGAGATAATTCAGTCAGTTCTGCAGCTTCCCTAGTTCAAGATAAATGTGTTCCTTTATCTGCAGGTTTTTTACTATTACTCTTCTTAATGATCTGAATTACTTCTCCAGTTTTAAAGATGCTCATTTTAAGTGACCTGGCAGACTTCACATCCTCCCACTTCATCCTTTGGATCATTTTTGCCTCAGATTCAGGCAGGTGCAAAGCAGTGATTCTGTGCTGGGTACAGGCTCTGCTCTTGGTTCTGTCCACAGGGAAAGAATGGGGAGATAGAAGGGAGTTGTTTCTGGATAACACATTTAAATTCCTTTTACATTAGCTATTTGTGTGTTCATCAAACATTTATTCAAAGTAATCAGGAGAAACAATTTCCTTATCCCTGGAAGCACCACAAGCAGAGTTAAATCTTTGAGGAACAAGCTGTTGCTGCCACTGAATCACTCCCTAGCTGCTGGTACTCAAGCCCTCCCAGAAGCAAACTAAACCAATTCCCAGATGCTCCCAGATCCCAGCTTCTGAATGAACTTCATTCCAAGATGCAGTTTATTTTCCATGGTTAGGATGAGGCTCTGATGTAGCAGAGATTTTAGCAATGCACTGAGTCATGCTGGGCTCCAAAATCTCTCTGGGGTGCTCTGCTGGTCACTAAACTGATAAACCAGAGTGACTTTATCATCTCTGAATCCCACTGCAGGAGTTTGGGATCCAAGTCTCACAGAGACAGAGGCAAGGAGAAAACCAATCTTCTTAAGTGCAGACACAGAAAGGTTGAAGGAGATCCTAAAGCAGAGGGCATGGGGGTAATTTCATCCAAATCAGAGATTTCAATCATTTCAATTTGGCCCCACTAATTACTCCAGTACAAGGTTTGTTTTGAAATACAGGATGAAGGGATGCCCCATGAAAGTAAGATGCTTTGTAGATAGCACTGACCAAAGAGATGTGACAGAGCTGCTTGAACATTAACATCATTCACAAATTACTTTTGAGGCTTGGAAATAATATTTGTTTTCTATTGGGATGTAAGAAACTCTGTGACTATAACTGTGTTAACCTTCCTACTGTTCCAAATGCAGTCTCCTAAAGGGGACAACTCTCCCTCAAGTGAGGGAAAACGTGGCTTTAAATATTTGTCCATGGAATGAACTTCATCAGTCTAAACTTAGAGGAGATGGGAGAGGATGGACACTGCAGCCCTGGAGGTGGGACAGGATGGACACAGGTTCCTCTGGCTGACCATCCAAGAAGGGAACTGCTCCACCCACTACAGCACTGCTGCCTTTTGCTAACAACAACCTCCAGAGACCCAGGAGGCCAAAATTAGGCAGAGCAGCTCAGCTGACCCTGGGAGATATCATCAGTGTGCAGCAGGCAGCTCTATATTTAGTTGCAGTTAACGTCACTTGTCACACATGGGGATGCACTTTACCTCCACGTGTGTTTGAGAGGCAGATAAGCTCTGCCTCCACACCCTTCATTTTGTATTTGTGAATAGTTCTCTGGGCTCAGCTGCATTCCTCATTCAGCAGCAGAGGAATGGTCAAGGATTTCAAGTTGGAGAGTCAAACAGGACTTTACAAAAAGCCAGCAGCCCCTTATTTCTTCCTCCCTCATCCAGGAGCCCTAAGTCCCCTTGGCAGCTGTTTGGCCAGGGACTCATTTCCCTGGAGCAGGGCAGTTGCAGGCCAGTGTGACTAAGTCAAAACCACAGATTGTGTTTAGCCTGTGTTAAATAAGGCAGTGGTCTTGAAGTTAGGCCTTCACCCCCCCAGGAACACCTCTGCCAGGTCCTCTGGCCCAGGAGAGGCTGGCTGTGATCCTTTAACCCCAGTGCTGCATTTCTTACTTCAACAGAAATGATAAACAAGTGATGCTCATTCCCAATAACCCCCTCTCCTAACCTGGCTTGTCAGGTCTGTGCTTGCTGCAGTGCCCACTGTGGGAAATCACTTGGACCAAATCCTTTGATTTAGAGTTTTCCTGGAGCTCCTTCAATCAGAGCAGTCCTGCCTGACCAATCCCTGTTCCCCCCTGAAACCAGCATCAAACTACCCCGGGCTGAGCATTGTGGCACACTAAAATGGATGGGTTTGTACCCAAGCAATACCCAGGCACCAGCCTGCCAATTGCTCAAAAGGAAAAACCTGGTTTTTAATATGGAAAAAGATGTTGGCATTCCACAGCAATTAAAGGGGAAGTGGGGGCACACGAGGGAGGGGGTCAGATCAGCAGGCACAAATTTGACCGAGGCAAGGTTGTTAAATGAGATGTGAGAATTGAGGATGGAAAAGAGGGAGAAATGTCAGAATTTAACAGAATTTACTCAGACACAGTCAGGAAGCAGATAAAAAAGTAATGCAAATGCTCAATCCTCTCACCTATAAAGTGATTCAATGTACTGCCTGATGTTTATGTTTACTCTTCCACTGAGAGGACTAAGCCCTGTTCCAAACCTCTGGAATCTCTGTTCTTTTAAGGGGATTTACTGGCTGGGCCAATGGCTTAGGATTTAGTGCATTGGGAATTCTGCTCTTTGTTGTATCCCTGTTCTTGCTCTGTAGTTTCTAAATGAAGGTCACTAACACAGCTCTTACTCTGGAGAAGCACAAAACTTATTTTCTCTAGAAAGGACAGCAAACACTGCAAATAACTCCACCTACAACATAGCTGGCAGTTGCTATTGTCAGCCTTAACAAATGTTTCTCCAAAAGACATTATGTAGATATCATTATGTACAGAGATGCATAAATTAGTGACCAAAATTAGCTCAAGTAGCTGATAGGGAAAAATATTTCTTGCAGGCAAGGTCAGCATTTGACTGGGCCAAGTTCCAACTAAGCTTAAGCAACTCATTTAATAGGGATAAGTAAACACTGGCAAACAAACTAGCTGAGAGCTTTTGTTGTGTAGCACAGACACATCCAGCAATATTTTTGTCCTGCATTTCCCACTGTGGATCTGCTGTTTCTCCCACTGTGATTATGTCCCTCTGCCAGGTGCATTCAGCTCTGGAAAACAGACAGAGACAGACTTGAGTTGACTGAACTGTTGGGCCCTGTAAGAAAAACTTCTCCAGATCTCAGCTGTCTCGGAGGTACCCAGTGCTCCAGGCATGTTTTGCAGTGCTGCTGGTTTTCAGCTAAAAACAAAGATGAAATCTGGGGGTTGCTTTCAAAATTGATTGAAAGTACTGGAATAAAACACCTTCTTGTTGTCTCAAAGTTGTGACATTGAGAGTTGAGGCTCTCTGGGACCTCTTCGGAATTCAGTGTTTAAGTGTGGTTCAGGCTGTGAGTGAGTTCTGAACTCTGTAATGCCCAAACAATTTAGTGACTGGAATTTCTAGAGCTAAACTTTGAAGAGGAGACAGAAAATCAAGTGTTTTGAATGCAGGGACTTGTCACCATCAGTCACTGGGGTCCCTCATGTACCAAAACCAAACACTGAGCACAGGTGGGTGGCTGTTTTCTGTGCTGTGCATGAAGAGCAGCTCTTGTCTTTTGGATGGTCAAGAAAAACTGTGAAATGAGGAATGTGAAAAAGGAGGAACACAGTGTCTCAAATCTAGGATGCTGCTCATCGCTGCAGCAGCACAGCTACAGATTGCAAAAAGCACAAGATGTTGGCCAAGATGGCCTAGAGCTGGCAAACTCCATGGAAGCAGAAGTTCAGAAGGAATATGACTCAGGTTCTGCAGAGAACAGCATGAAAGGAAGATTATGTGGAACAAAATTATGTTGGAAATGTGGAGTGGATGATCGGGATGAAGGGGAACACAAGAGTCATCTGATCAAGCATTTATTCGGGACAAATAATGAACAAACAATGAACCAAGAAAATGGTAAAAATATCGGAAGTCTCTCTCCACTACAATCTAATTTCTTCAGTGTTTGGTGGGAGTTCAAACCAAAACACGAGTGAGTGAATGCTGCTCACTGTGTGCTTGTGTCAGGCTGTCCATGAGCTGCTGACACAAGGTCTAAAATCTGTGATTTGAATGTGCTGTCTCCCTGCACCAACAGATGCTGACAGACTGAAGCACGCCAGAAGCTGAATAATGAAAAGCAATGTAATTTTCAAAATCTGTAACTTACTTTCTCCCTTTTCCTTAATATCAAGCTAAAATAGAGCCAATTTTCTCAAAATGTACTCTGATGTACTCTGATGTTCCCAGAAGTTAGTTGGCTTTGTGGTTTTGCTTTTTTTGGATGTTTTTTATCTGGGTAGCTTGTGGGATGATATTTTGTTTTGTTTGAGGTTTTTGGTTGGTTTTTTTTTGTTTTGTTTTTTTTTTTTTGTTTGTTTGGGGTTTTTTTGGGGTTTTTT